>JAJJWW010013957.1:0-66570 GCA_023531295.1 Papaver armeniacum
GCTCCTAAGTATTAGCAAAGAGGTAAAATTTGTCAAGGCTAGTGATTCTTCTCAACAAAAGGTTTCCACTGATGGAAAAAGTTAAATACCTTCACCGGAAGTTAAAATTTGAAAGAGCAAAGTATATCAACCTTCAAAGTCAGCACACACGGATCGAGGTAAGAACATTCCTTATGTTTGACACTATTGCGGAAATAAAGGTCACCTGGAAAGGAGATGTCATTTCCGTATAAGGAATGAAAAACTTCATGATGTTCTTATTTGGGCATCACAAGAAGTTGTGAAACCAAGATCATATGTTAAGACTAATCCTCTTAACGTTACAGGTTGTAACTGTCCAACCCTTAGGCAAATGAATTAGTGCTGTGATAAATCTAGATTCGCCTATAAACGTCATACGAATCCTTTTCACAATCGTAATGGTTATCAAAAGGATAACTTCGTAAAGACGAAGACAAGATCCGATGTTCCCAATTGGAGAAAGACTAACTTGCAAAAGAATACTCAATCCAATTCTCTTCCGGGAAATCTTGAAGAGAGTAATGGGAAGAAAGTCCGGTTGTTCCTAAACGCACTCCGAAATGGGTACCAAAGAAAGCCAATGATGCTTTGAGTGTGAAAAGGAATGATCTTCAGAAAATTCCATGACTATGGAGAAGGCAAGTATCCATGATGTTGGAACTTAACAAGTTTTTTGGAAAAATTGAATTGGATGTGAAAGGTTCTAAAAGCGATCTCTTTCATGATAATCCAAAGGTAACTTGTGGTGAGCAAGACATTGTTCACCCCAACACTACTTGATTGTGTTGTAAGTGCATCCTCACCAAGGAATGCCCTGTGATGGAAGCACGAGAATTGGGGCACACAGATTATGTTTGATAAGGCAGTAGAATTCAATTGGATTCTTCTAAAAAGGTATGTCAAACTTGAGCAAAATTTGTGATTTTATTTGCTTAGAGTACTTATAATGATCCATGTACCTTGCTTATCGTTCATTTCTACCTAACTTGATCTATGTTTAAGGTTCTTAAATGTTTAGGTATGAAAATAGTAGTTCGGGATGTTTGAACTTCATGGTACACCTACCAGGTATGCATAACATCATTTAAAATCAAAATCCAGGGGTTTAAGTATGCATACCCATTTGCATACTCCCCCAGGTCATGAAAATTCGTTTGAAAACGGTATGCATACTTAACGTCGATATTCGGTAAACTGTGTTGGTCGTAACTTCTTCGTCCGAACTCGGAATGACCTCATTATTTTTGCATTCTCTTCCTCTTTGAATTCTATTCAAAATGGAGATGAGAATTCCTGAATTTGGATGAGTTAATATTGGTATTTGTCTTGTCTATTGTTTTTGAGTGTTTTGCTCCGTTTCGTCGCACTTGTTCCACTTCTCTTGGACTTGGGCACTTGGATTCTTGGAGTACTACTCTTCTAAGCTCATTTGTAGCTTTTACAAGAATGTTGTTGGTGAATCACAAAGAAGGAAGTTCAAAAATGGGCAGCAGTATGCATTATTATGGGATTCTTGAATGTTCACAATCATCTTATGTGAACTATGGTGCATGGTCATTAGTGATCTTGTATGTTCTTCTTTGTTAAAAAAATCTTTTTATACGCCTTTGGTAGCTATTCTTGGTGTAAATTCGGGTGAAAAGGATTGATTCTACTCTCTAAGGACAAATCATCTTATATGTGCGTTACGAGTTTGTCTTGATACCTAGGAAACTTCTTATGATAATTTATTCTTGTTTTTGAGAAGGATTACTAGAGTTTGGAATAGCAATTATTGTGATTACACATAGATATGTCCAACGTTTTCATCTTCATGTTTTTAGATTTATTTGTTTAAATTCTAAGTTATTTGGAAGATGATTTTGCAATTTTAATCTTCATGATTTTATATATTGCAAATTGTTATGGGATATGTGTGTTTGCGTCCGTGAACTATTATTTTCCCATACGATGTCAAAATTTATCTCTTTCATATGTCGATATGCATGTATTGATACAAGATCGATGAACTTTTGACAAACAAAAGTTAAGCCTACTATGTCATTTATTGATGAAAGATAGGTTAAAATCTTTTGTTTACAAGGATTATGTCTATTATATGTCATTGTGCAAATAGTGATGGAAAATAGAATGAATCCTTGTATATTCCGCAGTATTGATCTTCCCTGATCCATATTTATGTATATATGATCGCTGTCGTAAGCGTCAAAAATAATTTCACTTTCTTACTACTCAAAATATAAATATAGCAAGGGCAAGAAAGGATCGATCCCACAGAGAGGTCTAGGTTGTCAAATTGTTTCGGTTCCCTATAAATAACACCGGGGTTTTGTGATTATAATAAACTAAATAAAAACAAATAAAGAAATAAGCAAACAAGCAAACAAGTAATCAAGGATAAGAAAGTATTGGTTAAGGATTTCGTTTTCATTCACAAACATGTTTTCACCACAATAAATAGAATTGATATTTTAATCTCAACTTTTATCAAAGACCCTAGAATACCTTGATCGCATGAATATCATAAACCTCCTCATGTCATCAACAAACACATTAAAAGATCGAATATGAATTCTACCTAAAAGGAACAACCTAACGTGTAAAAGCACTAATCAAGTTTAATTCCCTAGATGCATTAAGTTCTATGAAATCAAGGCCAATCAAAGCAATCGAACGTGGAAAGCGCACTAATCCGATTTAACAAAGGTTATGGTTCACATATGATCATAAGAATATATCACTACAAACTATAATCATATTTATGCTACTTTATAAATCCGGAATTATCACTTTTGCGTATAATAACCCTAATCTAGCAAGAAAGATGAAAGCAAACTCAATCGATTCGCGACTCGACTAACAAGCATTCAAATCATGTAACAATATTCATGGTAAATCATAAACGATAATATGAGAGAAAACTAATTTATTGAATTAAAACCCATATTTGGAAATCCAACTTATTCCATAACCAATAATAAAACTAGGTACTCATATTCATGGAGTTCATAACAAGAAGAAAGAGAAGTTTCATGGTTCTAAACCCTAGAATAAAGTAGAGGAAAAAGAATAGAAGATAATAGATTAAAGATATCTAGGTTTAGAGAAAAAGTTCTATTTATATGCCTCTCCCAAAAGGATACCCACAAGTAGGTCAAGTCTTCTCCAAACCAGGTCGTCCACCGGGCCCATGTGTGAGAAATAGGTCTCTGGAAATTTTGGGTTAAAAGCTGGGGTCGCCTGATTCTTGGCGTCATCGCAGGAATCCGGTCACCCAGTCGCCGGAATCCAGCCACCGGAAATTATCTCAGGCCAGTTCTCTCTTCGAAATAGTCACTAGCTAGTGCATACTCCCAACAGCTCATCTTCCCTTCTCTGCGCATTTCAAACACTCACAAAAATCATCCAAACCACTTCTTTCTCTTTTGCGAAACGCACCCAAAGCGTGGTCCGTAGCTCATATGTCAGGCCATCAATTCTTGCATCCGACTCATACCCCTTCATGATTCAGCTGAAACATTACGATCCCCACTCTCGGTTAAATCCGACAACCGAAACTAGTTCCTCAAGCTCCATTCTCGCGCACTTTTCGCTGATTTTGTTCAAGCAAACTCTCATTCTATCATTCTCGGGCATGCAATGACAACACAAGGCCTTCCCCGCAATCATACACTGAGACCATCATCACCGCCAACTCGACCCCGCTCTTTCACAACATCTCGAACCCGATCACGGATCAATCGCCATCACTCACGTTACCATGGCAAAGAACACGTTCTATTGATCTCTCTTTGTGCTCATGAATCATAGCTTGACTCCATTCAATCCTCCAGTTTTTAATATCAACAGCGAAAGCTCATCTATTCATCACCCTATCACTACGGTGGAGCTTCGTTTCCTTTTCTTAGCTTCAATTCCGGCTGCTAATTGCGGCTCATTGAACAAACCATTAACAACACCTCGGATCAAAACTACGGCTCCAAACCTCCTTGCATTTCAAACTCAAGGTTGCCTGTGACGAGCATCGGCACTGTAGCTTCATCATTTGGAGCCTGAGAACATTGATGGCATAGGGTAGTATTTGATCGATGTGGCGAGGCGGAAATGGCGAAATAGGTTGAGATTGGGGAGTCGCACTAGAATGTGACTTCGTTCAGGAAGACCCTCCACCCATATATGCATCTGTCCTTTTATCAAGTCTCAACTCTTCGTGTGTGTCAGGATGAGTTATCTTAATAGCCTTTCGAGTACCACCATATTTACCACCCTGTTGCTGTGCAAACTGTGGGGCCATACCCATCGGAAGGTTACCCAGCTGAGGAGCCAGCTGACGACCACGACCCTCCGCGCATTTTCCTTAGCATCTAACAGTTCAATCTAGCGGCAACTCGGCAATGCAACCTTTTAATTCTCAGATCCGCGATGCGTTACTGTTCCCGGCATCCGAACTGCCTCGCACAATGCAACAAGGCATCCCCGCAATGCCACCGAGACTCCATTATCTCGCCATCACCATCACCTCGATCCATCTACCTAGCTCGGCTCACATACTGACAATCTCTTTTTCTCTTTTCCTGCAGCTTATGGCAACATCGCAATCTCAGGCCTAGCCACCGTGCTCGACTCGATTGCAACACCGGCATTATCATGACCCGCAATTGCGGTTCACTCTCTTCGGTCCCAGCTTCACTTCATCCTTCGCTTACTAAACATACTCATATTCCCGCCATTCGGACCAACAACTCCATCTTAAGTCATTTCATCTTAGCCTCATTGCTTCTCTTCTGGCGAACGAAGCTCGCAAACTACTTGCACATTGAATCACCATCCTCTGCAGCTCCAACACCTTGTCCACCAACAAACCATCTTCGATCCTTGCATCACACTGCCCACTTCTGCAATCTTGAAGCCACTCCTTTGCCATTTTTCACCCGAACCTAACTTGACTGCAACTGCCTCGAGACTCGAGACAATGCATCACATCATGACCACTTCACTTCCGGTCCATCACCCGCATCTTAAACCATAACAACAAGACCCAATTCCGCATCGGTACCATGTTGCTATTAGTCAGAAAACATCTCAACCTCTTGAATTTCTCCCATGATTTAGCCATAGCAAAACTGACCGGTGAGCTGCGAGGCATTCAGAATTTTATCAAACACCTAGTGTGCGTTTTGTTGATGCTTGAGATGAACACTCGGCTGATTACGAGAACATTCTATCTCTTCTGCATTGCAATCGAATTTCATACAAAACCCATTCATCCATTCATTTAGTAACTCCAATTTCACTCTCAATCACCCACCATACATTCATAAACAATGGCAACAGCTTGTGTTTCTTCCCTGTATTTCACAGCTTGAATTTCAGGTTCTAATTATCACACGAACCCAAAATCCCCGCCCATTTCTCCTTTCTTTCTTAGCTCGGTGAAGTTTGTTGATCTCTGCTATATCCGAAACGAATCGATCACAAATCCATCATCTTCATGCTGCAACTATCGGCTCACAAACCCCTTCATCGACCACCACAATCGAACCCATCTGCCTTCACCCATGGGTTTCACCTCCTCTCTGTATGTCGATTCTGATTTTCTCAATTTCTCGATCGTATCTCAACTAGCCATCGGATTTGAACCCTCACGGCGTGAACCACTCTTTGCAGCTCGGATTGGTAACTAAAACTCAAGTTCATCATCGGGTGTAGTCTCGACCTAATGTTATAAAGGAAGAGGTGCCCCTTAACGAACAATAATCTGTCTTTAGCGAATCTCATATGGCTACCCCTTATCCTTAGCTAGGCTCTCAATAGCACTTCCCTTTTAACCAAAATCTGGCTACCCCCTTAACATGTGGCTGGGCTCTCATTAGTATTAGCCGATGAAATGACAGGGTTTACCATTCAGAATTCTTCTTTTGCCCATAACTTCTTCATACAAGCTCAAGAATGACTCCGTTCTTTCGCCATTGTCTTCGTCTTCTCGTCCTCTACACAATGAAAAGTAGAAATCTTATATTTGAACGAGTTCCAATTGGTCTTTTTGCTCCAAATGACTCCATTGCACCTAATAAACCCAAAAGCACACATAAGATACATAATTTACAAGAAAAACTGTAAAGAAAGCATAAATACTAGATATTAAATACGGTGTATTCTACACCTATCAAATTCCCCCACACTTAGACTTTGCTAGTCCTCGAGCAAATCAAACAAAACAATAATACAACAACTCCAGTGTCGTCGAGGCTACGGTCACTTTTAGCATAAATAACAAGCCTTTAAACCCCTAGGTGTCCCTAGTGGACGAGTTATAGTCTCGTGAAGGTTTACTAGAGATATACCTACAAAACCTATATTTCAAACTCCGTCTATTCGTGACAAATCAATGAACGAATCCAAAATGACTACTGAGGAGGTACCTTGCAAATTCAATTCATATATTAGTAAATAAACTCTAATTAGATAGTCGAACAAGCCACAATACTCGGAAACTAACATACCACAATCACAATGAAAAGATTAAGAAGATGGATATAGATGTAGATGTTGGCGAATATTCACAAGTGTTCGATGTTTCCCATATCACACTGAAGGTCACTTGCTAAGATGAACCTAATCCTATTGGATTGAGCTACTTAGTCTTTGAATGCTACATCAAATCAATTGGCATATACAAGGGAACCAAGAGTGACTTTATTCAACACAATAATAAATTTATTTTTATATGATTGGATCAAAGTGGATCCAATTTTTTTTTTTTTTTTTATTAGGCGGGCATGATTAGATCTTTTAGATCCAAGCGCATGCTTCTTGTCGCAAGTACATGATAGTTGCCTTGGATCCCGCATTCCACGCTTGTTTAAGCGACGGAGACAGGGACTACGTTTCACACATACTGCTATTCCCAAGTGTCTTTTTATTCCGTTTTGGTCTAATTGATCGGTCTTTTTTTTTTTTTCTTTTCTTTTTCAATTTTTTTTTTTTTTTTAGTAACTCAACCACTCTATTTCATCCTAGCAGTAATAACACGTCGATGTTTAGTGACCCACCAAAGCACTTAGAGAACAATAGATAAATATGGAAAAATAAAAATAGAATGTGATATGGTGATATTCGAGATATGGTAACAACTATCATGTTAATTTGTGATTTCTGAGCTATATTCTTCCCTTTTAGTTAATTGGTTCCTCAACTCTGCATTCAAAATGGTTCCATCCACTAATGGTGTCATCCTAAAGGCACAAGTTTCTAGATTTCGGAGTTCAAAAACACAATTTATGCTTGGTTTTTCTATTTTTTCTCATTTTTTTTTGTTTTAAAAGGCATAAATAAACTATACAAACATATAAAATATAAATGCTCCCCCACACTTAAACTTCACATTGTCCTCAATGTGTAAAACCGAAAATTCTGAATTCTCACGTAACAGCAGATAAAACGCAAAAACTGTGCAAATTGGTAAGGAATTTGGAAAAACTCCATTTCACAAAAAGTTGTTCACCTACGTGTTTTCTACACAGTGTCAAAATTTAACAGTGTTTTGATAAACGGTCTGACAGTTATGGTCTCTGGACTGAACTACGCGCAGTCTGAAATTTTTACGACGAAAAGGTATTCGTCATAATTCTCTTCTAAGATAGATTACGGACTCAATGAAATTAAACATAGGGATGCAAATATGATATGAAAACAGTAAAAAATAAATAAATGAAACAAAAATAAAATGCAAAAGGATAAGAGATACAAAACCGGTGGGTTGCCTCCCACTTAGCGCTTGTTTTAAAGTCGACAGCCCGACTTAGCTTCTTGTAAGATTCATTCCCCATACACCAATAATCGGAAAAGTTGGGGATCCGTCCATAGAACCTGTTTTGCAAACACTAGCTTCACACAAATATTAGTAACATAAAGCAAAAGTGAAACTATGAACCGATAAAAGCTTCCCCCACACTCATTCTTGGCCACACTTGGAAGTGTATAAAGAATATAGGAGTCGGGTACTTCCACGGTTTCTTGTTCCATAACCTGCATAGTATGAGAATCAAGTATCTCTAATGGCGGAAAACGAGAAACAAAGTCATTCAACAATACTCCCGAAGCACATAATCCCGCAGCGCGCCAAAATTTGATCATTTGTCGTAAGCGTCAAAAATAATTTCACTTTCTTACTACTCAAAATATAAATATAGCAAGGGCAAGAAAGGATCGATCCCACGAGAGAGGTCTAGGTTGTCAAATTGTTTCGGTTCCCTATAAATAACACCGGGGTTTTGTGATTATAATAAACTAAATAAAAACAAATAAAGAAATAAGCAAACAAGTAATCAAGGATAAGAAAGTATTGGTTAAGGATTTCGTTTTCATTCACAAACATGTTTTCACCACAATAACTAGAATTGATATTTTAATCTCAACTTTTATCAAAGACCCTAGAATACCTTGATCGCAAGAATATCCCGCAAACCTCCTCATGTCATCAACAAACACATTAAAAGATGCGAATATGAATTCTACCTAAAGGAACAACCTAACGTGTAAAAGCACTAATCAAGTTTAATTCCCTAGATGTATTAAGTTCTATGAAATCAGGCCAATCAAAGCAATCGAACGTGGAAAGCGCACTAATCCGATTTAACAAAGGTTATGGTTCACATATGATCATAAGAATATATCACTACAAACTATAATCATATTTATGCTACTTGCAATGGAATTATCACTTTTGCGTATAATAACCCTAATCTAGCAATAAAGATGAAAGCAAACTCAATCGATTCGCGACTCGACTAACAAGCATTCAAATCATGTAACAATATTCATGGTAAATCATAAACGATAATATGAGAGAAAACTAATTTATTGAATTAAAACCCATATTTGGAAATCAACTTATTCCATAACCAATAATAAAACTAGGTACTCATATTCATGGAGTTCATAACAAGAAGAAAGAGAAGTTTCATGGTTCTAAACCCTAGAATAAAGTAGAGGAAAAAGAATAGAAGATAATAGATTAAAGATATCTAGGTTTAGAGAAAAGTTCTATTTATATGCCTCTCCCAAAAGGATACCCAAAAGTAGGTCAAGTCTTCTCCAAACCCGTCTCAAATTCGTCCACCAGGCCCATGTGTGAGAAATAGGTCTCTGGAAATTTTGGGGTTAAAAGCGGGTCATGGGATTCTTTGACGTCATCGCAGGAATCCGGTCACCGTCCCGGAATCCGGCCACCGGAAATTATCTCAGGCCAGTTCTCTCTTCGAGAAATAGTCACTAGCTAGTGCATACTCCCAAAGAGCTCATCTTCCCCTTCTCGCATTTCAAACACTCACAAAAATCATCCAAACCACTTCTTTCTCTTTTGCGAAAACGCACCCAAAAGCGTGGTCCGTAGCTCATATGTCCGGCCATCAATTCTTGCATCCGACTCATACCCCCTTCATGATTCACTGAAACATTACGATCCCCACTCTCGGTTCCGAAATCCGACAACCGAAACTAGTTCCATGCTCACCATTCTCGCGCACTTTTCGCACAATTTTGTTCAAGCAAACTCTCATTCTATCATTCTCAGGCATGCAATGACAACACAAGGCCTTCCCTGCAATCATACACAGACCATCATCACCGCCAACTCGACCCCGCTCTTTCACAACATCTCGAACCCGATCACGGATCAATACTGCCATCACTCACGTTACCATGGCAGCAACACGTTCTATTGATCTCTGCTGTGCTCATGAATCATAGCCGACTCCATTCAATCCTCCGATTTTAATATCAACATGACAAAAGCTCATCTATTCATCACCCTATCATTACAAATGCAGCTTCATTCCTTTTCTTAGCTCAATTCCAAATTTTAATTGCGGCTCATTTGAACAAACCATTAACAACACCTCGGATCAAAACTACAGCTCCAAACCTCCTTGCATTTCAAACTCGGGTTGCTCGCGAACAAAGACGCACTCGTAGCTTCATCATTTGAGCACAACCACCGATGGCATAGGGTAGTATTTGATCGATGGGGCGGCAGGAAATGGCGAAATAGGTTGAGATTGGGGAGTCACACTAGAATGTGACTTCGTTCCAGAAGACCCTCCACCCATATATGCATCTCATCCTTTTATCAAGTCTCAACTCTTCGTGTGTGTCAGGATGAGTTATCTTAATAGCCTTTTCGAGTACCACCATATTTACCACCCTGTTGCTGTGCAAACTGTGGGGCCATACCCATCGGAAGGTTACCCAGCTGAGGAGCCAGCTGACGACCACGACCACCTGCTGCATTTTTCCTTAGCATCTAACACCAGTTCAATCTAGCAGCACAACTCAGCAATGCAACCTTTTAATTCTACAGATCTGCAATGCGTTGCCTGTTCCCAGCATCTGAACTTCCCTGCACAACTGCAACACAGCATCCCTGCAATGCCACCAGACTCCATTATCTGCCATCACCATCACCTCAGTCCATCTACCTAGCTCAGCTCAGACACAGCAACTGCTCTTTTCTCTTTTCCTGCAGCTTATGGCAACATCCCCTGCAATCTCCAGGCCTAGCCACCGTGCTCGACTCGACTGCAACACCATCATTATCATGACCTGCAATTGCAGTTCACTCTCATTCAGTTCCCAGCTTCACTTCAGCCTTCTGCTTACTAAACATACTCATATTCCTGCCATTCAGACCAGCAACTCCATCTTAAGTCATTTCATCTTAGCCTCATTGCTTCTCTTCCTGGCGTAATGGAAGCTCAAACTACTTGCACATTGAATCACCATCCTCTGCAGCTCCAACACCTTGTCCACCAAAGAAACCATCTTCAGATCCTTGCATCACAGCTGCCCACTTCGCAATCTTGAAGCCACTCCTGCCATTTTTCACCCGAACCTAACTTGACCGCAACTCGCCTCGGGACTTCAGACAATGCATCTGTCACAGCCACTTCACTTCCAGTCCCATCACCTGCATCTTAAACCATAACAACAGCACCCAATTCGCATCAGTACCATGTTGCTATTAGCTGTGAAAACATCTCAACCTACTGAATTTCTCCCATGATTTAGCCATAGCAAAACCTGACAGTGAGAACTGGCTGTTCAGGAATTTTATCAAACACCTAGTGTGCGTTTTGTTGATGCTTCGAGAGATGAACACTCGCTGATTACGAGAACATTCTATCTCCTTCCCTGCATTGCAATCGAATTTCATACAAAACCCATTCATCCATTCATTTAGTAACTCCAATTTCACTCTCAATCACCCACCATACATTCAAAACAATGGCAATGGGGTTTGTGTTTCTTCCCTGTATTTCACGGCTTGAATTTCAGGTTCTAACTATCACACGAACCCAAAACTCTGCCCATTTCTCCTTCTCTTTGCTGGCTCGGTGAAGCTGTTGATCTCTGCTATATCCAGAAACGAATCGATCACAAATCCATCATCTTCATCAGCTGCAACTATCACTCACAAACCCCTTCATCGACCACCACAATCGAACCCATCTTCTCTCTCGCAGGTTTCACCTCCTCTCGTATGTCGATTCTGATTTTCTCAATTTCTCGATCGTATCTCAACTAGCCATCGGACTGAACCTACCGGCGTGAACCACTCTTTGCAGCTCGACTGGTAACTAAAACTCAAGTTCATCATCGGGTGTAGTCTCGACCTAATGTTATAAAGGAAGAGGTGCCCCTTAACGAACAATAATCTGTCTTTAGCGAATCTCATATGGCTACCCCTTATCCTTAGCTAGGCTCTCAATAGCACTTCCCTTTTAACCAAAATCTGGCTACCCCTTAACATGTGGCTGGGCTCTCATTAGTATTAGCCGATGAAATGACCGGTTTACCATTCCGAATTCTTCTTTTGCCCATAACTTCTTCATACAAGCTCCGAATGACTCCGTTCTTTCGCCATTGTCTTCATCTTCTCGTCCTCTACACAATGAAAAGTAGAAATCTTATATTTGAACGAGTTCCACTGGGTCTTTGGCTCCAAATGACTCAATTGCACCTAATAAACTCAAAAGCACACATAAGATACATAATTTACAAGAAAACTCGCAAAGAAAGCATAAATACTAGATATTAAATACGGTGTATTCTACACCTATCAAATTCCCCCACACTTAGACTTTGCTAGTCCTCGAGCAAATCAAACAAAACAATAATACAACAACTCCGTGTCGTCGAGGCTACGGTCACTTTTAGCATAAATAACAAGCCTTTAAACCCCTAGGTGTCCCTAGTGGACGAGTTATAGTCTCGTGAAGGTTTACTAGAGATATACCTACAAAACCTATATTTCAAACTCCGTCTATTCGTGACAAATCAATGAACGAATCCAAAATGACTACGGGGAGGAGGTACCTTGCAAATTCAATTCATATATTAGTAAATAAACTCTAATTAGATAGTCGAACAAGCCACAATACTCGGAAACTAACATACCACAATCACAATGAAAAGATTAAGAAGATGGATATAGATGTAGATGTTGGCGAATATTCACAAGTGTTCGATGTTTCCCATATCTCGCCTGAAGGTCCTTTGCTAAGATGAACCTAATCCTATTGGATTGAGCTACTTGGTGCTGAATGCTACATCAAATCAATTGGCATATACAAGGGAACCAAGAGTGACTTTATTCAACACAATAATAATTTATTTTTTTATATGATTGGATCAAACTGGATCCAATTTTTTTTTTTTTTTTTTATTAGACGGCATGATTAGATCTTTTAGATCCAAGCGCATGCTTCTTGTCAGCAAGTACATGATAGTTGCCTTGGATCCTGCATTCCACGCTTGTTTAGGCGACGGAGACAGGGACTACGTTTCACACATACTGCTATTCCCAAGTGTCTTTTTATTCCGTTTTGGTCTAATTGATCGGTCTTTTTTTTTTTTCTTTTCTTTTTAAATTTTTTTTTTTTTTTTAGTAACTCAACCACTCTATTTCATCCTAGCAGTAATAACACGTCGATGTTTAGTGACCCACCAAAGCACTTAGAGAACAATAGATAAATATGGAAAAATAGAAATAGAATGTGATATGGTGATATTCCGAGATATGGTAACAACTATCATGTTAATTTGTGATTTCGAGCTATATTCTTCCCTTTTAGTTAATTGGTTCCTCAACTCCCTGCATTCAAAATGGTTCCATCCACTAATGGTGTCATCCTAAAGGCACAAGTTTCTAGATTTCGGAGTTCAAAAAGCACAATTTATGCTTGGTTTTTCTATTTTTCTCATTTTTTTTTGTTTTAAAAGGCATAAATAAACTATACAAACATATAAATGCTCCCCCACACTTAAACTTCACATTGTCCTCAATGTGTAAAACCGAAAATTCTGAATTCTGACGTAACAGCAGATAAAACGCAAAAACTGTGCAAATTGGTAAGGAATTTGGAAAAACTCCATTTCACAACAGTTGTTCACCTACGTGTTTTCTACACAGTGTCAAAATTTCACAGTGTTTTGATAAACGGTCTGACAGTTATGGTCTCTGGACTGAACTACGCGCAGTCTGAAATTTTCTGACGAAAAGGTATTCGTCATAATTCTCTTCTAAGATAGATTACGGACTCAATGAAATTAAACATAGGGATGCAAATATGATATGAAAACAGTAAAAAATAAATAAATGAAACAAAAATAAAATGCAAAAGGATAAGAGATACAAAACCGGTGGGTTGCCTCCCACTTAGCGCTTGTTTTAAAGTCGACGGCCCGACTTAGCTTCTTGTAAGATTCATTCCCCATACACCAATAATCGTAAAAGTTGGGGATCCGTCCATAGAACCTGTTTTGCAAACACTAGCTTCACACAAATATTAGTAACATAAAGCAAAAGTGAAACTATGAACCGATAAAAGCTTCCCCCACACTCATTCTTGGCCACACTTGGAAGTGTATAAAGAATATAGAAGTCGGGTACTTCCACGGTTTCTTGGTCCATAACCTGCATAGTATGAGAATCAAGTATCTCTAATGGCGGAAAACGAGAAACAAAGTCATTCAACAATACTCCCGAAGCATTATAATCCCCGGCAACGGCGCCAAAATTTGATCGCTGTCGTAGCGTCAAAAATAATTTCACTTTCTTACTACTCAAAATATAAATATAGCAAGGGCAAGAAAGGATCGATCCCACCGAGAGGTCTAGGTTGTCAAATTGTTTCGGTTCCCTATAAATAACACCCGGGGTTTTGTGATTATAATAAACTAAATAAAAACAAATAAAGAAATAAGCAAACAAGTAATCAAGGATAAGAAAGTATTGGTTAAGGATTTCGTTTTCATTCACAAACATGTTTTCACCACAATAACTAGAATTGATATTTTAATCTCAACTTTTATCAAAGACCCTAGAATACCCTGATCGCAAGAATATCCCGCAAACCTCCTCATGTCATCAACAAACACATTAAAAGATGCGAATATGAATTCTACCTAAAGGAACAACCTAACGTGTAAAAGCACTAATCAAGTTTAATTCCCTAGATGCATTAAGTTCTATGAAATCAGGCCAATCAAAGCAATCGAACGTGGAAAGCGCACTAATCCGATTTAACAAAGGTTATGGTTCATATGATCATAAGAATATATCACTACAAACTATAATCATATTTATGCTACTTGCAATCCGGAATTATCACTTTTGCGTATAATAACCCTAATCTAGCAATAAAGATGAAAGCAAACTCAATCGATTCGCGACTCGACTAACAAGCATTCAAATCATGTAACAATATTCATGGTAAATCATAAACGATAATATGAGAGAAAACTAATTTATTGAATTAAAACCCATATTTGGAAATCCAACTTATTCCATAACCAATAATAAAACTAGGTACTCATATTCATGGAGTTCATAACAAGAAGAAAGAGAAGTTTCATGGTTCTAAACCCTAGAATAAAGTAGAGGAAAAAGAATAGAAGATAATAGATTAAAGATATCTAGGTTTAGAGAAAAAGTTCTATTTATATGCCTCTCCCAAAAGGATACCCAAAAGTAGGTCAAGTCTTCTCCAAACCCGTCTCAAATTCGTCCACCAGGCCCATGTGTGAGAAATAGGTCTCTGGAAATTTTGGGTTAAAAACTGGGTCGCCGGATTGCTGACGTCATCGCCGGAATCCGGTCACCGTCGCCGGAATCCGGCCACCGGGAAATTATCTCAGGCCAGTTCTCTCTTCAGAAATAGTCACTAGCTAGTGCATACTCCCAGCTGACTCATCTTCCCTTCTCTGCATTTCAAACACTCACACAAATCATCCAAACCACTTCTTTCTCTTTTGCGAAAACGCACCCAAAAGCGTGGTCCGTAGCTCATATGTCCGGCCATCAATTCTTGCATCCGACTCATACCCCCTTCATGATTCATCAAACATTACGATCCCCACTCTCGGTTCGAAATCCGACAACCGAAACTAGTTCCACCGGCTCACCATTCTCGCGCACTTTTCGCACAATTTTGTTCAAGCAAACTCTCATTCTATCATTCTCAGGCCTGCAATGACAACACAAGGCCTTCCCTGCAATCATACACAGACCATCATCACCGCCAACTCGACCCCGCTCTTTCACAACATCTCGAACCCGATCACGGATCAATACTGCCATCACTCACGTTACCATGGCAGCAACACGTTCTATTGATCTCTGCTGTGCTCATGAATCATAGCCAGCTCCATTCAATCCTCCAGTTTTTAATATCAACAGCAAAGCTCATCTATTCATCACCCTATCATTACAGCGGCAGCTTCATTCCTTTTCTTAGCTCAATTCCAGCCTGCCTGAATTGCAGCTCATTTCAGACAAACCATTAACAACACCTCAGATCAAAACTACAGCTCCAAACCTCCTTTCATTTCAAACTCAAAGTTGCTTAGAATAAAAACAGATCAGCGACCTGTAGCTTCATCATTTGGAGCACAGAACCACTGATGGCATAGGGTAGTATTTGATCTGATGGGCAGGCGGAAATGGCGAAATAGGTTGAGATTGGGGAGTCACACTAGAATGTGACTTCGTTCCAGAAGACCCTCCACCCATATATGCATCTGTCCTTTTATCAAGTCTCAACTCTTCGTGTGTGTCAGGATGAGTTATCTTAACAGCCTTTCGAGTACCACCATATTTACCACCCTGTTCTTTGTGCAAACTGTGGGGCCATACCCATCGGAAGGTTACCCAGTGAGGAGCCACCGACGACCCACGACCACCTGCTGCATTTTTCCTTAGCATCTAACACCCAGTTCAATCTAGCAAAGACAACTCAAAGCAATGCAACCTTTTAATTCTACAGATCTGCAATGCGTTGCCTGTTCCCAGCATCTGAACTTCCCTGCACAACCGCAACACAAAGATCCCCGCAATGCCACCAGACTCCATTATCTGCCATCACCATCACCTCAGTCCATCTACCTAGCTCAGCTCAGACACAGCAACTGCTCTTTTCTCTTTTCCTGCAGCTTATGGCAACATCCCCTGCAATCTCCAGGCCTAGCCACCGTGCTCGACTCGACTGCAACACCAGCATTATCATGACCTGCAATTGCAGTTCACTCTCATTCAGTTCCCAGCTTCACTTCATCCTTCTGCTTACTAAACATACTCATATTCCTGCCATTCAGACCAGCAACTCCATCTTAAGTCATTTCATCTTAGCCTCATTGCTTCTCTTCCGGCGGAATGGAAGCTCGCAAACTACTTGCACATTGAATCACCATCCTCTGCCGGCTCCAACACCTTGTCCACCAGCAAACCATCTTCAGATCCTTGCATCACAGCTGCCCACTTCTGCAATCTTGAAGCCACTCCTGCCATTTTTCACCCGAACCTAACTTGACTGCAACTCTGCCTCAGACTCAGACAATGCATCTGTCACAGCCACTTCACTTCCAGTCCCATCACCTGCATCTTAAACCATAACAACAAAGACCCAATTCGCATCGCACCATGTTGCTATTAGTCAGAAAACATCTCAACCTACTGAATTTCTCCCATGATTTAGCCATAGCAAAACCTGACAGTGAGAACTGGCTGTTCAGGAATTTTATCAAACACCTAGTGTGCGTTTTGTTGATGCTTCAGAGATGAACACTCAGCTGATTACGAGAACATTCTATCTCCTTCCCTGCATTGCAATCGAATTTCATACAAAACCCATTCATCCATTCATTTAGTAACTCCAATTTCACTCTCAATCACCCACCATACATTCAAAACAATGGCAACAGTTTGTGTTTCTTCCCTGTATTTCACGGCTTGAATTTCAGGTTCTAACTATCACACGAACCCAAAACTCTGCCCATTTCTCCTTCTCTTTGCTGGCTCGGTGAAGCTGTTGATCTCTGCTATATCCAGAAACGAATCGATCACAAATCCATCATCTTCATCAGCTGCAACTATCAGCTCACAAACCCCTTCATCGACCACCACAATCGAACCCATCTGCTTCTCTGCAACAGTTTCACCTCCTCTCTGTATGTCAGTTACAGTTTTCTCAATTTCTCGATCGTATCTCAACTAGCCATCGGACTGAACCTACCGGCGTGAACCACTCTTTGCAGCTCGACTGGTAACTAAAACTCAAGTTCATCATCGGGTGTAGTCTCGACCTAATGTTATAAAGGAAGAGGTGCCCCTTAACGAACAATAATCTGTCTTTAGCGAATCTCATATGGCTACCCCTTATCCTTAGCTAGGCTCTCAATAGCACTTCCCTTTTAACCAAAATCTGGCTACCCCTTAACATGTGGCTGGGCTCTCATTAGTATTAGCCGATGAAATGACCAGGTTTACCATTCCGAATTCTTCTTTTGCCCATAACTTCTTCATACAAGCTCCGAATGACTCCGTTCTTTCGCCATTGTCTTCATCTTCTCGTCCTCTACACAATGAAAAGTAGAAATCTTATATTTGAACGAGTTCCAATTGGTCTTTTTGCTCCAAATGACTCCATTGCACCTAATAAACTCAAAAGCACACATAAGATACATAATTTACAAGAAAACTCGCAAAGAAAGCATAAATACTAGATATTAAATACGGTGTATTCTACACCTATCAAATTCCCCCACACTTAGACTTTGCTAGTCCTCGAGCAAATCAAACAAAACAATAATACAACAACTCCGTGTCGTCGAGGCTACGGTCACTTTTAGCATAAATAACAAGCCTTTAAACCCCTAGGTGTCCCTAGTGGACGAGTTATAGTCTCGTGAAGGTTTACTAGAGATATACCTACAAAACCTATATTTCAAACTCCGTCTATTCGTGACAAATCAATGAACGAATCCAAAATGACTACAAGGAGGAGGTACCTTGCAAATTCAATTCATATATTAGTAAATAAACTCTAATTAGATAGTCGAACAAGCCACAATAATAGGAAACTAACATACCACAATCACAATGAAAAGATTAAGAAGATGGATATAGATGTAGATGTTGGCGAATATTCACAAGTGTTCGATGTTTCCCATATCTTTGCTCAAGGTCACTTTGCTAAGATGAACCTAATCCTATTGGATTGAGCTACTTGGTGCTGAATGCTACATCAAATCAATTGGCATATACAAGGGAACCAAGAGTGACTTTATTCAACACAATAATAATTTATTTTTTTATATGATTGGATCAAACTGGATCCAATTTTTTTTTTTTTTTTTTTATTAGACGGCATGATTAGATCTTTTAGATCCAAGCGCATGCTTCTTGTCAGCAAGTACATGATAGTTGCCTTGGATCCTGCATTCCACGCTTGTTTAGGCGGCGGAGACGGGGACTACGTTTCACACATACTGCTATTCCCAAGTGTCTTTTTATTCCGTTTTGGTCTAATTGATCGGTCTTTTTTTTTTTTTCTTTTCTTTTTCAATTTTTTTTTTTTTTTTTTAGTAACTCAACCACTCTATTTCATCCTAGCAGTAATAACACGTCGATGTTTAGTGACCCACCAAAGCACTTAGAGAACAATAGATAAATATGGAAAAATAGAAATAGAATGTGATATGGTGATATTCCGAGATATGGTAACAACTATCATGTTAATTTGTGATTTCTGAGCTATATTCTTCCCTTTTAGTTAATTGGTTCCTCAACTCCTGCATTCAAAATGGTTCCATCCACTAATGGTGTCATCCTAAAGGCACAAGTTTCTAGATTTCGGAGTTCAAAAAGCACAATTTATGCTTGGTTTTTCTATTTTTCTTTTTTTTTTGTTTTAAAAGGCATAAATAAACTATACAAACATATAAATGCTCCCCCACACTTAAACTTCACATTGTCCTCAATGTGTAAAACCGAAAATTCTGAATTCTGACGTAACAGCAGATAAAACGCAAAAACTGTGCAAATTGGTAAGGAATTTGGAAAAACTCCATTTCACAAAAGTTGTTCACCTACGTGTTTTCTACACAATGTCAAAATTTAACAGTGTTTTGATAAACGGTCTGACAGTTATGGTCTCTGGACTGAACTACGCGCAGTCTGAAATTTTCTGACGAAAAGGTATTCGTCATAATTCTCTTCTAAGATAGATTACGGACTCAATGAAATTAAACATAGGGATGCAAATATGATATGAAAACAGTAAAAAATAAATAAATGAAACAAAAATAAAATGCAAAAGGATAAAAGATACAAAACCGGTGGGTTGCCTCCCACTTAGCGCTTGTTTTAAAGTCGACGGCCCGACTTAGCTTCTTGTAAGATTCATTCCCCATACACCAATAATCGGAAAAGTTGGGGATCCGTCCATAGAACCTGTTTTGCAAACACTAGCTTCACACAAATATTAGTAACATAAAGCAAAAGTGAAACTATGAACCGATAAAAGCTTCCCCCACACTCATTCTTGGCCACACTTGGAAGTGTATAAAGAATATAGAAGTCGGGTACTTCCACGGTTTCTTGGTCCATAACCTGCATAGTATGAGAATCAAGTATCTCTAATGGCGGAAAACGAGAAACAAAGTCATTCAACAATACTCCCGAAGCACATAATCCCCGGCAACGGCGCCAAAATTTGATCGCTGTCGTAAGCGTCAAAAATAATTTCACTTTCTTACTACTCAAAATATAAATATAGCAAGGGCAAGAAAGGATCGATCCCACAGAGAGGTCTAGGTTGTCAAATTGTTTCGGTTCCCTATAAATAACACCGGGTTTTTGTGATTATAATAAACTAAATAAAAACAAATAAAGAAATAAGCAAACAAGTAATCAAGGATAAGAAAGTATTGGTTAAGGATTTCGTTTTCATTCACAAACATGTTTTCACCACAATAACTAGAATTGATATTTTAATCTCAACTTTTATCAAAGACCCTAGAATACCTTGATCGCAAGAATATCCCGCAAACCTCCTCATGTCATCAACAAACACATTAAAAGATGCGAATATGAATTCTACCTAAAGGAACAACCTAACGTGTAAAAGCACTAATCAAGTTTAATTCCCTAGATGCATTAAGTTCTATGAAATCAGGCCAATCAAAGCAATCGAACGTGGAAAGCGCACTAATCCGATTTAACAAAGGTTATGGTTCACATATGATCATAAGAATATATCACTACAAACTATAATCATATTTATGCTACTTGCAATCCGGAATTATCACTTTTGCGTATAATAACCCTAATCTAGCAATAAAGATGAAAGCAAACTCAATCGATTCGCGACTCGACTAACAAGCATTCAAATCATGTAACAATATTCATGGTAAATCATAAACGATAATATGAGAGAAAACTAATTTATTGAATTAAAACCCATATTTGGAAATCCAACTTATTCCATAACCAATAATAAAACTAGGTACTCATATTCATGGAGTTCATAACAAGAAGAAAGAGAAGTTTCATGGTTCTAAACCCTAGAATAAAGTAGAGGAAAAAGAATAGAAGATAATAGATTAAAGATATCTAGGTTTAGAGAAAAAGTTCTATTTATATGCCTCTCCCAAAAGGATACCCAAAAAGTAGGTCAAGTCTTCTCCAAACCCGTCTCAAATTCGTCCACCAGGCCCATGTGTGAGAAATAGGTCTCTGGAAATTTTGGGTTAAAAACTGGGTCGCCGGATTGCTGACGTCATCGCCGGAATCCGGCCACCGTCGCCGGAATCCGGCCACCGGGAAATTATCTCAGCCGGTTTCTCTCTTCAGAAATAGTCACTAGCTAGTGCATACTCCCAGCAGCTCATCTTCCCTTCTCTGCATTTCAAACACTCACAAAAATCATCCAAACCACTTCTTTCTCTTTTGCGAAAACGCACCCAAAAGCGTGGTCCGTAGCTCATATGTCCGGCCATCAATTCTTGCATCCGACTCATACCCCCTTCATGATTCACTGAAACATTACGATCCCCACTCTCGGTTCCGAAATCCGACAACCGAAACTAGTTCCACCGGCTCACCATTCTCGCGCACTTTTCGCACAATTTTGTTCAAGCAAACTCTCATTCTATCATTCTCGCCCTGCAATGACAACACAAGGCCTTTCCAATCATACACAGACCATCATCACCGCCAACTCGACCCCCGCTCTTTCACAACATCTCGAACCCGATCACGGATCAATACCGCCCATCACTCACGTTACCATGGCAAAGAACACGTTCTATTGATCTCTCGCTGTGCTCATGAATCATAGCCGCCTCCATTCAATCCTCCGATTTTAATATCAATGACAAAGCTCATCTATTCATCACCCTATCATTGGCGCCGCAGCCTTCATTCCTTTTCTTAGCTCAATTCCACCGCCCGAATTGCAGCTCATTTCGACAAACCATTAACAACACCTCGATCAAAACTACGCCTCCAAACCTCCTTGCATTTCAAACTCAGTTGCTTCTGCGAACAAAGACGCACTCCGTAGCTTCATCATTTGGAGCAATGGAACCACCGATGGCATAGGGTAGTATTTGATCTCGATGGGCGGGCGGAAATGGCGAAATAGGTTGAGATTGGGGAGTCACACTAGAATGTGACTTCGTTCTGTAAGACCCTCCACCCATATATGCATCTTGTCCTTTTATCAAGTCTCAACTCTTCGTGTGTGTCGGGATGAGTTATCTTAATAGCCTTTCGAGTACCACCATATTTACCACCCCGTTGTCGTGCAAACCTGTGGGGCCATACCCATCGGAAGGTTACCCAGTGAGGAGCCACTGACGACCACGACCCCTGCTGCATTTTCCTTAGCATCTAACACCAGTTCAATCTAGAAGACAACTCAAAGAATGCAACCTTTTAATTCTCTGAGATCTGCAATGCGTTGCCTGTTCCCCCGAGATCTCGAACTTCCCGCTACAACCGTAACACAAGATCCCCGCAATGCCACCGGACTCCATTATTCGCCATCACCATCACCTCAGTCCATCTACCTAGCTCGCTCGAACCACAAAGAATCGCTCTTTCTCTTTTCCCCGCAGCTTATGGCAACATCCCTGCAATCTCCAGGCCTAGCCACCGTGCTCACTCATTGCAACACCGCATTATCATGACTGCCGACAGGTTCCACTCTCATTCGTTCCGGCTTCACTTCAGCCTTCTGCTTACTAAACATACTCATATTCCTGCCATTCAGACCAGCAACTCCATCTTAAGTCATTTCATCTTAGCCTCATTGCTTCTCTTCCTGGCAGAATGGAAGCTCGCAAACTACTTGCACATTGAATCACCATCCTCTGCAGCTCCAACACCTTGTCCACCAAAGAAACCATCTTCGGATCCTTGCATCACAGCTGCCCACTTCGCAATCTTGAAGCCACTCCCGCCATTTTTCACCCGGAACCTAACTTGATCGCAACTCGCCTCGCACTTCCGGACAATGCATCTCACGTGCAGCCACTTCACTTCGGTCCCATCACCGCATCTTAAACCATAACAACAGCACCCAACCCGCATCGGTACCATGTTGCTATTAGTGTGAAAACATCTCAACCTACCGAATTTCTCCCATGATTTAGCCATAGCAAAACCCGAGAGGTGAGAGCGGGTTGTTCAGAATTTTATCAAACACCTAGTGTGCGTTTTGTTGATGCTTCGTAGATGAACACTCAACCTGATTACGAGAACATTCTATCTCCTTCCCCGCATTGCAATCGAATTTCATACAAAACCCATTCATCCATTCATTTAGTAACTCCAATTTCACTCTCAATCACCCACCATACATTCAAAACAATGGCAACAGGTTGTGTTTCTTCCTCGTATTTCACGGCTTGAATTTCAGTTCTAACTATCACACGAACCCAAAACTCGCCCATTTCTCCTTCTCTTTCTTTGGCTCGGTGAAGCTGTTGATCTCTGCTATATCCAGAAACAAATCGATCACAAATCCATCATCTTCATCAGCTGCAACTATCAGCTCACAAACCCCTTCATCGACCACCACAATCGAACCCATCTGCTTCTCTGCAACAGTTTCACCTCCTCTCGTATGTCAATTCTGATTTTCTCAATTTCTCGATCGTATCTCAACTAGCCATCGGATTGAACCTACCGGCGTGAACCACTCTTTTGCGACTTTCGGTAACTAAAACTCAAGTTCATCATCGGGTGTAGTCTCGACCTAATGTTATAAAGGAAGAGGTGCCCCTTAACGAACAATAATCTGTCTTTAGCGAATCTCATATGGCTACCCCTTATCCTTAGCTAGGCTCTCAATAGCACTTCCCTTTTAACCAAAATCTGGCTACCCCTTAACATGTGGCTGGGCTCTCATTAGTATTAGCCGATGAAATGACCGGTTTACCATTCCGAATTCTTCTTTTGCCCATAACTTCTTCATACAAGCTCCGAATGACTCCGTTCTTTCGCCATTGTCTTCATCTTCTCGTCCTCTACACAATGAAAAGTAGAAATCTTATATTTGAACGAGTTCCAATTGGTCTTTTTGCTCCAAATGACTCCATTGCACCTAATAAACTCAAAAGCACACATAAGATACATAATTTACAAGAAAACTCGCAAAGAAAGCATAAATACTAGATATTAAATACGGTGTATTCTACACCTATCAAATTCCCCCACACTTAGACTTTGCTAGTCCTCGAGCAAATCAAACAAAACAATAATACAACAACTCCGTGTCGTCGAGGCTACGGTCACTTTTAGCATAAATAACAAGCCTTTAAACCCCTAGGTGTCCCTAGTGGACGAGTTATAGTCTCGTGAAGGTTTACTAGAGATATACCTACAAAACCTATATTTCAAACTCCGTCTATTCGTGACAAATCAATGAACGAATCCAAAATGACTACAGGAGGAGGTACCTTGCAAATTCAATTCATATATTAGTAAATAAACTCTAATTAGATAGTCGAACAAGCCACAATACTCGGAAACTAACATACCACAATCACAATGAAAAGATTAAGAAGATGGATATAGATGTAGATGTTGGCGAATATTCACAAGTGTTCGATGTTTCCCATATCTGCCTTGAAGGTCACCGTTTAAGATGAACCTAATCCTATTGGATTGAGCTACTTGGTGCTGAATGCTACATCAAATCAATTGGCATATACAAGGGAACCAAGAGTGACTTTATTCAACACAATAATAATTTATTTTTTTATATGATTGGATCAAACTGGATCCAATTTTTTTTTTTTTTTTTATTAGACGGCATGATTAGATCTTTTAGATCCAAGCGCATGCTTCTTGTCAGCAAGTACATGATAGTTGCCTTGGATCCTGCATTCCACGCTTGTTTAGGCGACGGAGACAGGGACTACGTTTCACACATACTGCTATTCCAAGTGTCTTTTTATTCCGTTTTGGTCTAATTGATCGGTCTTTTTTTTTCTTTTCTTGTAACTCAACCACTCTATTTCATCCTAGCAGTAATAACACGTCGATGTTTAGTGACCCACCAAAGCACTTAGAGAACAATAGATAAATATGGAAAAATAGAAATAGAATGTGATATGGTGATATTCCGAGATATGGTAACAACTATCATGTTAATTTGTGATTTCTGAGCTATATTCTTCCCTTTTAGTTAATTGGTTCCTCAACTCCTGCATTCAAAATGGTTCCATCCACTAATGGTGTCATCCTAAAGGCACAAGTTTCTAGATTTCGGAGTTCAAAAAGCACAATTTATGCTTGGTTTTTCTATTTTTCTCATTTTTTTTTTGTTTTAAAAGGCATAAATAAACTATACAAACATATAAATGCTCCCCCACACTTAAACTTCACATTGTCCTCAATGTGTAAAACCGAAAATTCTGAATTCTGACGTAACAGCAGATAAAACGCAAAAACTGTGCAAATTGGTAAGGAATTTGGAAAAACTCCATTTCACAAAAGTTGTTCACCTACGTGTTTTCTACACAATGTCAAAATTTCACAGTGTTTTGATAAACGGTCTGACAGTTATGGTCTCTGGACTGAACTACGCGCAGTCTGAAATTTTCTGACGAAAAGGTATTCGTCATAATTCTCTTCTAAGATAGATTACGGACTCAATGAAATTAAACATAGGGATGCAAATATGATATGAAAACAGTAAAAAATAAATAAATGAAACAAAAATAAAATGCAAAAGGATAAGAGATACAAAACCGGTGGGTTGCCTCCCACTTAGCGCTTGTTTTAAAGTCGACGTCCCGACTTAGCTTCTTGTAAGATTCATTCCCCATACACCAATAATCGGAAAAGTTGGGGATCCGTCCATAGAACCTGTTTTGCAAACACTAGCTTCACACAAATATTAGTAACATAAAGCAAAAGTGAAACTATGAACCGATAAAAGCTTCCCCCACACTCATTCTTGGCCACACTTGGAAGTGTATAAAGAATATAGAAGTCGGTACTTCCACGGTTTCTTGGTCCATAACCTGCATAGTATGAGAATCAAGTATCTCTAATGGCGGAAAACGAGAAACAAAGTCATTCAACAATACTCCCGAAGCACATAATCCCTAACAACGAGGCGCCAAAATTTGATCGCTGTCGTAAGCGTCAAAAATAATTTCACTTTCTTACTACTCAAAATATAAATATAGCAAGGGCAAGAAAGGATCGATCCCACAGAGAGGTCTAGGTTGTCAAATTGTTTCGGTTCCCTATAAATAACACCGGGGTTTTGTGATTATAATAAACTAAATAAAAACAAATAAAGAAATAAGCAAACAAGTAATCAAGGATAAGAAAGTATTGGTTAAGGATTTCGTTTTCATTCACAAACATGTTTTCACCACAATAACTAGAATTGATATTTTAATCTCAACTTTTATCAAAGACCCTAGAATACCTTGATCGCAAGAATATCCCGCAAACCTCCTCATGTCATCAACAAACACATTAAAAGATGCGAATATGAATTCTACCTAAAGGAACAACCTAACGTGTAAAAGCACTAATCAAGTTTAATTCCTAGATGCATTAAGTTCTATGAAATCAGGCCAATCAAAGCAATCGAACGTGGAAAGCGCACTAATCCGATTTAACAAAGGTTATGGTTCACATATGATCATAAGAATATATCACTACAAACTATAATCATATTTATGCTACTTGCAATCCGGAATTATCACTTTTGCGTATAATAACCCTAATCTAGCAATAAAGATGAAAGCAAACTCAATCGATTCGCGACTCGACTAACAAGCATTCAAATCATGTAACAATATTCATGGTAAATCATAAACGATAATATGAGAGAAAACTAATTTATTGAATTAAAACCCATATTTGGAAATCCAACTTATTCCATAACCAATAATAAAACTAGGTACTCATATTCATGGAGTTCATAACAAGAAGAAAGAGAAGTTTCATGGTTCTAAACCCTAGAATAAAGTAGAGGAAAAAGAATAGAAGATAATAGATTAAAGATATCTAGGTTTAGAGAAAAAGTTCTATTTATATGCCTCTCCCAAAAGGATACCCAAAAGTAGGTCAAGTCTTCTCCAAACCCGTCTCAAATTCGTCCACCAGGCCCATGTGTGAGAAATAGGTCTCTGGAAATTTTGGGTTAAAAACTGGGTCGCCGGATTGCTGACGTCATCGCCGGATTCCGGTCACCGTCGCCGGAATCCGGTCACCGGGAAATTATCTCAGCGTTCTCTCTTCGAGAAATAGTCACTAGCTAGTGCATACTCCCAGCAGCTCATCTTCCCTTCTCTGCATTTCAAACACTCACAAAAATCATCCAAACCACTTCTTTCTCTTTTGCGAAAACGCACCCAAAAGCGTGGTCCGTAGCTCATATGTCAGGCCATCAATTCTTGCATCCGACTCATACCCCCTTCATGATTCACTGAAACATTACGATCCCCACTCTCGGTTCCGAAATCCGACAACCGAAACTAGTTCCACCGGCTCACCATTCTCGCGCACTTTTCGCACAATTTTGTTCAAGCAAACTCTCATTCTATCATTCTCAGGCCTGCAATGACAACACAAGGCCTTCCCTGCAATCATACACAGACCATCATCACCGCCAACTCGACCCAGCTCTTTCACAACATCTCGAACCCGATCACGGATCAATACTGCCATCACTCACGTTACCATAAAGAACACGTTCTATTGATCTCTGTTGTGCTCATGAATCATAGCCAGCTCCATTCAATCCTCCAAATTTTTAATATCAACAAGAAAGCTCATCTATTCATCACCCTATCATTACAAGCGGCAGCTTTTTCCTTTCTTAGCTCAATTCCGGCTGCACAGAATTGCAGCTCATTTCAGAACAAACCATTAACAACACCTCGAGATCAAAACTACGGCTCCAAACCTCCTTGCATTTCAAACTCGGGTTGCTTCGCGAAACAAAGATCAGCACACTGTAGCTTCATCATTTGGAGCACGAGAACCACTTGATGGCATAGGGTAGTATTTGATCCGATGGGAAGCGGAAATGGCGAAATAGGTTGAGATTGGGGAGTCACACTAGAATGTGACTTCGTTCCAGAAGACCCTCCACCCATATATGCATCTGTCCTTTTATCAAGTCTCAACTCTTCGTGTGTGTCAGGATGAGTTATCTTAATAGCCTTTCGAGTACCACCATATTTACCACCCCCGTTCTTTGTGCAAACTTTGGGGCCATACCCATCGGAAGGTTACCCGGTGAGGAGCCCGGTGACGACCACGACCACCTCTTGCATTTTTCCTTAGCATCTAACACCCAGTTCAATCTAGCAAAGACAACTCAGCAATGCAACCTTTTAATTCTACAGATCTGCAATGCGTTGCCTGTTCCCAGCATCTGAACTTCCCTGCACAACTGCAACACAAAGATCCCCGCAATGCCACCGAGACTCCATTATCTCGCCATCACCATCACCTCGGTCCATCTACCTAGCTTCAACTCGAGACAAAGAATTGCTCTTTTCTCTTTTCCCGCAGCTTATGGCAACATCCCCGCAATCTCCAGGCCTAGCCACCGTGCTCGACTCGACTGCAACACCAGCATTATCATGACCTGCAATTGCAGTTCACTCTCATTCAGTTCCCAGCTTCACTTCAGCCTCCTGCTTACTAAACATACTCATATTCCTGCCATTCAGACCAGCAACTCCATCTTAAGTCATTTCATCTTAGCCTCATTGCTTCTCTTCCTGGCAGAATGGAAGCTCGCAAACTACTTGCACATTGAATCACCATCCTCTGCAGCTCCAACACCTTGTCCACCAGCAAACCATCTTCAGATCCTTGCATCACACATTTTGCCCACTTCTGCAATCTTGAAGCCACTCCTGCCATTTTCACCCGAACCTAACTTTGACCGCAACTCGCCTCGACTCGAGACAATGCATCACATCAGCCCACTTCACTTCCGGTCCATCACCGCATCTTAAACCATAACAACAAGCACCCAATTCGCATCGGTACCATGTTGCTATTAGTGTGAAAACATCTCAACCTACCGAATTTCTCCCATGATTTAGCCATAGCAAAACCCGATGCTGAGAACCGGTTGTTCAGAATTTTATCAAACACCTAGTGTGCGTTTTGTTGATGCTTCGAGAGATGAACACTCAACTGATTACGAGAACATTCTATCTCCTTCCCTCGCATTGCAATCGAATTTCATACAAAACCCATTCATCCATTCATTTAGTAACTCCAATTTCACTCTCAATCACCCACCATACATTCAAAACAATGGCAACAGTTTGTGTTTCTTCCTCAGATTTCACGGCTTGAATTTGAGTTCTAACTATCACACGAACCCAAAACTCTGCCCATTTCTCCTTCTCTTTGCTGGCTCGGTGAAGCTGTTGATCTCTGCTATATCCAGAAACGAATCGATCACAAATCCATCATCTTCATCAGCTGCAACTATCAGCTCACAAACCCCTTCATCGACCACCACAATCGAACCCATCTGCTTCTCTGCAACATTTCACCTCCTCTCTGTATGCGATTCATAGTTTTCTCAATTTCTCGATCGTATCTCAACTAGCCATCGGACTGAACCTACCGGCGTGAACCACTCTTTGCAGCTCGACTGGTAACTAAAACTCAAGTTCATCATCGGGTGTAGTCTCGACCTAATGTTATAAAGGAAGAGGTGCCCCTTAACGAACAATAATCTGTCTTTAGCGAATCTCATATGGCTACCCCTTATCCTTAGCTAGGCTCTCAATAGCACTTCCCTTTAACCAAAATCTGGCTACCCCTTAACATGTGGCTGGGATCTCATTAGTATTATCCGATGAAATGACCGGTTTACCATTCCGAATTCTTCTTTTGCCCATAACTTCTTCATACAAGCTCCGAATGACTCCGAGTTCTTTCGCCATTGTCTTCATCTTCTCGTCCTCTACACAATGAAAAGTAGAAATCTTATATTTGAACGAGTTCCAATTGGTCTTTTTGCTCCAAATGACTCCATTGCACCTAATAAACTCAAAAGCACACATAAGATACATAATTTACAAGAAAACTCGCAAAGAAAGCATAAATACTAGATATTAAATACGGTGTATTCTACACCTATCAAATTCCCCCACACTTAGACTTTGCTAGTCCTCGAGCAAATCAAACAAAACAATAATACAACAACTCCGTGTCGTCGAGGCTACGGTCACTTTTAGCATAAATAACAAGCCTTTAAACCCTAGGTGTCCCTAGTGGACGAGTTATAGTCTCGTGAAGGTTTACTAGAGATATACCTACAAAACCTATATTTCAAACTCCGTCTATTCGTGACAAATCAATGAACGAATCCAAAATGACTACAGGAGGAGGTACCTTGCAAATTCAATTCATATATTAGTAAATAAACTCTAATTAGATAGTCGAACAAGCCACAATACTCGGAAACTAACATACCACAATCACAATGAAAAGATTAAGAAGATGGATATAGATGTAGATGTTGGCGAATATTCACAAGTGTTCGATGTTTCCCATATCTCGCACTGAAGGTCACTGCTAAGATGAACCTAATCCTATTGGATTGAGCTACTTGGTGCTGAATGCTACATCAAATCAATTGGCATATACAAGGGAACCAAGAGTGACTTTATTCAACACAATAATAATTTTTTTTATATGATTGGATCAAAATTTGGATCCAATTTTTTTTTTTTTTTTTTTTATTAGACGGCATGATTAGATCTTTTAGATCCAAGCGCATGCTTCTTGTCGCAAGTACATGATAGTTGCCTTGGATCCGCATTCCACGCTTGTTTAGGCGACGGGGGGACTACGTTTCACACATACTGCTATTCCCAAGTGTCTTTTTATTCCGTTTTGGTCTAATTGATCGGTCTTTTTTTTTTTTCTTTTCTTTTTCAATTTTTTTTTTTTTTTTTTTAGTAACTCAACCACTCTATTTCATCCTAGCAGTAATAACACGTCGATGTTTGGTGACCCACCAAAGCACTTAGAGAACAATAGATAAATATGGAAAAATAGAAATAGAATGTGATATGGTGATATTCCGAGATATGGTAACAACTATCATGTTAATTTGTGATTTCTGAGCTATATTCTTCCCTTTTAGTTAATTGGTTCCTCAACTCCTGCATTCAAAATGGTTCCATCCACTAATGGTGTCATCCTAAAGGCACAAGTTTCTAGATTTGGAGTTCAAAAGCACAATTTATGCTTGGTTTTTCTATTTTTCTCATTTTTTTTTTTGTTTTAAAAGGCATAAATAAACTATACAAACATATAAATGCTCCCCCACACTTAAACTACACATTGTCCTCAATGTGTAAAACCGAAAAATTCTGAATTCTGACGTAACAGCAGATAAAACGCAAAAACTGTGCAAATTGGTAAGGAATTTGGAAAAACTCCATTTCACAAAAGTTGTTCACCTACGTGTTTTCTACACAATGTCAAAATTTCACAGTGTTTTGATAAACGGTCTGACAGTTATGGTCTCTGGACTGAACTACGCGCAGTCTGAAATTTTCTGACGAAAAGGTATTCGTCATAATTCTCTTCTAAGATAGATTACGGACTCAATGAAATTAAACATAGGGATGCAAATATGATATGAAAACAGTAAAAAATAAATAAATGAAACAAAAATAAAATGCAAAAGGATAAGAGATACAAAACCGGTGGGTTGCCTCCCACTTAGCGCTTGTTTTAAAGTCGACGGCCCGACTTAGCTTCTTGTAAGATTCATTCCCCATACACCAATAATCGGAAAAGTTGGGGATCCGTCCATAGAACCTGTTTTGCAAACACTAGCTTCACACAAATATTAGTAACATAAAGCAAAAGTGAAACTATGAACCGATAAAAGCTCCCCCACACTCATTCTTGGCCACACTTGGAAGTGTATAAAGAATATAGAAGTCGGGTACTTCCACGGTTTCTTGGTCCATAACCTGCATAGTATGAGAATCAAGTATCTCTAATGGCGGAAAACGAGAAACAAAGTCATTCAACAATACTCCCGAAGCACATAATCCCCGGCAACGGCGCCAAAATTTGATCATTTGTAAAGCGTCAAAAATAATTACACTTTCTTACTACTCAAAATATAAATATAGCAAGGGCAAGAAAGGATCGATCCCACAGAGAGGTCTAGGTTGTCAAATTGTTTAGGTTCCCTATAAATAACACCGGGTTTTGTGATTATAATAAACTAAATAAAAACAAATAAAGAAATAAGCAAACAAGTAATCAAGGATAAGAAAGTATTGGTTAAGGATTTCGTTTTCATTCACAAACATGTTTTCACCACAATAACTAGAATTGATATTTTAATCTCAACTTTTATCAAAGACCCTAGAATACCTTGATCGCAAGAATATCCCGCAAACCTCCTCATGTCATCAACAAACACATTAAAAGATGCGAATATGAATTCTACCTAAAGGAACAACCTAACGTGTAAAAGCACTAATCAAGTTTAATTCCCTAGATGCATTAAGTTCTATGAAATCAGGCCAATCAAAGCAATCGAACGTGGAAAGCGCACTAATCCGATTTAACAAAGGTTATGGTTCACATATGATCATAAGAATATATCACTACAAACTATAATCATATTTATGCTACTTGCAATCCGGAATTATCACTTTTGCGTATAATAACCCTAATCTAGCAATAAAGATGAAAGCAAACTCAATCGATTCGCGACTCGACTAACAAGCATTCAAATCATGTAACAATATTCATGGTAAATCATAAACGATAATATGAGAGAAAACTAATTTATTGAATTAAAACCCATATTTGGAAATCCAACTTATTCCATAACCAATAATAAAACTAGGTACTCATATTCATGGAGTTCATAACAAGAAGAAAGAGAAGTTTCATGGTTCTAAACCCTAGAATAAAGTAGAGGAAAAAGAATAGAAGATAATAGATTAAAGATATCTAGGTTTAGAGAAAAAGTTCTATTTATATGCCTCTCCCAAAAGGATACCCAAAAGTAGGTCAAGTCTTCTCCAAACCCGTCTCAAATTCGTCCACCAGGCCCATGTGTGAGAAATAGGTCTCTGGAAATTTTGGGTTAAAAACTGGGTCGCCGGATTGCTGACGTCATCGCCGGAATCCGGTCACCGTCGCCGGAATCCGGCCACCGGGAAATTATCTCAGGCCAGTTCTCTCTTCAGAAATAGTCACTAGCTAGTGCATACTCCCAGCAGCTCATCTTCCCTTCTCTGCATTTCAAACACTCACAAAAATCATCCAAACCACTTCTTTCTCTTTTGCGAAAACGCACCCAAAAGCGTGGTCCGTAGCTCATATGTCCGGCCATCAATTCTTGCATCCGACTCATACCCCCTTCATGATTCACTGAAACATTACGATCCCCACTCTCGGTTCCGAAATCCGACAACCGAAACTAGTTCCACCGGCTCACCATTCTCGCGCACTTTTCGCACAATTTTGTTCAAGCAAACTCTCATTCTATCATTCTCAGGCCTGCAATGACAACACAAGGCCTTCCCTGCAATCATACACAGACCATCATCACCGCCAACTCGACCTCGCTCTTTCACAACATCTCGAACCCGATCACGGATCATCGCCATCACTCACGTTACCATGGCAAAGAACACGTTCTATTGATCTGTTGTGCTCATGAATCATAGCTGACTCCATTCAATCCTCCAGTTTTTAATATCAACAGAAAGCTCATCTATTCATCACCCTATCATTACAAATGCAGCTTCATTCCTTTTCTTAGCTCAATTCCACCTGCTCGAATTGCGGCTCATTGAACAAACCATTAACAACACCTCGATCAAAACTACGGCTCCAAACCTCCTTGCATTTCAAACTCAAAGTTGCTTCTCAACAAAAACATCGGCACTGTAGCTTCATCATTTGGAGCACAGAACCACTGATGGCATAGGGTAGTATTTGATCTGATGGGCAGGCGGAAATGGCGAAATAGGTTGAGATTGGGGAGTCACACTAGAATGTGACTTCGTTCCAGAAGACCCTCCACCCATATATGCATCTGTCCTTTTATCAAGTCTCAACTCTTCGTGTGTGTCAGGATGAGTTATCTTAATAGCCTTTCGAGTACCACCATATTTACCACCCTGTTGCTGTGCAAACTGTGGGGCCATACCCATCGGAAGGTTACCCAGCTGAGGAGCCAGCTGACGACCACGACCACCTGCTGCATTTTTCCTTAGCATCTAACACCAGTTCAATCTAGCAGCACAACTCAGCAATGCAACCTTTTAATTCTACAGATCTGCAATGCGTTGCCTGTTCCCAGCATCTGAACTTCCCTGCACAACTGCAACACAGCATCCCTGCAATGCCACCAGACTCCATTATCTGCCATCACCATCACCTCAGTCCATCTACCTAGCTCGGCTCGGACCACAAGAATCGCTCTTTTCTCTTTTCCTGCAGCTTATGGCAACATCCCCTGCAATCTCCAGGCCTAGCCACCGTGCTCGACTCGACTGCAACACCAGCATTATCATGACCTGCAATTGCAGTTCACTCTCATTCAGTTCCCAGCTTCACTTCAGCCTCCTGCTTACTAAACATACTCATATTCCTGCCATTAAGACCAGCAACTCCATCTTAAGTCATTTCATCTTAGCCTCATTGCTTCTCTTCCTGGCAGAATGGAAGCTCGCAAACTACTTGCACATTGAATCACCATCCTCTGCAGCTCCAACACCTTGTCCACCAGCAAACCATCTTCAGATCCTTGCATCACAGCTGCCCACTTCTGCAATCTTGAAGCCACTCCTGCCATTTTTCACCCGAACCTAACTTGACTGCAACTCTGCCTCAGACTCAGACAATGCATCTGTCACAGCCACTTCACTTCCAGTCCCATCACCTGCATCTTAAACCATAACAACATCACCCAATTCGCATCAGTACCATGTTGCTATTAGTCATGAAAACATCTCAACCTACCGAATTTCTCCCATGATTTAGCCATAGCAAACCCTGACCGGTGAGAACTCGGGTTGTTCAGAATTTTATCAAACACCTAGTGTGCGTTTTGTTGATGCTTCAGAGATGAACACTCAGCTGATTACGAGAACATTCTATCTCCTTCCCTGCATTGCAATCGAATTTCATACAAAACCCATTCATCCATTCATTTAGTAACTCCAATTTCACTCTCAATCACCCACCATACATTCAAAACAATGGCAACAGTTTGTGTTTCTTCCTCTGTATTTCACGGCTTGAATTTGAGTTCTAACTATCACACGAACCCAAAACTCGCCCCATTTCTCCTTCTCTTTGGCCGGCTCGGTGAAGTGTTGATCTCTCGCTATATCCGAAACAAATCGATCACAAATCCATCATCTTCATCAGCTGCAACTATCAGCTCACAAACCCCTTCATCGACCACCACAATCGAACCCATCTTCTCTCGCAGCAGTTTCACCTCCTCTCTCGTATGTCGATTCTGGTTTTCTCAATTTCTCGATCGTATCTCAACTAGCCATCTGATTTGAACCTACCGGCGTGAACCACTCTTTGCAGCTCGACTGGTAACTAAAACTCAAGTTCATCATCGGGTGTAGTCTCGACCTAATGTTATAAAGGAAGAGGTGCCCCTTAACGAACAATAATCTGTCTTTAGCGAATCTCATATGGCTACCCCTTATCCTTAGCTAGGCTCTCAATAGCACTTCCCTTTTAACCAAAATCTGGCTACCCCTTAACATGTGGCTGGGCTCTCATTAGTATTAGCCGATGAAATGACCGGTTTACCATTCCGAATTCTTCTTTTGCCCATAACTTCTTCATACAAGCTCCGAATGACTCCGTTCTTTCGCCATTGTCTTCATCTTCTCGTCCTCTACACAATGAAAAGTAGAAATCTTATATTTGAACGAGTTCCAATTGGTCTTTTTGCTCCAAATGACTCCATTGCACCTAATAAACTCAAAAGCACACATAAGATACATAATTTACAAGAAAACTCGCAAAGAAAGCATAAATACTAGATATTAAATACGGTGTATTCTACACCTATCAATATACTGTGCAGCTCTGTAAGCCTTCTTATGTGAGCATTTCCAACTAGACTAATCATAGATTCGTTTGTGGTTATTTTGGTTGTGTATTCCGATTAAATTAATCATCGGATCTCTTGTGGTTAATTTAATGAATTTTGGATACAAAATCATTTTGTGGTTTTTGGTGTCCAAAGAAATCCTTCCTTTCTCGTAAAAGTAAGGTCGCTCTTGTTGTTCTTTAGGGAATGACATCAAATGGGGGAGAGTTCTTTTGAACTTGCGCTTAATTGCCAAATCTTTGTGGGGAGTGCGTCTGTGGAATATTTGAGGAGTTATCTTGTATCTTTATAAACTCCGTGATGAATGCATTTAGCTTCGGCTTTATGATTGCATCTAAACAAAGTTGATATGTACTTTTCTTTGGTCTTGAAGTGTCTCCATGGAAATTTCATTAGGATCCCGTTTTCGTACCTTTGCCAATTTTATTGACAAAAAAGGGGAGAATTAATATGTAGTTCACACTACAAATACATATGGTTTTCGGATCATTATGTAAGGGGAAGTGGTTTTCGTGTTGAGATGAAGTATTGACTAAGAGGGAGTGATACATATCACCATAGTATTATTGTAAAAATTGTGATATGAGAACTTTGATGATGTGTAATAATATTATGACACTGTATAACAATGATCGAGAGCTTTTGTTTTCTTATTGTTATGGATATGGGACTTCAACAACTATGATGCTGAATTGAACATCTATGGAATCATAGGAGTACTTGGAAAAGATGAAGTTTTCGAGTAACGTTGAAGCACCAAGGAGATCAAGCATGTGGACGAGAAGTTACAAAGTTTTATATATCCATATGTATTGATAGTTTTGTCACTAAAATTGACAAAGGGGGAGATTGTTAGAGCATTGCTCAGTCGAACTCGCATGCGTTGCTATATCAAGCATGTTTGTCAATATTAGTGATCAAAACTATATGTCTTGATTTCTAGTTTACTTATGACTAAGTCTCGGTCTAGGATAGTTAAGTGAAGTTGAGCTCCAGACTCCATGGCGATCATCTTACAAATACGAAGAACTACTCGAAGAACAAGTGGAACTTCATCCGACAAAAAAGGTATGTGGAGACTTGAACTCATCTATCACTCAAAGTTTACTTTATCTCCTACTCTTGAGATAATAGTCGTATAAGTATGATAGTTTTCATACATACACATTTGCTATTTTGAGCCGAGTTTACTCGCCTATCTTTTTCTCGAAATATGTGTTGGTGAGCTTTTGCTTTAACCATTTTCATCTTTACCCGTGACGAAAGTCATGATGACGTTTCAATCTTGAAAATAGCTTTGATGATGATAGTCATGAATAACGATTGTTATAACATTATAGAAGAATGTTTCAATGATTGAAATGTAGAGTTGAGATTACCAACTATGGATATAAGCATATATAGTGTGTTCGCACATTAGTGTATATATACATGTGCCGGAAACCAAGTGTGTGCATATGTGTGCATGCAGTATTGGTGAAGGAGTTGAGTACGCGTACCCGTACGCGTACCCATGGAAGTTTTCATACCGAAAATTTCTGCTGAGTTTGTAGTTTGCAAACTAGTAAAACCAGTCATCTTAGGTACGCATACCCGTAAGCGTATCCACGGAAGTTTTCGAACCGAAAATTTCTGCTGAGTTTGTAAACTCAAATCCGGTAGCTAATGTACGCATACCCATACACGTACCCAAGCTGGTTATTTCTCAAATCAGTAGTTCATGAGCTTAAAACAATAAATTATAAGGAATGCAATCTTTGCAAACCGTGGCTATATTGTTCATGAATTGATTCAAGTGGATCAAACCGATTTTGCTTCAATTGTGTCTATGAATAAATACCTAAGCAATTGAACAACTCTTGAACTAGTTCTTATGAGTCATTTGAACTAGTTATGAGAAAGATGAATACGGTTAATATGAAAGTACTCATATGGCTAACCATTGGTTAACTATTTGTGAACCAACTAAGTGTACACGTTTAGGTACGGTTACTCAAACCTAAATGAATACATTTCATTTGTGTGTGACAAGCTAAGTTTCGATCTAACAATTGAAAGATATTAGCTTGGTTGAATCAGGTTTTTCATCTAACGATGAATATTGAATGCTTTGTTACAAAGGTAACTTAGATTGCAAACCCTGATTTGAAAACTATATAAGGGAACTCTAGCAACTGGAAAAACTAATCCCCACACCTCCTGTGTGATACTAGTTGGTTTTGCTAGAGTCTATTCTCCTTTAACCTTAGGTTTCTTCTCTAGACCCTGTAGGTTAACGACTTAAAGACTTCATTGGGATTGTGAAGCCAAACGAAACTACTTCTCTTGTAGTTGAGCGATCTGATCTTGCCATTTTCTATCGTACGAGTTCAGTTGAATAATTGACTTGAGATTATATCTCCGATAGGGCAAGATAAAAAGAAATCACAAACATCTTCGTCTCATCGTTGGTGATTCCACAATATCTAGTTTCGCTACCATATAATTTAGATTATTGTGAGGTGATTGATAATACTAGGTTGTTCTTCGGGAATATAAGTCTGGATTATCAATTAGTTCATATTCACCTTGATTTATCAAAATACGGAACAAAAACTCATAGGTTTATCTGTTGGAGACAGATTTATCTATAACCATAGACTTTTCTGTGTGATACAAATTTGTTATTGAAGTCTTCGACTTTAGGTCGTAGCAACTCTTAGTTGTGGGTGAGATCAGCTAAGGGAATCAAGTGCGTAGTATCCTGCTGGGATCAGAGACGTAAGGAGCGCAACTGTACCTTGAATCGGTGTGAGATTGATTAGGGTTCAACTACAGTTCAGACCGAAGTTAGTTTGTAGTAGGCTAGTGTCTGCTGTAGTGGCTTAATACTGGTGTGGTGTTCAATCTGGACTAGGTCCCGTGGTTTTTCGCATTTGCGGTTTCCTCGTTAACAAACTTTCGGTGTACGTGTTATTTCTATTCCGCATTATATTTTGTTATATAATTGAAATATCACAGGTTGTGCGTTGTATCGATAAATTGTGAAATCCAACCTCTGGTTGTCGATTGGAAATTAATTGATCCTTGGATATTGGTCTTTGGTACCATCCAAGTTTATATCTCTTGTATTTGATAAAGACTCACAGATTTCTATTTGTTTGAGTATAGATCAAATCGAGAGAAAGAGATATTAACTCCTTGATATACTTTTTATTAAGATTGAGTCTGAATGTCTAGTTTATTCTCTTAAAAGTATATAAGAGTTAGTCCATACATATTTCTAATCGAAATATTGGGTGAGGTTTTTATACCCCCGCATTTTCAGTAATGCCCCTGCGACTTTTCAGCGCTGCATGATGAGCATATTTTCTGATATGGTAGAAAATTTTCTAGAGGTCTTTATGGATTATTTTTCAGTGTTTGGTTCGTCTTTCGATGAGTGCTTGTATCATTTGACATTAGTGTTGACTAGGTGTAAGGAAAAGAATTTAGTGCTTAATTGGGAAAAATGTCATTTCATGGTTCGTTCAGTAATTGTTTTAGGGCATATCGTATCTTCTAAGGGTATAGAGGTAGATAAAGCCAAAGTTGACCTTATTAAGACTTTATAGGTCCCAAAAACCGTAAGAGATATTAGGTCATTCTTAGGGCATGTAGATTTTTATCGTCGATTCATTAAGGATTTTAGCTTGATCTCTAGACCTCTTTGCAATTTGCTTGCAAAAGATGTTAAGTTTGTCTTTGATGATGCTTGTTTAGAGGCTTTTGAGAAGCTTAAGACTTTACTTACTACCACCCCCATAGTCCAGGCACCCAACTGGAACCTACCATTTGAGATCGTGTGTGATGCTTCAGATTATGCTATTGGTGTTTGCTAGGTCAGCGAGAAAACAAATTACTCCATGTGATTTACTATGCTAGCAAAACTCTGAATGAGGCCCAGTTGAACTATACCACCACAAAGAAGGAACTGTTAGCCATTGTGTTTTCCTTAGACAAGTTTAGACCTTATCTTTTAGGTTCTAAGGTCATAATCTTTACTGATCATGCTGCTTTGAAGTATCTTCTTTCCAAGAAGGATACCAAACCTAGATTGATTAGATGGATCCTCTTGTTGCAGGAATTTTCCTTAGACATTAGAGACAAAAAAAGGTGCATAAAATGTAGTAGCAGACCACTTGTCTAGGCTTGTTGTGGATACCCCTGATGATTCTCCTCCTTTTAGGGATAGTTTTCCTGATGAACAATTATTCTTTGTCACCCAATTACCTTGGTATGCGAATATAGTGAACTATCTTGTTACTAGCCGAGGTTAAGCACTTCTTTTGGGATGATCCCTATTTGTTTAAGTATTGTCCAGACCAGATTATTAGGAGATGTATACCTGAGAGTGACCAGTCCAGTATTATTTCCTTTTGTCATGATCATACTTGTGGGGGTCACTTTAGTGCTAAGAAGACTGGTGCTAAGATACTGCAGTGTAGATTCCATTGGCCTTCATTGTTTAAAGACTCCCACAGTTACAGTGTTACTTGTGAGCATTGCCAGAAATTAGGAACCATTTCCCGTAGGAACATGATGCCCTTGAACCCTAGATATTTTTGTTATTGAGGTCTTTGATGTGTAGGGTATTGACTTCATGGGTCCGTTCCCTAATTCTTTTGGTAACCTATACATCCTTGTCGCTGTAGACTATGTCTCTAAGTGGATTGAGGCGGTTGCGTGTAAAACGAATGACCATAGGGTTGTGATTGAGTTCTTGAAATATAATATGCTTACACGTTTTGGTACACTGCGAGCTATAATTAGTGATGGAGGGTCGCACTTTTGTAATGGACCTTTTAGGCTTTTGATGAAGAAATATGGTATTACACATAAGGTAGCTACCACGTATCATCCATAGACTAGTGGTCATGTAGAGGTTTCCAATAGGGAGATAAAACTTATATTAGAGAAAACAGTTAATCCTAGGCTTACTGATGCCTTATGGGCTTACCGTACCGCGTTTAAGACCCCCATTGGAATGTCACCTTATCGACTTGTGTTTGGCAAGGAATGTCACTTACCTATTGAGTTAGAACATAGAGCATATTGGGCTGTTAAGCAGCTAAATTTTTTACTTGACAAGGCAGGAGCCCATAGGAAACTCCAGCTAAATGAGTTGGAAGAGATTCGTAGAGATGCATAAGATAGTGCTAAGAAGTATAAGAACAAAATGAAACTTGTGCATGATAGAAATATTTTAAGAAAGTCATTTTCTCCAGGTCAAAAAGTTTTTCTGTATAATACTTGTTTGCATCTATTCCCCGGTAAGTTGCGCTCTCGGTGGACCGGTCCTTTTGTGGTTCGTACTGTTTTTCCTCATGGAGCTGTTGAGATCGAGACACCGGATGGTAGTAGTTATTTGAAGGTTAACGGTCAGAGATTGAAACCCTTTTTAGAGCCCTTTCCTACAGGTGACGTTGAGGAGGTCCCTCTGGAGGACCCTGTTTACCCTTGATTGACCATCAAGGTGGTTTGTATGTTGTATATTATTTTCTTCCTTATTCTCCATAGAAGGATTGTTACGTTTCACCCAGGTACTATCTTTCCGACTTCTCCTCTTGTTACTTTACTTTTGGTATTGCTCTTTCATTAATAACATTGAGGACAATGTTAGATTTAAGTTTGGGGGTGGGGAAGAACTTTTAGTTAGTTGCATTTTTTTGAAACTTCTAGTGTCACATAGTATCCGGTTAGCTAAGTTTACATATTGTTTCTCACCGAAAAGATGGAAATTCGAATTGCTATGGATAACATTCTAGTGAGACATTAGAGAAAAAGACATTATTGAGAAATCATTGACACTCAGGAGAGATAACTTACCTTTTAGAGGGTAATCGTGATGGACCTAACCATCCATGATGGAAAGACAATTAGGTCAGAAGGAAATGCCAGAAAGACAAAGCAACCTCACAATGTAGTCATAGTTATTGGATTATGACTCTCTCTCAGTAGAAACTTATCATCATCAACAAGCGGAGCGACATCAAAATCTATGAAGAAAGTGGAAGACGTTTAAGGTTTATAAGCAACAATAGAAAGAAAAGCAGAATTCAAAATCAAAGTTTAATACTTAGTTATAAGAGCAAAGAAAATCAAACGATGTAAGTTGTTGAAGTTCATGATACCAAGATATTACAAGTTGCGAAGATCCAAGTGCTAAAGTTCTTGTCTCATGGCCATGTAAATATTAGTCTTGTTATTACTGTGTTTCCATGAAAAAACAAAAAAATGAAGAAAATATATATATATATATATTTAAATTTTGTTCAATAAGGCCATAGGGAAGTAGAAATCTATAAGGAAGTTTCAAGCAAGAAATTGAAGAGAAGAGTTAATTGTCAAGGTTCTACGAGGTTCAAGAGTTTATCATCAACAGTTGAAGCTGAGGAAGACGTTGTTTCTACTGAGCACTATGAGAGAGTCGAAGAAAGATACATATTGGTTGCTTTTTTAGTACGCTTTCCATCTAGCACAAGATCTTTCTAGCACTGGTTCAACTCATCACACGTAATTTATCCAGCTGTTTAGCAGATGTCCCTCTCATCTTTATCTCTATCTTAATCTTATCCAGCTGAAAAGCGGATACATCTCATAATGTTTATCTAGTTGTATAGCGGATATCTCTTTATCCATCTGCAAAGTGGAGTCTCCCCTTTTCTTCATTCAGTTGTAGAGCGGATACCTTTAATTTCTCTGGCATTCTAGTTACTTGGCGATAGGTCCTCATAGCTCTTTGGATACTTGTGACCAATTAGAAGTCAAGGTTTTGTGGGTACACCTCTTGTAAACCCTCCCAAGACTATAACTCGGTCACTAAGGCCACCTAGGGGTTCAGAGGCTTGTTGCACACACTAAGTGCAATCGCGATGCCTGCGACAGTGAGTTAGGATTTTAATTTTTAGATTAGATTTGCTCGAGGACTAGCAAATAATAAGTTTGGGGGTATTCGATAGACACATTTTTGTGTCTAAGTTTTCCTCAATTTTCTGTATTGTTGGTACTCGATTTTGTACTTATTATGGTGTTTTATGTCTTTTTAGGTATTTTTTTGAAATAAACATTTTTGGAAAATTCGGCTCGAAAAGTTACTCGAGGCACCCCCGAAGAACAGCTGCTAAATGGATCCCAGTTTTGGTTAAGGGGCACCTCAACTACTAAGGGGCACCTTCTTTACTATTTGCACTCCAGGGCGTCTACTGCTATTCGCAACCCCATGTCTGTTAGGGGGAGGTCATCATTTCCTTTCAAATTTCAAAAATGGCGGGAAAAGGGGTTCTTCATAAAACAAATTTTAGGGTTTCTATTTTGGATGCGTTTCAGTGAGATTCAAAGGCTGAATTTGATTGGGTTTGTTCCTTTTAGCTAAACAGGGTTGGTATGGCCCTTTTGTTCGACTAATTTTGGCTGGATAATACGAGAGAAGAAAACAGAGCAACACGTTCACAAAAGAGGTATTTCACGGGATTGCATGAGTTTTGGAGAATTTGAACGAGTTATGCGCATGTTTGTTGACTCGAGCAACAGTTTGGAGCGTGGCAGAGATAAATAAGGAGAGTTTGAAGTTGTAAGACGCGTGCAGGAGAAGAAAAAGGAAAGAATATCTTCCCGTGTCTGGCAGAGTAATTGGGAATTATTCCGGAGTTATTATAGTGATTTTGAGGCCCTGTCGAGTATATATAGACTATTGAGGAGTTGTAGGGGGGTTACGAAGTGATTGGAAGGGGAAAAAGTGAAGAAATAGAGAGATACAGAGATTTGCTGCTGCATCCATTAGAGAAAAGCACGAAGAACAATAGACTGCACAGAGCAGTCGTTTTTTCTAGTGTCTTTTTTTTTTTTTGAATTTCTGTAACACCCAAGCTGCAACATCTATCTTCATTGTTGAGACGCATATAGTAACAGTGATTTCTGCAACATCTCACCAGCGTTGCAAATCACTGTTTTATTATAAATCATCTTTGTAAGCACCTTTTTGAGCAATAAAAATGAATTTTGAGCGTGTTTGCAACATGATGAGCGGCTAAAAGTTCCCGGTGACCAAGGCAACGGACGAAACTATTCACTTACGCGTGATTGGTAATTTCTTTTTTTAATTTCAATTATTATTAATTTAATTTAATCCACTAAGATCACTATAATTGTATGTTTTATAAGTTGAAAATGGTTTTCTTAATTAGTTTTGAATCAATTTGATGTCTTATGCTTAGAAATATTTCTTTGATAATTCATGCTTAGGGATTACAATTTAATGTTTGGAAACCTTACAGATTATTAGTGCGTTAATGTGAACAAGAGCTTAATAATATGTCATGTACCCGCTATGGTGAGAAGAGGGTGTTATACAGTGTCAGTGTTAGTATCTAGTTGGCATCCTTTATCTTATTAGCAGTTGCTATTATCAATTGTAACGTGTGGTTTAGATGTACACACGTGGGCCAGTTTTGGTCGTTGGATATTAGGGAGGTAATTCTAGCTTTATAAGTCAGTGAGAGTCCTGTAATGAAAGTTAATCCAATTTTAATGAAATTAATCGTTTATTCGATTTAGGCTGTGTTCTTCGGAACCAGAGAAAGGATGTTCGCAAGAGCAGAGAAACTTGATTCGTGAGAATCAAGTGTTTATCCTGTCATTGTACATCCTGGTACATGACAATTGGTATCAGACTCGTTTCGATCTATGGGAGATTTTTTGTATCGAGCTAGGGCGAAATGTCAACTCTATATTCATTTACTGGATTTGAAGAGAAAGTATCAAGATCTGCTTAACAAGGTACCTTCATTCAGTCGAAATTATAATCTTTGGGAACTAGAGTCTCAAATCAACTTCACCGGGCTTAGGTGGGATTCAATTAAATTACCACCACTAGAACAACAATTCGTTCATCGAGTTGTCAATACGGGACTTACGCATGAGGAGGAGGTTTTCAGTGAAGAATTGGTACCTGAATTCAGTCAAGTTCTTACTCCAAATTCACTTCCTGATGCTACTTCAGATTCAATTCTGGATTCCGATTCTAAGACCGATTTATTTACTGGTTTAAATGGGTTTTTAAGATCAACATCAAAAATTGAAGACTCTGCTAATTCAATTGGTGATTTCATAGTCTCTCCCTCTGAGGAAATCGAATCCGTTCCTACAGATATTGATGACGAAGATGATTCTATCGACTTGGAGTTGATTTCTCTATTTCTCTTTGTTGAAACTGACGTAGATGATGATTGTCTCGATTTCGAAATGCTCATTCCTTCATTTTTCTTCGATGAAGAGGAAGATTTACCTGATGAGGTGAATTTTCAAACTACAGCAGTTCTGAGTAATGAGGGTAGTTGTGAGAAACTCCAAAGCTTGAAGGAGTTCGTCAGTGGTAACGACAAAGTAATTAGTAAAAATCGTTTTGCTCTTCTTTCTGATTATTCTCGGATGTTATTTGATCGTGGAAAAGATTTCAAACTCATTAAACGTTTTTCTTACTTAGCTGGAATTTATGAATTTGGTTTTGATGCAATTACGTCATGTTCCTTCGCACTACATGTTTGTTCAATTTTCATGGATGAATGCAATGGAAATTCTGTGTCTGAGCTACTCTCTAAGAATCGGTACTGGTCAGCTTCTTGGTCTGGTGATTCAATCAATTGTATACCAACTAATGAGGGTGTTCTTAGTACTATTGGAATGATGTTTGATAAAATGTCCGAGAATACGACCATGAAATTGAGTGATATTAGAGTTGATTTCTTCTGGAAGATCAACATGGTTAGAGTTTTTGACCGTGGGAAAGAAATTGGACTTCTGCAAAGGAGTTTGCAGGTCACTGTTTATTTATATCTTTATTTTGATGATACTTTTTCATTATTTGATCGAGGTAAGTACGCCATTTTCTCCTCGTTATTTAAATGGAAATTGTGTATTCGATTGCTTGTTAACTTTCGGTATGAATCAATTTGGGTTATACATTCGATGATTCTTGTCTGTGTCGTTCATCATGAGGATATTCAAGTTTCTAGTAAGTTGTTTGTTCACATGCCTGAGAGAGATAAATTTTGCATACTCTTGTTTGCTAGAGTAGATGATATTGGGTAGGATGGTCAGTTGTTGGTTCAAATGCTTGATATGAGGGAAGAAGCTTTTGTTCTTTCACGGCTGCAGATGATTTTGGTCACTTGCCATCGAAATTTAGCACCAAATATATACCAGCTGGAGTGATATCTTTACAACTGATTCATTCTCTAAGTACAACTCATGTTGTTGTTAAAATTCATGTTTATACTTCTATGCTGCTGCTAACACCTTCCAGAAGTTGCTTTAGCTTCTTCAGACTTTATCAAATACTTGAGTACAAGGATACGGCGAGTTACTAAATCGTAGTTCTTATCAAGTCTGCTTACGGATATATGATAGAGGCAAGCTTTTTACTAGCCATGGATGTTTTTCTTTAGCTGCTTCTTATAAATGATGTATGGTTACAGTTACTTCTGGGGTCACGGTGTTCCTTTTATCGAAATGGATGGTTGAATACGGCTATGGACAGATAATGACATTCCAGCTGCTACTTACAGTGATTCACATTCCATTGGTGTTGATGTTTGGGGTGTCCTCCCTGTGGGAATTAAATTTGTTTCTTATGGGCTTATGGAGTGCGGGAAATGTTAGTGGGATATGCATACATTCTCCTGCTATGATGTACTTTATCATCTGTTGCTGGTATCATAGACCCAAACTCAGGGAGTATTTATTGGAGTTCTTTTCACTCTTGACAGGCTTGTTGGTTCGTATTATACAGAGACCTCATCAGATTTTTGTTGGAGTTTACTTCTCTCTTGCTAGGCTTGTGAGCTCATATTGTACCTCAGCTGGAAATATCTTTTTACAAATGCTTAAAGTTCGAAGTGTCCAGGTATTTCTGATCTCTATCGTAAGCACTGGCCCTTGGTACTTGCACTATGCTCACCATGAATTATATGGGTTTATTAACCTGTGGACTTCGAAGGGTAATGATTGTTTTTCTCTACTTTGTTTACACTTGTTACTTATTTGATCGTGGGAAGGGGTTTAGTGGGTATATTTTCATGGATTCTTATAGTGGGACATCTGTTTCTGAGATTGTTTAAGACCATGGGTACCAACTGGATTTGTTACGGGCATCCTTGATTATGTTTTTAATTGTGATATCGTCTGTTGAAGATGGGGATAGTAGTAATAGTGGTTTGTACTTGCTTTTGCTTTGGTTTCCATTTGAAGTATGTGGAAGACTGGCGACTCACGAGAGAATTATATTGCAAGTTAGGCAGTCCCTTTGTAGTTCTTTGCACCTGTTTTACCCTACCTGGTATGTTACTCATTGCTGCAAGGACCTAATAGCTTTATCCAAATTGGATTCAAGTGACTATTATCTTCCTTGTTACCCTGATATATGGAAGTTTGCGTCCAATAGTGATTCTCAGCTCAATGAAGTACTGGTACTCACACATGTGATGAGGAGATTTACTGAGATTCTCGAACTATTCTTGAAGGTTACAATATAGCTTGCAGTCAAGCGTTGTATTCGTAGTCAAATTCTGAGAGCTAAAGTCATGGTGGAACAGCTAGTGGATCTCCTTACATCTGAGGCCAAGATTGAGTTTACAACTGGCAGTATTATTCGTATGGAAGGTGTTATATCTCTTGGAATGATATTGGTCGCACCAGAGTTTTGGCAACTTACACAAATGGTGGTACGCAATATCCAGGTTCATAGTGGAGATAATGCACATTGCAGGGAAGAGAAAATACTGGAAAATCCAATCTACATTAGGTCAGCTGCTATGTTAAGAGAAATCTGTAGGCAGCATCAACCTTGTTGTTATGGCACCACCTGTGGTTCAGTAGACATTAGATTGGTGGGCTTGGAGTCCACCTGCGGAAGAGCCTCACAAGGGTGGTCACTGCAATAATGACTGCTTTTCTCTCCTTCTAGTGGAAGGGAACTACCTTGATGTACCCGCTATGGTGAGAAGAGGGTGTCGCAACTCAATTCTCATCCTTGAGGACAAGGATGTTTGAAGGGGTAGGGAGTGTCATGTACCCGCTATGGTGAGAAGAGGGTGTTATATAGTGTCAGTGTTAGTATCTAGTTGGCATCCTTTATCTTATTAGCAGTTGCTATTATCAATTGTAACGTGTAGTTTAGATGTACACACGTGGGCCAGTTTTGGTCGTTGGATATTGATAGGTGTCTAAAACACCTTAATATTTATCTATTGTTTATGCTTTCTTTGCTCAGTTTTCTTGTAAATATGTATCTAATGGTTGTTTTTGAGTATTTAGGTACTTTGGAGTCATTTGGAATAAAAGAAGAAGAAATAGCGCAAAAGCCTCATTTCATGTGCAACTTCTCTTGGAGACGGATTATTTCTCACTATTTGCTTCTATTTCTTCATCTCGTCCGAAAAGTATGTCGGCTTTAGTGATGCAAACTTATACATCTCGAAAAGCACGACCGCTTTAGTGATGAAGAGACATTGAAGAGAAGAAGTGAATCTGAGAAGTAAGAGACGAGCTGCTGTTGGTGGAAGAATTCGAAGAAAGAGCAAAAGCGTCAATTGTCATGTGCAATTGCTATCGGGAGCGGAGCCGAGACAAGCCAAGCCAAGGATAAGGGGTTGCCAGCTCTAGTTGGTGGCCTGTATTGTTTTAGTGGGTGCAGATATCCAAATCTGTACGGACAAGCCTGATTAGGTCGAGTTGCTTCTCAGACAACTCAATTTTCTTTTACTCCTCATTAATTCATGACCTCTGAAAACAAGAAGGGGGCTATTTGCTATGAGAAATCAGGGAAGAGCAATTGAAGGGATGATAGTGTCTGTGGTGGCTGAGAGTACAGAACAAGAAGGTCGATTAAGCTGTTGTCATCTGGTTTATTCAACCAGAGAAGAATAATTAGGTTTTGATCTTTGAGAGACGGAGGAAGTGGTGGATTTCAGATGGGTTTAGTGATTGAGGTCGATTGGAGAGATTAAACTCAAATTGTCGCATGATTGATGGTGAAGATGAAGTTGATGCAGTGTATTTGAAGAATTGGGAATCAACCATTTGGATTCAGTTGAAGATTGAAATTTAGGGTTCTTGGTAGATTGGGGTTGATGTGAAATTGTATCTGGCGCTGTCAAGATTTGAGTCTATGGCGGTGCTACTGATTCAAGAAGGTGGGTTTAACTCGGATTTGAAATTCCAGGGGAAATTAGAGAAGATTAATGTAGATGTAAGGGTGTCTGAAGAAGGGTTTTGCTGATTTCTTGTGCTGGCAATGTGAGTCTTATGTTGGTGACAATGAAGCTCAGGTGGTAACAAGGGAAATAAGCCATGGGTGAGGGTGATACAGTGCAATGGCAGTGGTGACTGATTGAGTAGAATTAGATGAATGCATAAGCTTACAGGGTTTTGGTGGAATTATACTGCTACTGTTAATTGTTTTTGGAAGTGAAGCTAGAACTGATTGCAGGAGATGGCTAGTTGGAGTTGCTACTGTGGCTGATGGATCTGTCAGAAAGGAGGAAGCTGAGGTGACACTGAAGCTAAGGAGGTGCCTGTGGAAGCTGATTTGGCATGGCGAGTAAGCTGGTGCCAGGCTGGAATGAAACTGGTGCTGGTATGTTGTTCACGAGAGGGGTTTGTGATGCTTGTGTCGGGGAGCGAAAAGGAGTGGACTTTGTGTTGAGAACTGAGACTGGTAATGGGTGTTCGCAGTGATGAGATGATGCAGTTGGAAGTGCAGGAATTATGTTGAAGCTGTAGTCGATGGATTGCAGCCAGGAATGAAGCTAAGGGCTTGAACTGAGAGTTGTAGCTATTGCTGCCATGGACTCACTGTGCAGGTTGAACTGGCAATGGGTTGGCTTTGTGCCGAGATTGCAAAGTGAGGAATCTGGGAGTTGAGATAAAGAAATAAGAAAAGAAGAACAACAGGCACAGGTGGTGTTCAAGTCCACAATGGCCAGTTGCTGTTGCAGGGTGCATCTGATGGCAGCAGGATGGTGCTAACTGATGCAGTGCAGTGGTGTTTGGCTAATTGATTGGTGCTAGGCGTGTGGGGTGACAGGTAATGGCAGCGTAAATTGGTTAAGTCTCAGCTGGAGTATTTGGTAATGAGATAATGGCTGAGATTAGAATTCATAGAGGCGACAAGGAAGCTGCTGTTGCAGCTGCTCTGCTACATTATCTCAATTGATGGCGAGCTATGAGTCTAAGGATGAGTGTAAAGGATTCAAGGATGTTGTGGGTTTAGAATCGACAGTGAAGTGAGGAATTGAATCTGATGTTGTTGCAGTTGAGATGGGTTTCTGCTGTTGTTCATGAAGAATGAATGAGAAGAAGGAGAATCTGTGGTTTTGAGTTGACATATTGCAGGCGGTGGTTGGTGCTTAAAGCTTGAGTTGACGTAGCTGTTGCTGAGAAGATGTTAGAGATGTTTCAGTTTTCGTGGCTGCAATGGACTGGCAGTTGAGGCGCAGTTAATGGTTTGGCTGTCGGTGCTATTGTTTTAAGTTGTGAAGCCATAGGGTTTGGCGACTACTGGTGAGGCAATAAGAGATGGTGATGCTATGTTAATGGATGTGACAGATGAGGTGGTCTGGTGCTAATCGCAGTGGACTTGTGGAGGTGGTGCTAAGATGTCTGGAAGTGTGGCTGTGAAGAAATGCAGTTGCAGCTGCAGTATAGATGGTGGAATGTGTTGTTGTGCAGTGATGGATGGAACTGGAATTGCAGGTTATAGTGCCTGTTAATGAATGGATTAAGCTGAGCATGCGATGGAGTTGCTGTTGCAGAATGGTTTGAGACTGGTGGCATTTTGTTGCGGTGAAGCCATGGAAGTTTGCAAGGCTGAAATGGATTTATGTTGATGTTTTGGTTGTACAAAGGTCTTGCAGAGAATGAGTGAATGAGTTGTGTATGAATGCAAGTGGTTGGCTTGAGTGTTCTGCTCACTTTGGAGTTGCGGGCATGAGCAGTACAGCTGGAACAGGGAACTGAAGCTGTAAAGGGCAATGATGGGCAACAATAGTTCTGGCATGTGCAATGGCCTGTGTCAAGACCACTCAGTCAGTCCAATCAGCCGAGTTAAATAGCTAACTCAGATCTGACTCACCCGACTAGACCTTGACTCGGTCTGACTTTCCGAGTTGACTCGGTTGACTTAACTGTATCCGGTGATTGTTGACATTCCCAGTCACCTGAGGCAATTTTCTGGGTGATTTCCCGGCCAAGTTCCGACTATTTTAGGGACCTCCGGCGATTACTTTTTGAGCATATTTTCTACATGGGTTTTCTCACACTTGGGCTTGGAGGACTTCTATCTATTGGACCTTTGAATACTTGACCTAAGAAGAAACATAAAAGGGAGGATTTCTACTTCTTTGTTTATCACGTATCACGTATTCTTCTTGGAGTTTTGGAGAGAGCCGCAGCTAGGGTTTGCTTTCGTTTTAATATTTTCATCTTCTTTAATTTATTTCATTTATTGATTTGATAATGAACTCCATATTTATGAATAACTAAAACTCTCTTTGATTAAGGGCGATTTCGAAGCCCGAAATATGAATCTATATTTGATATGAAATAACTTGTTCTCTTTCATTCATTAATGTTATTGATTGATTTCTATCATGCTAATATTGTCTATGGATTATTTGTTAAGGGTTTAAGTTCGAAATTGAATCATTAATTCTTAATCTATTTGCTAGTTTAGATTTTCTTCGACCCGTAATTGTCTAGAGAAGATAAACACAAGTAGTAATATGTGGGTATTGATGATGGGACTTTGTTAAGTACCCATATGTAGAAATCAACACTAGTAGGTGATTCATGCTTTTGAGTTCATCACTAGGAGCAACCTTATCTCACAGAACTTAGAGCACTTGTTTAAGTCAAACCTAGTAAGCGTATCTCTAGGAAACTTGGAAAGTAGGAACCGGTAGTCGAGCGCTTCCGTATCCGGTGAGCTAGGAGATAATAACGGAATAGTTGAGCGTACTAATTATTCTAGGGTTGTTAGTAACATGATAATATGAAGAACATAGCTATCTATCAATTTGGTTTGTATTCCGTGGTCTAGAATGAACCTTTAATCAATTACATCTCATATTTGAATACATTTTACAATTTTCAGCATTTCTACAACAAAATCATCTTTGCTAAGAGTATTTGCATAACAACTTGAACTTCATACCTCCCTTGGGACGATCCTACTTACATTATACTGCTTGCTAGTTAAAGAGAAGTAGAGAAATTTATTTTTGCGAGTTTGACACCTCGTCAGATATTAGGGAGGAAATTCTAGATTTATAAGTCAGTGAGAGTCCTGTAATGAAATTTAATCCAATTTTAATCAAATTAATCGTTTATTCGATTTACGCTGTGTTATTCGGAACCAGAGAAAGGTTGTTCGCAAGAGCAGAGAAACTTGATTCGTGAGAATCAAGTGTTTATCATGTCATTGTACATCCTGGTACATGACATAATAATTCTTGAAATATTTTTTTATCAACCAATCAGTTAAAGGAATAGTGGAATCCAGAGTCTAAGTCTAGTTTTAAAATCTTGATATCACTTTCATTGAGGTTTCTTTTAATTTTAGTCTTAGAAATTTAGTTTAAAAATCAAACCTTCACAAGTCTTACGAACCTATTTTCTACAACATCATTGAAATAACATCAGTGTACCTTCCCGAGTTCACGAGTTAACAGATCTTTTTGGTATCCATACCGGGTATGTGTACCAAAGCCGTTGTCGAACTATAGCTACGCCGGTACGTATACTGGTTACATGTAATGCGGCTCCGGACGTATAACAGTTACGTCAGTACATGAACTGGTATGTGTACTGTCTTGTATCCAGATTTATAGTAGATCTATATCTATCTAATAATAGATTTGAAACATTCCCAAATAACATCAATGACACATATTATTGTTCCAGGCTATTTTCAAATGATTAACTTGAACCATAATTTAGGTCATCAAAAATAAATTATTCTTAACTAAATTCATCAAGTTTTGAACAAATTTTCTTAAGCTTAGTCATTCATATTTCGAGAATAATTAACAAGATAAACTTGACTCGAAATTTCTATTGTGCTTGTAAAAGTCTACTTAGTCATGCGACTTAGTCTCGTAGATAGAAAGGTGAAAACTTGAGTAATAGGTTGGTTCAGTCTTCACTTACCTTTTGTCGATGAAGTTCTCCAAATGTCTTATGTTGATATTCGTCTTCAAATGGTAGAACGCAGTTATGTCTGGTACTCAACTACACACTCCTATCCTAATCCGATATTTGACTAAATGTAGACTAGAAATCAAGATATAGTTTTGATCAACTAAATTTGACAACAAGCTTGAGATAGAAATACTTGTGAGTTCGACCGATCAATGCTCTAACAATCTCCCCCTTCGTCAATATTAGTCACAAAACTATCAATGCATATGAATTAATAAAAAATAAAAGCTTCAAAACTCCAGAATCCATCATGCTTGATTTCGTTGGTTCTCCAACTCCTTGATTTCTTCGTTACTTCAAGATTGCCAATGATTCTGAACGTGTTCAACTCAGCATCATTGTTGTTGAAGATCCGTAGCGATAACAACTTTGAAAACATATATTATCAATCGTTGTTATACAGAAACATATTATTATCTTCTCCAAAGTTCAATTGTATCACAACTTCGAAGTAATACTACGGTGATATTTTTCTCCCCCTCAGTCAATACTTACATCTTTTGCATAATAGGTGAAACCTATAGATATCGATTCACTCCCCCTTACATAATGATCCGTAAACCATATGTATATAGTACGAAACTACTAATTAATTTCCCCCCTTTTGTCAATAAAAATTGGCAAAGGTACGAAAACTATGGGATCGTAATGAATTCTAACAAAAGATACTTCAAGACTAAAGAAACACATATCAACTTTAATTTAGATGATGTCACAGAGTACAAGAAATACTTAGTGTCTCATCTAGGAGATATTAAGATACAAGCATCCCCTACATATTCCACATCCGCTCTCCCCACAAAGATATACCAATTAAGCACAAGTTCAAAAAGAACTCTCCCCCATTTGATGTCATTCCTGGGAGAACAACATGAGTGACCTTACTTTAATAAAAAGAAGGATTTTGTCGGACATTAACAAATCACATGGACTTGTATCCTAAAACATCGACATAAATTAATTTCAATGTCAGTTATGAACAAAGAGATAATTTAAACGATATGACTCAACGTAAGAAAAATCTTACGGAGTTGATAATGCAGTAATTACACAAAAGTGTGACCACGGAGAGATCAATACTGAGGAAATTCTCATAAAGTTTATTATACCTTTAGTCAGTAAATTCATAAAGACTTAATAGATTTACTTTTGAGCATATATGAGATATCAGTTCAATTCACAAACCGCAAATGACACATATATCTCATAAGACTTTGCAATACATATAACCAATAAAGATTAAATACTGCAAGTTCATCTTCCAAAAACTCTAGAATTTAAATAAATAAACCGAAAAACATGCAAGATGAAAATTGTGGAAGTAGCTTGTGTACTCACAATATATCTTATACCAAACCCTAGTTATGCTTCTCAAACACAAAAATAAATGTTCACAAGAAGTTTCCTAGTAACGCATCAAAGTTATTTCTAATATCTGAGCGGAGAATCCCTTATCATTGTTGAAGAACTCGTTGATGATGGGAGCATTCAGTTTTTCCAAGTATTCAGAGATGTCAGTTAACTCACTAAGTTATGCTCTCAGCTTACATAGGGTGTTTTTTGAATGAGCAGGCATGTGTTCATAGTAAGTTATCTCATCCAAAGAGTGATTGATTCGAGATTTCAAATCATTCCTTTGGGACACAAAGTTCTTCACTGTAGCCCTAAAATCATTATCCTGACGACATATAGATAAAAAGACAAGTTGAGGAAGAACCTTCTTCATCTCCAGGCGATTTCTACTTTATGATCCTTGACAATTTGATTCCTTCGTATAGCGTCAATAGCTTCTACTGCATCCCTTTTGGTGACACCTCTAGTTACAGGATCCATAGAGTCGTATTTCCTCAAGAAGAAGAAAATACGGAAGTAACCCTTAATATAAGAGAAATGACCGTCCTTAGGAGGTCCGTGAACCAAAGACAGCCTTAGTAAAATCTGACCGTCCGTGAGCCATAAAATATACAAACTTTGACAACCTTTACATTTTTTGTTATACTAATTATTAGTTACTTATCCTCATAAATATTTATCATAGTTATGTCAACATAAAACTGTATCATATCCATAGCCCAAATAAACAAAGTTTAGAGCACAAGAGATATCAATTATTATGAACTACGAGATAGGTGATGAAACACAATTATGCATTATATATTTTGGAGCTAGCTCGACAAGATCTCATATACCAAAATCCTTATGAAAATATTATGAGTTGGTTCACGTATACAATTAGTAGACTCGTCAAGAACATAAAATAGTCAAATCATACTTAAGCAACCTTGTCATCACAAAAAGTATTGTGATGAATTTTTTGCAAGCCTCATTTTCTCAAGTTTGAGGATGCACTCATTAATTACTACCATTAAGTAGTGATATGGTGAGTAGAACACTCACCACTTGTGTCTGAGGTGACATAACAAGTTCATTTGTGTATACATGAGTCTTACCTTTTACGGTTCTTCTTCTCCGTTATCTCTCTTAGGCATTGACGTTTAGAACTATTTTTCAATGACTGATCATTCTCTGCATGTCTTTCTGAAGTTTAACGATATTGTTATTCTTCTTGAATTTCCAACATTTTTCTTGAACATGTTTCTCACTTCCACAAAAGAAACACAGCAGAGAGGGATCATCTTTAGAAGATTCGACTACTTGTTTATCACAACGAATTGTTTCCTTTTTACATGAACCAGTAGGAATCAAACAGTTGTTAGTAATTAAGGTATTGCTATTGTACCCAATACCACTAGTGTTACCAAAGTAATCTTGCCCAAACAACATAGATGAGATTTTGGTGAGCTTCCGAGAGCCTTTTTAGATCACACTTGAGGGTATCAATCTCATTATCTCTTACAAACAGTGTTGTAGTGAAATTTTCATTATGTTTTCCCAACTCTAGATTTTTCACTTGAAGAGATGATTCGAGTTTTTCCAAAGTTTTCTTCAAACGAAGATTTTCTCAGTGAATTTCTTAACTTTTATTCAAGAATTCTAAAATCTCCTTATCTGACTCGGAATCAGAGTCAGAATTGGAATCAACATATATTTCTGCACATGGGGTTGAGTTTTCTGTCTGATTTTCATAAGTATGCTCATCAGGGTTATCAAGAGTAATATGAGAGCATTATTTTTTTGAAGAGAATTTCCATCTTGAATAGTTGAATCATCTTGGGTATCGGTTCAGGAGTGTCGTTTCCCAGATTGTCTGTTCCTTCTTAGGATATTTTTGACGTGTTTTGTATGTTAGAGCACTGCTCGGTCGAACTCGCAAGCGTTGCAATCTCAAGCTTGTTTGTCAGTTGCCAAAACTATAAGTCTTGATTTCTAGTCTACTTATAGCTAAGTCTCGGATTAGGATAGAAAGTGTAGTTGAGCTTAGACTTCACGTCGTTCATCTATTGAAGACGAAGAACTACTAAGGGGAGCTTGTGAAACTTCATCGACAAAAGGTATGTGGAGACTTGAACTCATCTATCACTCAAAAATTTATCTACTCTATCTACTATTTGAGATAAAAGTCGTATAGCTATATAGACTTCATTTATGCACATTTGATATTTCGATCTGAGTTTAACTCGCTTACATATTGTGGGGTTATCTTGTATCTTTATAAACTCCTTGATAAATGCATTTAGTTTCGGCTATTTGATTGCATCTAAACAAGTTGATATGTTGTTCTCTTTTGGTCATGAAGTATCTCTATGGAAATTTCATTAGGATCCCACTAGTTTTCGTACCTTTGCCAATTTTTATTGACAAAAAGGGGGGAGAATTAATGTGTAATTCACACTACAAATACATATGGTTTACGGATCATTATGTAAGGGGGAGTGGTTTTCATGTGAGATGAAGTATTGACTAGGGGGGGGGGGGGGTGGTGGTGGTGGGGGGGGGGGTAGTGGTGGGGGGTGATACATATCACCATAGGGTTGTTGTAAAAGTTGTGATACAATTGGAATTTGATGTTGTGTAATAATACTATGACACTGTATAACAATGATTGAGAGCAATTGTTTTCTCATTGTTATAGCTACGGATCTTCAACAACATTGATGCTGAGTTGAACACATTCAGAATCACTGCAGTACTTTCGAGTAATGTTGAAGAACCAATGAGATCAAGCATTTGGATGAGAAGCTACAAAGTTTATTTATTTTGTAATCCATATGTATTGATAGTTTTGTCACTAAAATTGACAAAGGGGGAGATTATTAGAGCACTGCTCGGTCGAAATCACAAGCGTTGCTATCTCAAGCTTGTTTGTCAAGTTTAGTTGCCAAAACTATAAGTCTTGATTTCTAGTCTACTTATAGCTAAGTCTCGGATTAGAATAGAAAGTGTAGTTAATCTTAGACTTCACGACGTTCATCTATTGAAGACGGAGAACTACTGAGGGGAGCTTGTAGAACTTTATCGACAAAAGGTATGTGGAGACTTGAACTCATCTATCACTCAAAATTTTATCTACTCTATCTCTATTTGAGACAAAAGTCGTATAGATATATAGACTTCAATGATGCACATTTGATATTTCGAGAATATGTGTTGGTAAGCTTTCGCTTTAACCAAGTTCATCTTATATCCTTGAAGAAAGTCAAAAGATGATCATGTGAAAATCTCCTGGTAACATCTTACATGATTTGTGTGAGACAGTCATTTGATGTAGACTCGGAATATTTCGTATTGATCATTCGATCACTTGAAAATTGCTTTGAAGCTAATAGTTTATGTGAGATGACTATTCCCGTCTCCGAGAATGTTTCAATGGTTGAAATGAGAGTTTATAACAATTGGATTTAAGCATAGTATACGTACTTGCATATATGTAATCCATGTCCGGAACCATAGTATGCATACCAGTATGCGTACATGTTGGTTTGTTAAAGTCCGGGATCCTAGTACACATACCGGTAAGCGTACTGGCGTAAGGTTTGGGTCCGGGGAATTTCTGCTGAGTTTGGAGGTATGCGTACACGTTCGCATACTGGCGAACCCAAACTTAGTCCGGCCACTAAGGTATGCATACCCGTTTGTATACATGAGTGGATGATGTTTTAAAATCGGTTTGTTCATGAACTAATACATTTATATAATAAGGAATGCAATCTTTTGCAAACCGTGGCTATAATGTTCATGAATTGATTGAGTGAATCAAAATCGATTTTGCTTCAATTGTGTCTTTTATACTTCTATGAGAATATAAACAATTGAAAAACTCTCTAACTAGTTTCATTTGAGTCATTTGAACTAGTTATGGTTAATATGATGATATGAAAGTGTTCATATGGCTAACTTCGGTTAACTATGCAAATAGTGATGAAAGATAGAATAATTGGTCTTTCCCTGATCCACATCTTTGTGTATATACTGTGCGGCTCCGTAAGTTCTCTTATGTGAGCATTTACGATTAAATTAATCATGGGTTCTCTTGTGGTTAATTTAATTGAGTATTTTTGGATACAAATTCATGTTTCATGAGATTTGTTAATGTCCAAAGAAATCCTTCTTTTCTTGTGAAAGTAAGGTCTCTCTTGTTGTTCTTTCGGGAATGACATTTTATGGGGGAGAGTTCTTAATTGAACTTGTGCTTAATTTCCAAATCTTTGTGGGGAGTGGGCTGTGGAATATTGTGGGGGTTATCTTGTATCTTTATAAACTCCTTGATGAATGCATTTAGTTTCGTCTATTTGATTGCATCTAAACAAGTTGATATGTTGTTCTCTTTTGGTCATGAAGTATCTCTATGGAAATTTCATTAGGATCCCACTAGTTTTCGTACCTTTGCCAATTTTTATTGACAAAAAGGGGGAGAATTAATGTGTAGTTCACACTACAAATACATATGGTTTACGGATCATTATGTAAGGGGGAGTGGTTTTCATGTGAGATGAAGTATTGACTAGGGGGGGGGTGATACATATCACCATAGTATTGTTGTCAAAGTTGTGATACAATTGGAATTTGATGCTGTGTAATAATACTATGACACTGTATAACAATGATTGAGAGCAACTGTTTTCTCATTGTTATATCTACGGATCTTCAACAACATTGATCTTTGAGTTGAACACATTCGAATCACCTGCAGACTTTCGAGTAATGTTGAAGAACCAATGAGATCAAGCATTTGGATGAGAAGCTACAAAGTTTATTTATTTTGTAATCCATATGTATTGATAGTTTTGTCACTAAAATTGACAAAGGGGAGATTATTAGAGCAACGCTCGGTCGAAATCGCAAGCGTTTCTATCTCAAGCTTGTTTGTCAAGTTTAGTTGCCAAAACTATAAGTCTTGATTTCTAGTCTACTTATAGCTAAGTCTCGGATTAGAATAGAAAGTGTAGTTGAGCTTAGACTTCACGACGTTCATCGACGGAGAACTACTAAGGGGAGCTTGTGGAACTTCATCGACAAAAGGTATGTGGAGACTTGAACTCATCTATCACTCAAAATTTTATCTACTCTATCTCCTATTTGAGACAAAAGTCGTATAGCTATATAGACTTCAATGATGCACATTTGATATTTCGAGCTGAGTTTAACTCGCTTACATATTTCTCGAAATACGTGTTGGTAAGCTTTCGCTTTAACCAAGTTCATCTTATATCCTTGAAGAAAGTCAAAAGATGATCATGTGAAAATCGCCTGGTAACATCTTATATTATTTGTGTGAGACAGTCATTTGATGTAGACTCGTAATATTTCGTATTAATCATTCGATCACTTGAAAATTGCTTTGAAGCTAATAGTTTGTGTGAGACAGCTATTCCCGTCTTCCGAGAATGTTTCAATGGTTGAAATGAGAGTTTAGAACAATTGGATTTAAGCATAGTATGCGTACTTGCATATATGTACTCCATGTCAGGGAACCATAGTATGCATACCCGTATGCGTACTTGTTGGTTTGTTAAAGTGCAGGATCCTAGTACACATATGCATAGGTATACATGAGTGGATGATGTTTTAAAATCGGTTTGTTCATGAACTAATACATTTATATAATAAGGAGTGCAATCTTTTGCAAACCGTGGCTATAGTGTTCATGACTTGATTCGAGTGAATCAAAATCGATTTTGCTTCAATTGTGTCTTATATAATTCTATGAGAATATAAACAATTGAACAACTCTCTAACTAGTTTCATTTGAGTCATTTGAACTAGTTATGGTTAAGATGAATAAGGTTGATATGAAAGTGTTCATATGGCTAACTTAGGTTAACTATTGTTAAGCCAACAAGGTGTACACGTTTAGGTACTGTTACTCATATATAAATGAAGGTACATTTCATTTGTGTATACCAAGCTAAGTTCGATCTAACGGTTAAAAGATATTATCTTGAGTCTAATCAGGTTTTCATCTAACGGTGAATATTGAATGCTTTGTTACCAAGGTAACATTGATTGCAAACCCTGATTTTAAGACTATATAAAGGAGAACTCTAGAAACTGGGAAACCTAATCCCCACACCTTCTGTGTGATACTAGTTGCAACTAGAGTCGATTCTCCTTTAAACTTAGGTTTTTCTAAAACCCAATAGGTTAACGACTTAAAGACTTCATTGGGATTGTGAAGCCAGACCCAACTATTTTCTTTATAGTTGCTTGATCTAATCTTGTTGTTTTCTATCGTGATTGAGTACTATCTTCTCTAAGATTGGCTCGAGATTTAATCTCCGATAGGCAAGATAAAAAGTAGTCACAAACATCTTCGTCTCATCGTTTGTGATTCCACAATATCTTGTTTCGATACCATATGATTAAGATTATTGTGAGGTGATTGATATTTCTAGGATTTTCTTCGGGAATATAAGTATGGTACATCAATTGGTTCCTGTTCACCTTGATTTATCAAAAGACGAAACAAAACCCATAGGTTTATCTGTGGGAGACAGATTTATCTATTCAATAGACATTTCTATGTGAGACAGATTTGTTTATCAAGTCTTCAACTTTGGGTCGTAGCAACTCTTAGTTGTGGGTGAGATCAGCTAAAGGGAATCAAGTGCGTAGAATCTGCTGGGGTTCGAGAGACGTAAGAAGCGCAACTGTACCTTGATCAGTGTGAGTTTGGTTAGGTCTCAACTACATTCCAGTCCGAAGTTAACTTGGAGTAGGCTAGTGTCTGTAGCGGCTTAATACAGTGTGGTGTTCAAATCTGGACTAGGTCCGGGGGTTTTTCTGCATTTGCAGTTTCCTCGTTAGTAAAATTTCTAGTGTCTGTGTTATTTATTTTCCGCATTATATTTTGTTATATAATAAAAATATCACAGGTTGTGCGTAGTTCAATCAATTATCCATTAGAATGCCTTAAAAACTGTTCAGAGCCTATTATCCATTAGACCTTTAGTTTCTAATGATAATCGCTTTCCATCTAAGTCCTTGGAAAACTTAGATGAAGAGAAATAGTCTAAAGGAAAAATTAAAAGTTCTTCTAAGAAGAGACATCGGAAAAAACAGGGTCAACGCTCAAAGATATGGAATCTTACTAGATTAACTCTTAATCTTTTTGAGAAATACTATCGGGATGGATCAATTGACAAGGATCTATATAGAGCTTTTGAGAGCGTTTTTAAATTCTTAGAAAAGCTTAAGTTTATTGAGGAAAAATATCTTTCTGATAAAATTCTGTACCTGTCAAATCATGTACGCATGATGTACGAACAATGCTTACTGCCAGCTCTTGTGAAATTGATAAAAAGATTTCTGGAAAGTTCGGTGTAGGCTCTAATCGTCAGAAAACGTCTTTCCTTGGTCATAAGAAAAAGGATTTAAAAAATTCTATTAACCCCTGAGTATCATCATTACTATGATTATACTTCTGGTACACTTCACAAATATCAACAGGAAAAGGCCGCATGAGAATCTCTCTGCACATTTCGCCTCTTGGTAACAACCTTGGCTATACCCCATTTGTATATAGCTTGAGATGGGGCAAGTAACGGTTTTATTTTTATTTGTGCTTGGGTTAATTTATTTTTAATCTTTTTCACCGAGATAAATTCCTTGACAAGTTTTTTTTTCTCTTCCCAAGGTTAATTAAAGTGATGTAGTTTTTTCTACTATCCTTTTACTGCACTGTACGGATCTTGTTAGTGTGCTAATCTTGGATGGTAATCGCCTTAAGAAATCCCACTTGCCTTTTGTGGGTCGCGGTTCATGAACGGGTCCAAGCCCATGCTTGGTTTTATAAGAAGTATGGTACGCGTACTCCTTCTTCCCTTTTTAATCCGCGTACGTGAACTATTCTAGGGGTTCATGTCTTTGGAGATTCAAAAGAAGCTAAGAATTTTGCTCATCTTCAAGGAGCATATCAAGTAAGTTTTTCCTTCTCCTTGTACTCTAAATTTCTAGGTCTCATGGGAAATTTCAAGGTTTCAAGGAAGGTTTCAAAAAAATTGGATCCATCATCTTCTAGCTTAACCTTACCTCAAAATCAAGATTCTATTAGAATTAGATTCGTCGATAATTCTAGTAGTAAGATCTTTGAAAGGATTTCTTCTAGTGACTTTATTCTAGAAAAGAAATTGGATTTGGTTAGTGGTCATAAAGAAGATTTGGTTTGTTTTGAAAAGTTTAATCTTGGAAACATCTTTAATGGTCTTGGTGAAGGTTTTGATACTCTTACAAGAATCTTCTATGCTAATATCCATAAGGTTAATCCTGAGGACATGGAATTCAATACCATGATAAATAGAGAAATGATTCTTGTTAATAGAGAATTGATTTCAAAGATTACTAAAATCCCCTTGGGCAATTTTCGCCTTCCAAGACCAAGTGGAGAAAGACCATCCTATGAAACCATTTCTAACGGTCTTTGTGGTAGAGTGTTGATTGGATTAAAGGAAAATTTCCTACTAATTATCTTAGCTTCGCCTTGATGTCGTTTGGAAAAATTGGTATATCTAATCTTTGTCCCTCCACAATTGAGAATTCTCGGTGGAGTCGTGAGTTTGCGGAGTTGGTCTATTTCCTTGAATTGGGTACTCCAAGTCTCGACATTTGTGGATTTATTATTCATCAAATGCTTTCGATGACGGCTTCCAACAAGAAGTTAGGCTATCCTTGTTTGATTGAGCGAATTTGTCATACTTATTCCATTGCTCCTATTGGAAACTCAATTGGAACTCCCAAGCTTGTTCGTCCTTGTACCTTCAAACGTATGAAAGAGAATGCTTGCAAGAGACAAAGATGTGATACCCTTGATGGTTCTAGTGATCCTACCACCTTGAGTCTTCTTCATAAAATTCACAAGGGAGTGTGTAAGATTAATTCTAAGGTGAAATGTGCGCAAGACAAACTTTGTGTGATTGCTACCAAGTTTCCCGAAATCAAGGAAGATTTGGATAAGATTCAAGCCACTTTGATGATCTCCGATGATGAAGATGATGAGTAATTCCTCTTGTCTGTCTTATTTTGTCTAGGAAACTTCTTATGAGAATTTATTCTTGTGTTTTAAGAAGGATAACTAGGGTTTGGAATAGCCATTATTATGAGTACACGTAACTATGTCCAACGATTTTCATCTTACAATGTTTTTAGATTTATTTATTTAAATTCTAAAGTTGATTTGGAAGATGATCTTGCAATATTAATCTTTATGATTTCATATATTGCAACTTGTTATGGGATATGTATGTTTGCGTCCGTGAACTATGATTTTCCCATATATGTCAAAAGCTAAGTCTTTCATATGTCATTATGCAAATATTAATAAAAGAATGAATGAACTTTTGACAACAAATGATAAGCCTACTATGTCATTATGCAAATATTGATGGAAGAAAGGATGAACTTTTGTTTACAAAGATTAAGTCTATTATATGTCTCTATGCAAATAGTGATGAAAGATAGAATAAATCTTTGAATATTCCGCACTATTGGTCTTTCCCTGATCCACATCTTTGTGTATATACTGTGCGGCTCCGTAAGTTCTCTTATGTGAGCATTTACGATTAAATTAATCATGGGTTCTCTTGTGGTTAATTTAATTGAGTATTTTGGATACAAATTCATGTTTCATGAGATTTGTTAATGTCCAAAGAAATCCTTCTTTTCTTGTGAAAGTAAGGTCTCTCTTGTTGTTCTTTCGGGAATGACATTTTATGGGGGAGAGTTCTTAATTGAACTTGTGCTTAATTTCCAAATCTTTGTGGGGAGTGGGCTGTGGAATATTATGGGGGTTATCTTGTATCTTTATAAACTCCTTGATGAATGCATGATGAGTGCCAAATATTGCATATTTATACACCTTTTTATTGGCATTTAACTCATCTTTTGTGCTCAGAAATCAGATATTATCCCAGATTCTGTATTTTCCTTGTTTTCAAGAATAAATATTTGTACTAATTAATTTTGTGTTTTTAGGTAATAAATAAAGTTCTGAGAAATTGAGGAGCCAAAAGAGCGAAGAATTGGAGACAAGCATCTATGGAGCATAAAGCCAAAGCCCGCGCACGCATCAGTTGCAACCCAACTTACAAGACATGGGCTTGAGCTAGCCATGACCCGGATCCGAGCCCATCCACCCCGAGCCGTTGAGATCTCGCCTAGCTACATCCTACGGTCGCTCCTTCACTCACATCAGTTCTCGCTGCTCCCGCTCAACACCAAATCACCACGATTCTCCCTGAGCCGTTCAGATCTCCCTCAGCTAGATCCAACGCTCGCTTCAGCTTTCGCATCGTCTTCTCGCTGCACCCGCTCAACACCGAATCGCCCTATACCTATACCCAGTCGAGCAAACCCATTTCTTCTTCCATCTTCTCTTTCTTCTCCTACGACTCCACAGAGAAAAACCCATACTTCTTCTTCTCCTCCCATACCCGTGCAGAGATCATCACCACCATCTCTTTCTCCTGTCGCCTTCACCACTACCTCCTGCTCCGCTACTCTCTCTCTTAAATTATCTCCTTCATAGCTTCTCATCACCCTAGAACCTAGGTTAGAGATAATTAGGGTTAGGGTTTCACCAAACCCCATGCATGGTCGATTCAGAGGTCAGAGACGAGACATGACAGCGATTCAGAGGCGATTGGAGAATGGGTTTGCATTTATTTTATGTTTTGAAGAGATTTAGGGTTATGAATTTGGCATGTATAAATAGAGTTGTGTGTGGGTGTGTAGAAACTTATGCCTGGACTAGCCAGAGCACCAATTTTAGTTGTTTTATGTTTTAATCATGTTCTAAAATAGTTTTCTAGGATTTCAATGAAACCCTAATTCTCTGTCATGTTGTTCTACTTTGTGTGGGTGTTCTTGAATGCTTAAACTATAAAGATAATATCAATTCTAGCTTTCCAATGCTTTACTCTCACAATGAATGCCATGTATGCATTGTAGTTAGGCTAAAACTGTATTGGTTATGCTTCAGCTCAAACCTTAGAGATATTTGCTAATTCTCTTGACTAGTTATGCTTAATTAGATAACTAGTGCTCTAGGTTAGTACCTTAGCTGATAATTGAGTTATCATTAGGTGAAACTCCTTATATAGGTGATAATCTTGACACATTATCCTTGTCTGCCACAGGAACAAGAAAGCTCCATTTAGTTGAACACATAGCATGATTTAGTGGTGGATTTGACAATCCTAGTTCCCCTTTACTCTCACTGTTTGTATTTCATCTTTACTTCATTGTTATAACACTCAACTTCAGTCGTATCGACAAACAACAAATATATCTGTCACTTCTAGAAATCAGTAAGCAAAGCCTTAGATCAACATACAGCACCACAAGTCTCTGTGGGATCGACCTGTACTTGCCACGCCTCCAACAGGCGTTGTGCACTTGCAGTTATAACATGTAGGCATTAAAATCAGACCACTTTAGAAGCCTACCAAGTTTTTGGCGCCGTTGCCGGGGACTTGGTGAGTGCTGTGATTGATTATTGCTTGTCTTAACTGAGTTTCATTTCTCCCTGTATATATTTGCCTTGAACATTTTGTTTGTTGTTATTCATTCATAGTGTAACTTAGCCCTGTAGTAGAATAAATTAGCTGTAACTTGTTATATTTCAGCATCTTTGCATCTTTATCTTTCTGTTTAGGAGCATCATTATCCTGCATATCTAGCCACCTGGAGTTATAGCTTAGTTAAGTTTCACCTTTGATTTTTAGTTTCAATACATGATCTGCATTGTAGTATAACTTAATCTGTCATTTGCATCTTTGTTTTTAATCCTTTGATAGTGTAACATAGCTGTTTTCTTTTACCTGCATCCCCATCTGTGCACTTGCACTTACACTTGCATCTTTAGCTGTCACACTTATTCACTCACCATCTCACTTCA
>JAJJWW010013958.1:0-272589 GCA_023531295.1 Papaver armeniacum
GATTTCTCCACCTGTATCTGTAGATTATTTACACCTACACAACTAAAGGTAAGGACAATCATCAGTTTCAATTATCAACAAACGTCTACATACATCTCATAAAAAATTGCTTACTTGAGACGGGCAACTATCATTTCTTATCGTCATTTTATCACATAGAAGATTGTAGCATTACATTCTTAGGAGAATTTAACGAGGACCGGTGCGAAGCACGGGCACAAAATCTAGTATAATTTATGAGAAAAGTGGGCTCAAGTTTACAGCCATTCTTATTTTTGTGCCGGCATAACCTCACTTCAATGGAGTGAGAGAATTAACAAGTTTCTTAAGTCTTACTTTTGTGATGGCAAGATTCTTCTGCGATAATTTGTTAATCAATACTCCTAGGCGATGACTGATATGCATGAAACGGTATTGCAAGCGTTATAATTAATGCACAAGAAATGTCGCCTGATTTGGTATCTCCATGGAATGTAGAGCGTGAAGCATCAAAATTTTACACTATGTTGGGATCAGTTAGCCTCGCGAGAACGCTAACCTCTTTGGCAAAAGTCTCCGACTACAATGAAACACGAATTGTTAGTGTTTTAATAGAAATCGTGAAATACACACATGTATCGGTATTTTCTTACCATGCTCCATTTTTTTTTTTTTGGAGGAAAGCGTCTTAGATCTATTCTCTTTATTCACATTTAAACTGTGGGATTACTTCTTGAAGTCGTTGGGCACTCCTTGGCCTTTCCAGTTAATCGTGATGCAAACTGTTAGAAGCCTGGGATAATAATGTTTTCACTTTGGAAAGTGCAAGCACATTTGGAATATCCTCCATTTTGCAATCATACGGAATGTGTGGAAGGAAGGGAACCATAGTATTTGTGGTGGAAGACCTAAAGATGTGGAAGAAGTTATTGTCCATGTGAAACAATCCCTTGTTCTTTGGAGTTGCGATACAAATACTTTCCGGTATGTAGATAGAAGTCAAGTTATTCATAATTGGGTGACTGTTGTGCACATTAGTTGCTCTCGTTTGTGGTTTTGAGCTTTTTCTGATATTTTTTTTTGAAGCATGAATTTATTAGAGAAAATTAAATTACAACCTGTTGTGGGTAAGTGGTACCCACAGAGTCTTGAAATAAAATGTGACTGATAAAAGATGGGATTGCCTCGGTCCCAGATTTTGGTTGAATAGTTTCCTACTTGGCTTACATCTGCTGCATGGTTTGCTAATCCGTCCGCCGCTTGATTTCCTTCCCTATATTTGTGTTGTATGTCGACTTATGATTTGCCTAAGCCTACTTTTTATTTCATCAATCATTTCTGCTATGTGCCAAGGTGGCATGTTGGTTGATGTGATGAAACGATGAGGTTTCTCGAGTCCGTTTCAAAGAGAATTCTAGGCCATTGTCTCTCTATTGTCATTTTTTGAGGCCAATAGTAATTCCCAAGTTTCTTGATTAGGGGGTGGTAATTCCCAGTGGTTGAGCCATTGCTATTAATGTTCGTGCATCAGAGTCTCTACAGAAGAATCCTTCCCCTGCAAATCCCGGGTGGCCTCTGGCTACTCCATCCGTGTTAATCTTTATCCAGTTGATGTTCAGAGTGGTCTAACCTACCGATATTGTTGTTTTCCTTCTATCCGTTGTTGGGTGGTTGAATGTTGGTGTATCTCCTGGTATGATTGGTGGTGAAGCATGCAGTGCCTCAAAATATTCTTGTTGTAGTTTTTGTGCCCTGGCTAGGATTTCTTCCGGAGTTGTTTGTTTTTGTTGGTAAACTAGATCATTTCTGGATAGCCATAGGGTCCATAATAGAAAACAGAATGAGGAGATTATAGTTGTTGATGTTGGTTGTTGCAGGATTTGGGATATGGTTGTTTGTGGAGTTAAGGTGAAGGTATGGTTGGGGTTGGAGTTTGGTGCATTTGTAAGTTGATTGAATAAGTTGTTGCAGGAAGTAATTGCCGTTGGGCAATTAATTAAGAGGTGGCTTGCTAGCTAACTCCGAATCAGTATTGCATCTTGGACATATGTCTGAGTTGGTCAAATGGATTCGATGTAAGAGAGAGAAGGTTGGTAATCCTTCATTGATGGCTTTCCACAAGAAAAGACGAATTTTTGGTGGACATGGTAAGGTCCACAGGAATTTGGTAGGTGGTAGAGGTGTGTGGGTTGTTTGACCATGGGTTAGACATTTGTATCTTGAAGATGTAGTGTACTTTCCATTTTTTGAGTGTGGCTAGATAATTTATCTGGGGTATTATTTTGGGGAAGGTGGATGTTGATGATTTTTTGAATTGTTGGATTTGGCAATGTGTTCAATTTTTCATGAGTCCAAGAGTGGGAGATTGGGTCGATGATATCAGCTACTGTTTGGATTGGGTAGCATTGTGTCGGGTCTAGATTGGGAGAGTGCGGAATCCAATTAGCTTATATCGGAGTTGTTAACCCGTTTCCAATTTGGTGGAAAATTAAGTTTTGCATGGTAGGGGTAATTGATGCGAGTTGTCTCCATTGAGGACTTGTTTCGAGGGTAAGGACACACTTCCTTGAAAAATTGGTTGTTCTTTAAGGTATTTTGCGCCGAATAGACTTCCGCATATAGAGTTAGGTTGTTCATGCAGATTCCAGATTCTCTTCATTAGAAGAGCTTTATTGTGATCACTACTTTTCCTTATTCATAATCCTCCTTCGGCTAATGATTTTGTTGCTTTATCCCATCCTATAGGGTGTAGTTTTTTTATTTTTGAGTCATGTCCCCAGAAAAAATTCCTGGTGATACGATCAATTTGCTTGTGTATATTTTTGGGTAGGTTTTATGTTTGCATTATGTGATTCGAGGTTTGGGTTAGGGAGGTTTTGATGAGGACTAGTCTTCCGGCTGGAGTTAGGAATTTTGTCATCCAACCTTTTGCTTTTCTGGCTAATCTTTGTAGGAGGGGAGTGAAAGTTTGATTTGATGCTCTTCCTTGTTTAAACTAGATACCTAGATAGGTTGGAGGTTTTCATGTGGTCGGCATATTAAAGAATTGATGAAGATTATTTATTTTGATTGGGTCTAAATTAGGGTGATGGATGATTACCGATTTGGTAGTATTAATTACTTGCCCTGCAGAGGAGTTATAGGCGTGGAATAGGGTTTTAAGGTGTCGGTTACTCTGATCAGAAGATTTATAGGTAATCAGAAGATCATCTGCCTACATTATATGAATTATGGGAGGTGCTTTTTGTGATATGTTTAGTCCTGGAACTAATTTTTGGTTTTGAAGGTTTCCCAGGTTTGTTGATAGGATTTCAACACATATGATGAAAATGTATGAGGATAGTGGGTCTCCTTGTCCGATACCTCCGCTTAGGTGATGTATCCATGAGGTGTACCATTTATTTTGATTGAATAAGTAATTGTTGTGATGCATAGCATAATGTATTCTATAAAGGCTGATGGGAATCCAAGTTTTGTAAAAGATGTTTTGATGAATCCCCAGTCTAGGCTGTCATAGGCTTTTTGGATGTCTAGTTTGAGTGCTATTTTTAGATCTTTGGTGGATTTTGAGGTTCCGATATGATGGAAGAATTCTCCAGCAATTGATATATTGTCGTGTATTGATCTTTGCAGTACAACATCACTTTGGAAAGGACTTATTAAAAATGGGAGAATAGGTCTAATTCGGTTGACTAAGATTTTTGAGATGATTTTATATGTGACGTTACAGAGTCCTATTGGTCTGAATTGTGAAGGTTTTGAAGGGTGTTCGATTTTAGGTATTAGTGTTATGTTTGTGTGATTCATGATAGGGTGCATATTGAGATTATTAAAGAAAGATTTAACCATTGCTATCAATTGAGGGTGGGTTGTTTCCAAGAAAACCTTAAAAAACTTACTTGTATAGCCATCAGGATCAGGCACTTTCTTTAATTTATAGAGAACAAAGTGCTTGTTTGATTTTTGATGTAGTTACTTCCTTTGTAAGTAGGTCTGATTATCTAGGAGTCAAATGAGGTTTGATATTTGTAAAAGGTCTTCATTTATTTCTGTAGGCGGGGTCGTATACTGTTGAGAATAGTGATCCAGAATGAGCTGAACTACGTCTTCGTTTTTGCTAATCCAGTTGTTTTGTGGGTCTTGTATTTGTTGTATATTGTTACAAGCTCTGTGAATGGTGGCTTTAGTATGGGAAAATGTTGTGTTGAGATCACCTGATTGGAGCCATTGAATTCTAGATCTTTGTTGCAAGTAAGTCGCATGACATTGTAATAATTCTTGATGCTCTATTCTGAGGTGTTTTTCTTGAATCAGCCAGAGTTCTAGATCTGATCCTGTTTGGGATGCACATTGGTGTTGGGAGTGTTTTATCTTGGCTGTCGATTTCTTGATCTTAGTTGGCAGGTGGCCAAAAGTTTCTTTGTTCCATTCTAAGAGAGTTTGTCCAGTTGAAATAATCTTTAGTTGGAGGTTGAGTGTAGGTTCATTATCTTGTTGTTGATCCCAAGACGATTCGACTATTTGCTTGAGTTGGGGGTGAGAGAGACAAAGGTGTTCGAATTTGTAGTTTTTTGTTCCTTGCCAATCCATTGCTTTCTTCTGAAGTAGTATTGGGGCATGATCAGATGCTATTATTGGAAGGTGAGTAACTGCCGCATGGGGATTTGCTGTTTGCCACATTTGGTTTGCTAAAGCCCTATCTAATCTTTCTAAGATATTTTCTTGTCCCATTTGGTTGTTTGTCCAAGTGTATGGGTCTCCTCGGAATCCTAAATCTATGAAACCCATTTGGTCCATGAGAGTGAGGAGCGGTTGAGGTTGGTCGTATGTAACTTTCCTACCTCCTTTTTTCTCCGATTGATTTAGGACGTCATTGAAGTCTCCTATCAATAGCCATGGGGTAGATGGATTGATATTGTCAAGATTGTTGGAAATTCTTGCCAAAGATTTTTCCTTAAATCTGGATGCGGAGGGCCATAGATGCCCGTGAAGAACCATGGTTGTTCAGGAGGTGGTGGCGTAACTTTTGTCTGGATGTAGTTTTGAGATTGAAGTAGTATTTGGATATGTAGGTTATCTTCCCACATTAAGCATAGTCCGCCTCTCCTTCCAATTTTTGGGACGTTGACGTAGTTATTGAATTGAAGTGATTAAGATAATCTTCTTATGTGTTGATCGTTCGCTAGAGTTTCGGAGAGAAATAGGATGCTCGGCTTGTGAAGAGAAACTAGTCCTTTCAAATGTTGAATAGAGGGTGGGAGGTTTATGCCTTGACAATTCCAAGAAAGAATAGTCATGCTTTTAAAGGATTAATTAGTGTGAATGGGTTTTGTTAATAGGTTTAAATGGGCTTTTTTGAGAGGATGGGATACCTAGGCTTAAGTGGGCTTTTAAGAAGAAGAGAAGAGATTGTTGATAGTTAGGAGATGGAGCTGTTCCACTAGTATATGATTAGGTGACTATTCAAAAGGGTTAAAGCCAACAAAACAAGGAGACTGAAGCTAGAATAGTTATACAGAGAAGGTGAAATATTTGTCAAAAAACCTTAAGGAATGTTAAAACCAGCAAAATTCAAGAGAATAATATAGACAGTAACATTAAGTAGAATAACACAGAGTTGAGTAGTATATGCTGGGTACTCAGTTGAAAAGATTCTAGAAAACAACACATTCTAAGGTTCTAAGGAAATAGAATCTAGTAAAATTACACAGTGAATATTATACTATTGTCAACAAGCCTTAATGAATGTTAAAACAACAAAATTCAAGAGTATGACACAGACAGCAGAATTGAATAGCAAAAACAGAGCTGAGTAGTATAAGCAGGGTACTCAGTTGAGAATATTCTAGAAAATAGCACAGATTAAGGTTATAATGACAATCCGAAATTTTGGTAAACTTGAGATGATACAATGCTTCAGAAACTGGAGAAACTTAATAAAATAAAGGGACTGAAATGAAGTAGTCTAACGGGAGGTAATCTCAAGTAAGCTTAAACCATTGAGGAATTAGAGGGTTAAACAGAAAAAACCATCAGAAGAAGATATTCAAGGAAAACTAATGAAAATGATAGAAATTCTAAAACCAGACTAACAGGAGAAACTCGAGCTTATCTAAAGAGTCTGTAATGAAGATTCTAAGAGATTGAAGTTATTCAATAAATGTTAATCAAAAGAGATAGTACAGGGCCAACCAAAACAGAACAATCAGAAAAAGATAATGCAATGTAAGCTTAAGGATTTCAGAGAAATTAAACATGCAGAGTAGATGGTAGGGGAATGGTTCTTAAATAAGTGTTGTGCAGATTATAAGACTTAAATAGCAGAATAAGACAGTATATATATGCATACAAAAGCAGGTAATTATCTATATATAAAAAAACATACAAGCATTTTGAGTAAGCAAAAAGGTATACATCACCAACTTATCCTAGACAGAAACTGGGAAACTAGCAAGCATATTATACATAGAGCTATGAAGTATTAACAGAGTGTACCAAAATAACTGAGATACTATCAAGCATACTATATTTAAAAATGGGTTATAAACAGAGTGAACCAAAAGTTTAAGTGATATCCACCGGCCCTTGTATTTCTTTGTTGTTTTGGGTATGTCTGATAGAGGTGGATGTTGGTGTTGTCATTACTGAGCGTTTGTTGGTGGTGCAGTAGTAGTAGGATGTGCGGCATTATCCTCAATTGTAGTAGAATTGAGTGTGCCAATGATATAGTTGATATATGGCGAACATGCTTCCAAATTGTCAAGCTTGAACTTTTTAGCAGGCTGATAGACATTAATCCATTGATCAAGTTCTTCTTTAGTGACTGATCTTGAAAAAGCTGTTGTCGATGAAGAGCCTATGCCTGAGTTGTTAAGATAATTTTGTTGCTCAAGATTGAGTCTCTTTATGGCAGGGCTTGGCAAGTCACAGTCTGAAATGAGTTCTGATTCTTCTATGTCGGATACAAGGAAAATTGTAGGACTGAAAGGAGGTTGTATCTCAGAAGGTTGAGTTGGTGAATGAGCTATCATTTCAGAACTAAGAGTCTCAAAAGTGCCGCTTTCTTCAACTAGCCAGGTTTCTGAAATGGATCTTGAAGAGTCTGAGGAAGTACTAGAGTGAAATCCTTCTTGCCTGTAACCCTCTTCGATGAAGAAAGAGATCTCAGACTTGTCTTGATCAGAGATATCATGGGATTCAATAGGGGTTGAAACCCAGTCACTCCAATCTGTGTCAGGTTCTTCAATGTCCACATTGTGCAACATCTCTTGAAAATAGTCATCATCATACTCAGGTTCTAAAAAAGGACCAAGAGCATGAATATCATCTTTGAGAGGTACTTGTGGTGGATCTTGTAGCAGCAACTCTTGGTGGTTGAGCAGGTAAACCTCAATGCAATTTTTGTGTTCATGTCCTAGTCTGTGGCAATGTCTGCAAAACAATCTTGGTAGCTCTTGATATACAAAATCAATTCCGTTGACACTCCCTCGATCATTAGGTACAGTTGTACCAAATTGAAGTGGCTGAGTAACATCAATTCTAAGCCTAATTTTCATGGTGCTGTAACCATTATAGTGGTGAATAGGGTCATCAAAAGCTATAAGTACACCAAATTTTTAAGTGTTTTCTATGACCTTGAGGATATTAGTTTGCTTAGGGTAAAGTTTGTGAAGTGAAATCTCAAAAATTTCAGTTGAGATTTCAAAGTTATCTGGGAGCACTGAGAAAATACATGGTTGAATCTAGAAGGTGTCCCCATAAATCACCCTAGTTCCTTGCCTAAGGACATTAAAAAACTCCAAGCTAGTTTCGAATTTGATCAAATAAAAACCCCTACCAAGCTTCCTAACTGATATTTCACCCGTAAGCTTCCATCTATATTTTAGAGTAATCAAGAAAACCATTGTATGCAACATCTCTAAAGCTAAGGCTAGACATAGCAATAACAACCACAAGAAGAACAAAACATTAAAGGAAAAGGAAAAACCAGGCAATGAACTAGGGAGAGAGGATAAAAGGGTGAGGAAAAGAGATTGGTTTGAACTAAATTTATAGATGACAGGATCACATAGAACTCTTTAGATTTTTTTATTTTTAATTTTAATTTTGAATTAAAAATTGAGGAAAAGGTTTTGCAGAGGGGGGAATGAAAATGGTTACAGCAAGAAAATAGGCTTAGGGTTACCTGTTTGAATCTCCAAATGCCACTTCAATTCTTTTATCTCCATAGGTGCAATATAAAATTGATCTGAGCCGATGAACAGTACTCCTAGGAACTTGTAGTGAGGACCCGCTGATTGAAAACCCGCCGATTGAAAACCCGCCGATTGACAGAGAGGAGGGTTGAAGGCTCATGATGAATTGCTCTTCCCGCAGGCATAGACATCATCAATTTGACAAAATCAGATCCGAAAAAAGTACCATCAAATCTGATAAATCATTCTTTAGAAAAATTTGCTTGATATGAAGGATAGAACTATTTGCTTGATATGAAGGATATAACTATTGTAGAAACCACAGCCATGAAAATTGCATCACCATAAATTAGGTTTAAGTAACACCAACATCTAATCGATCTTTCCCCAAACTTTTAAAGACTACATTTTAAAAGTATTTAGGTGGATAAGGGGTTTTATCTAGAAGAAATTGTGAAAACCATGGAAGATGTTTTGGGGTTAGGGTTTCAGAAGGGATTGAATTTGTTTTGGAAGATGGGTGAGTTGACTCGTTTTCGCCCGATATGCAGAGCGTTTTCTGCCCAATTTTATGGTTAATTTTACGTTAGCTTTTTCTAATTGGGTGACTGTTTTGTACTGATTAGCTTTTTCTGCCGGTGTTCTTTGGCTCTTTGTTTGTTAGTGTCTTTGGCCTATTTGGCTCGGTGTTGTACTCTGCCTTTGGCAGTCTTTTTTCTCAATATAAACTTTTTTCCATCAAAGAAAATCTATTCTCCTTATACAAACTTTAACTCCGTCCAATTTTCCCTCGAGCATCTACGCATGTATTACAAGTTTAAGACGTTTGAGACTGTCCTCCTCCTCCTCCTCCCCTATGTTTATTTCATTTTCCTTGAATTGCTAAAACACATGAATTAAGTATAGGAGAAAAAAAGTGAAGTTATGGTACAACAATCTATCTATTCTATATCCATGTTATACCCCTATGATAATAATTTGTAAAATTTAGAATTGATTTATCTCTCAAACTATACCATGGATTTTCGTAAACTATGTATCATTGAAAAACATTTTAAAACACCTACGCGACGAATATAAACATGGATATCAAATTATACATATTTCCTATACTACCGATAATCAATCAAAAGGAAAATTTTAGAAATAAGCTATAAAGGCTATACCTGACAAGGAGAAGTTGTGCAAATGTACGATATTTACATAGCCCGCGCAGCAGAGTTTTACAGAGCTCCGAGGAAGATATACGAGCAAGCCCGCGCAGCAGAGTATTGCTCCTACTGCTCGTGCCACATCTATAAGAACTGTTTTTTTGGGACCATGGTTTTTTTTTGGGGGACCATGGTTTTATTTTGGGTAAGACATTAGAAGTAATTCTAGGTCACCCCTTATCTAAATATTTAGATTAATACCAAAATTACCCTCCTGATTTTTTTTTGTATCATGATTAGTTAGTGTGATTAATCTTTGATTAAGGTTAAATTAATAGATTTTTTTTTTAAAAGAACTAGAATTATTGAGTGACTAAAGTGATAGAAGAAAAAGAAGATGGAAAAAAAAATTATTTTTTAGATGGGTGAATATGGAGAAAAAACTTCCTCTGGGTACCGAAGTATGCTTGTAACTTAGTGAATGTTGCTATAAACGGCCTAAAATATCTTGAAAATCAAAATTGTAACAAAAAAATTTCAACCAGTCAACAAAGTTCGGTTTTATTATATGAAGAACATGTAACCGAACTCTCTCGCAATCTGCATTCGGTTAATAAATCCAAAATCACAAAAAAGCAACCGAACCAGAGCTCTAATGGAGTTTTTGTTTGTTCTATTAATCGATGAAAAATCAAATGTAACCGAACTACTATGCTTGAGTTTACGAGTTTTGTTCGGTTACTGACTGGACCACGTTGTAATCGAACTTTAAACAACAGAGTTCGGTAAGTTTGCAGAATTTTTTTTTTGCGATTAAACCGAACACAACATTTGGCTATATAGAGAAGAGTTCGCTTTTGAAATTATTTTTGCGAGTTAACCGAACTCATTTACAGAGGTATTTTCGGTTGGTTTGCAAACTTCAACGCAACCAAGTTCCCAACCGAACTCGCAGTTAAAAGTAACCAAGTGTTAGAAGTCGGTTGGTTCGCAAACTTCAACATATTTTGCGAATCAACCGAAATCGAGCTTATATATGCAATTATGCAAACGTTCGGTTAAAGTAAAAACTTAACAATTTTTGCGATCCAACCGAACTGCACTTGCAAATGCATGTATGGAATTAGCCCATAATTCAGTTAAAAGTATTTTTTGCGAATCAACCGAACTCTGAGTTGGGTTCATAAAAAATTAATTTGCAATAGCCGAACTTGTCTCTGAAAAAAAAAAAACCTCCATTAAACCACTCTGCAACTTCCATTTTCAGCTCATTTTGATGTTTACTTCTCATTTTTTCAACCAAAAACGAATGACAAGTAATGAGTTTGCGAGAATATCTTTGTTAATGATTTAAATTAAGCTATATATATATAGAGAGAGGTGGTGCTGGTTGGTGGTGGTGGTAATCGGTGGTTGGTGGTAGTGATAATCGGAGGAGGTGGTGGTGGTAATCGGCGGTGGTGGGCGGTGGTGGTGAATCGGAGGTGGTGGTGGTAATCGGTGGTTGGTGGTGGTGATAATCGGAGGTGGTGATTATATATAGGTGGTTATTAGGTTGATTTTATATTAAATTAGGTTAAGGGTAGGTTAGTCATTTCCACATTTTAGGACATCCCTTATAACTATAGGGAAGGTGGCCTAATAAGACCATGGTCCCCAAAAAAAACCATGGTCCCAAAAAATGGTTCATCTATAAGGTAAATACAGTAAAACTTCGATAAATTAATCCGCGATAAATTAATAACTTCGCTAAAATAATATTTTTTTTCCGGTCCCGACTTGGGCCAGTGTATTAAATTAATAACCTCGCTAAATGTATAAGATAATAAAAATTTTAAGTATCCAATAGGGCCCAACTGAAATATAAATTAATAATCATTATAATAGCATTACATTATTGGTGCCTTACTAAAATAAAATTCCAAAGTTGTTTGTTTCTCATTCACATTTATGCAATATTGAACTTCATCTCTGATTTTTTGTAGTCCTTTAAGGAGTCTGGAGTTCCTTTTCACTAATTCTTTCGCTTGTTCTTGAATTAATTGTCCGCTTAGATTCACACGCTCCTGGTATTGAACAACCCATCCATAGAAAACCTTCTCTAAATCTGGATATTTAGTCGTTTTCTGCCGCTTACAACTGATTAGAATAAGTATATTCACATAATACTTTTCGAATCTCGTTTGTTATAGGGGATTTTTGACACCTTTGAGATGAGAAGTATGAGCCATTGTTACTCTTTTCTTTTGTGTTTTTTTTTTTTTTTTTTTAACACCAAAAGATATATGAATTTATGCACATAATATGCAATATACTATAATATATTATATTATATATGCCAAAAATTTATTACAAATTAGTTTAAATTGAAAATAATATCTCAATACATTTGTTATTATGGGAAACCTTTAAGTTTAACTTTTATTTTATTTTATTTTATTTTTTTTTATTTTAAAATATAATTTATTATTTACACTAAGAGGTTTTAGTTGGTGAAATGAAATGACATGTTCTGCACCAACCCCTTTTGAATAAAGAACACCCAATCTATGAAAAATAAATTTAGAACGTTAAATTTAGAACGTTTAGAACGTTTCGATAATTTAATAACTTATTAATTTATCGATAAATTAATACTTCGCTAAATTGATAGAATTTGGCAGTCCCAACATTATTAATTTAATGAAGTTTTACTGTAGTCCAATTAGCTTTTGATCGGGCCCAAGTGACCTCTCAGTCAAACATTTTATTCGAAAAAGTTGGGTCCATTAAACTTGATTTTCATTTTTATTTCTCCCCCTCTGCTTTTCTCTCTGCCGAAAATCCCACGAGAAAAACTAAAACCCTAGGTAGGATATCGCCATTTTGATCCAAATCAAGAAAACTTTCACCCTAAACTTTCGAGTTTCTTCTAAAAGTTTGGTTCATCTGTTTTAACAGTAGTAATTGTGTTTTCATGGAGAATTTCATGGAGAAATTTGATTTTTGGAGTTCATTTAGAATGTCCAAGGGTTTCGAAATTAGATCATCATCGATGGTGAAATTTATTCGGTAATTTCTTTAATATATCTCCTAATCCTCCAATTCACTGTGATTGCTTAACATAACGATAGAATCAGAATCTAAGGTTTTGATTCTGTGTATAGGTCTGGAGTTTGAGAAATTGCATTTTCAGAGATAGAGGAAGTACCCAAATTGTTGTATACAAGAAGTTGAAGAAGAACAAGAATTATAAAGAGGGGAAAACAAGGGTTGTGCTACAGACCGAGACATGCTTCTAAGGTAATTAAAATTTTACTCGCTCATTTTTGTTAATTTTCATACTTTGTTGGTTGAATTAGATTGAAGAAGAAAGATTGAATGAGATGCCAGGTGTTTTTTTTTGTTTTCAAATTACATATATTTCTCATTTATGAAATTATTTTGATGAGCTCTATGTTATCAGAGTTTGAGAATTTTATTTTGGATTATGGCTCACTCTGATTCTGTTGACCACAGAATGTGATTGATGTGCTTCAGTTAGCGACAAGTTGTGCTTCTCCAAGTCTTTCACTCATGTGTGTTTGGAAGGTTGTCTCAGATTTTAAGAAAATTTCTGGAACAAAAGGATGGAAAGTGATGAAAAGTGTTGATACGCGGTTGAGCAAGAATTGCTGGAGGCAGTTGTGTAAGCAGAATCTGTAAGTTTGATCACCAATTGTTGTTTCTATTTTGTGAATTTCCTGCTGATTATTCGATACTAACAAATTGGGTATTCTTTTAAGTTTGCTCGGTATCTACACAGAAAAAAGAGGAGAAGATAAAGAAATATGAAGAGAAGAAAATGTACTCTCAGCTAAACGAGACAATGGGGGAATTTATTGCATATATGCGGAGATGGGTGTAGAACAATAGGTCCTTGTGATAAGATGTCGAAAGGAACCCAAGTTTTTGTGAATTTCCTGCTTACAAAGGACTTGAGGTCCTCGTTCATCACCTCTGGATTTAGAAGATCCGTGTCCCTGGTGGATGTGTTCACTACAAACTCATGTGGCAGCTTCTTGAGTTGCATTCCTGTATTTGTAAGGAACCTGATGCCTGCAAGCTTCCCCTCTGTAGGTAAGCAACCAAATTCTGTTCTCCCTACCACAAGTTTTTCTGCATAGTTTCGGATGATGATATTCGGATAACCATTAGACTATCCTAGTTACGCACCAACCCTAGCTATTTTGAATTTGGAAACCCACTCGAAGATGGGGAAAACTATGGGCATCTTGATTGTAAATAATATATAGTGCCATGTGGAAATAACTTATTTTCAAAATCTGAATAAATCCTTCCTTTTTTCAGGCTGTTGAAGGTTAAAATACAGAATCAGAGCAAGAAAGATGAGGCAAAGTGGAACCTATTGGTGAGCAAGGTGATAGGCTGATAGCTGCGAAAGCCAGGTAACAGAATGAACTGTAGCACTTATCATAAAATGCTTATTTAGTTTACTATTTTTTAGGCTCAAGCACCGAAATGCCTACACATGTTGCCAATGTGGACAGACTGTTAGGTTGTTTGCTATCCCCCTCTGGGTGTTATTTTAGTTTGTAATATCATTATTCTTATCTTATAAATAGTTCTTAATTGGCTTTCCTGCTTTTGTTTCGCTTTTGGTTTTTATTTATTATACCCTGCTGTTTTCCATTTCTTGGTGATATTGGGACCCATATATGAACATGATATGTCTTCTGTTTAGTCTTAGTTACATGTTACTTTGAACCAGGCGGTGAAGAAGGAAAACAGCCAGGTTGGTTTCCCAACAGCTACTTACGATACTCGTAGGAGAGTTTCAAACAAGGTTGGTAAGTCCAGTAGCTAACAATTTAGCTGTTACTAAAGATCCTATGTTGAGTTATCATCTTGGTTGAGCCATGGTCTGAATTAAGCTATTAGTCCGACTCTGTTTTTAGCATGTGAGACACTATTTCATTGAGATAGACGCCAGGTTATCTTTTGTGGTACCTCTACAAATCATCTGTTAGTGACTCCGAATCCCAGTATGTTAATATTCTGATGCCTCTAATTGCTAAGTGCCAACAAATTCCAAATGCAGGCAAAGTTTTTTTCCATCGCTTGAGTACTTTACATTTATAACACAAGTGTGTTATGATGTATTGAATCAGAGAATTCATACCCATGATGATGCAGGGGCATAATGTTTCATTTTAGAGTATTATTGATTTTAAGAAAATAATTGTTAGATTATCAATGAGTAATTCGGCTGCTAGCCCTAGACTCAATTTATCAATGTCTTGTTGATTTCCTATTCTTCTGTTTTCTGTCTTCTATTAGTTTATACCTTGTGTTACTAGCGAAACCCCATCATATGATGAACTGCAACAACTCAACTTATGCCTAATCAAGTTAGATTGTTTTCAAAAATATACCTCCAAGTGCTCTGCAATACTGAATTAATGTTATCTACGCATGCGTTTGTCTTCTCAATCGTTTTTGGATACCTAAACTGTATCATTGGTGGTAAATACATGCACTTGGGCCTTTTTTATTTTATTTGGACTAACTGATTTCTTTTTCTGATGCAGGTTCCACCTTACATTGGTTATCTCAGCAACTGCTTACAGATTATCTTCAAAATCCTATGAGCTTGTGGCAGGTATCAATAGGTATTTGAACTCTTACATACACCTCATGCATTCTCTGGTTCAATCGGTTTTTGCAACAAGTTGGTTGTTATATCTGTATTCAACTTTATTCTCAATGAGGTCACTTGTGCAAACTTGTTATTTGTGGTAACCATGACTATGGTTTTCAAGTTGCAGGACAGTGAAGGCTAGCAGCTACAGAAGAAGGCGTACAAAGTAGACTACCATTACTCTCGAGATTGTTATGAATTCTGCAAGTCTTGGGCTTCTCAGATTTCACTTCATTCTATATTGGTCTGACGGTTGTAAAGCTTGATTCTGAGTGATATATATTCAAGTTAGAATTGCTGAGTATCTTGTCAGAACACTTGTTTGCTTGCTGCTGTTGTTCAGTAATTGGAACTGGTGTGTAGTTATCCGAGTTAAACAAGTAGGTTCTGCAAAAATGTGTAACTTTTCTATTTTTCACATTTTTACTGTCCAATGACATTACTTAATTTTGAATTTGAATTATAGAAAATTCAAAATTGTACTGATCCTCTAACACCCTTTACTTTATTTACTTACTTTTTTTTACCTCTCTTTAAACAACCATGGATGAGCTAATCCTTTGGTACTCAGTTTAGCTAAAAATATATTTCAGCTACTGTCATCTCTTTTGCTTACATATATATATATGTATTATTAAATAGAGTTCAAAAAATACCATTAAAATTACACTTCCAAAAAATTAAAATGGATCGAGTAGTTGAGACTGAGAGATGCAATGTGTATCTTATCATTTACCAAATTGTAAATACAGATATGGAGAGAGCAGACCTACCATGTGCAAAAATAATTCATGAACTGTTGGAAACATTTACTTTTCTCCATTCCAATGATTTTCGGCTCTTTTAAGGAAACCCATTGAATGTTGTATCAGGATGATGGCATGTGAATTCAATGAATCTGTTTTGTAGGAAGAATTCTGGGTGGTTGCAAGTCATTATGAGTACAATTGAGCATAAGAATCCTTTTAAGATTGGTAGGTAGTTTGGTACTACTGGCCCAACTATTTGTCTGTCGTCCTTTGCTTTTCTCTTCATTTTTGTTGTGCATGTGATTGTGTTTTTTGTGAGTTAGTTTGAACCTCAAGTTTTCTCTCTGGCGTTAGGCTATCCATCTTTTGTAAATTCTGTCCCATGAAATGGATCGAGTAGTAAATTTTGCGCTCAATCTGGCGACGCGTTCTGAAAGCTGAGATTCATTAGCGCATGACTCATGAGCGTAGTAAATCTGCTCAAGGGAAATGTTGAAGTTTCCGACGTGCTCAATCTGGCCACTTGTTCTAAAAGCTGACACTGATTGGCGTATGACTTATAAAATTGAATAAATAATTCGCCTTGCAGATATTTTTTACCTTTGATTTCAAATTGATTCACTGAAGACAAACTCCAAACCCTTACCCAATGCATTATTTAGATTCACATGGTTTGCTCAGTTTGACAATGGCACAAAACCAAACAAGTTGCTTAAATTGGTAAGGTAAGTAGGTCGTAAAAATAAAAATTCAAGTTTCCAACAAATGGGTGAATTATTTTCTTCACATGGTTTGGTGATATGGGAGCATTTAAAATCTTAAAGTCTTCTTGTCCTATATCCACAATCAATGGATCTAGGCACCTAACACTTACTGTATCTGTTCCTAATTAATTAGCTAGTGATAAAAATTCGAAACAACAAAGACTCGCGTTAATTGGCTAGACAAAATATAAATAATGTCCTAATAATGCGTTTTAACAATGGGAGATTTGGAAAAAATGCTTATAAGGTTTTATCATAAAAGGATGATGCGCTTGCAAACTAAACTTGAGCTGGTGAATAGAAAGAAAATCTCTCCTGCTTAAAGGATATTTTTGTAAACTAACTCTGGACTTTATCATCGATATTCCTAGTGGCGATCGTACATTTGCTTTATTTTCTATATAGACAGTTCTTCTCTCAACCTCTTCTTCAAATCTGCTTGACAAAAGAGATATTAAGAAGGAATTACCAGTTCTTCTCTCAACCTCTTCTTCTTTCAAATCTGCTTGTCAAAAGAGATATTTGGAAGGAATTATCAGTAACGAGATATATATTGTGATAAAAGGGCATTTGTAGTATTAAGGTTTGGATTCTCCATTAGTTCTTCTTCATTTCATTGTCCATTAGAATCATCTTAATTCCCAACACTTTTCAAAGGTTTGCTCTAATTCAACTTCTTTTCATTTTCTTTTAGACATGAACTCCCGAGCAGGATCTTCAAGCACAGACACAAGTTTTGAGGTACGGATATTGTATCTGGGTTTTAGACTTAGAGTAGTAGATTTTACGTGAGAATTTCTATGGACCGGACTGCTTCTGACTTTTTTATTTTTATTGTTTATTTACCTATCTAGATCAGTTATGCCGATATTAAGAACATTACACCAATAGGTTTATCAGTATATGGCGCCATTAGTTGTGGAAAATGGAGGGGCATGGACGTATGTGTAAAATCGTGCGGCTTTGGCGGAGAAACCAAATCGGAATTGGAAAAATTGGTAAGATTCCGACTATCATACTCAAAACAAATCTTGTTACTTTTCTTTATAAGATTTTTTTTCTTCTTTTTCTTTTTTCACCGGGATCATCTTGATGTGTTCTAGTGAAAGAGAATCTAGCTTTTTTTTATTTCTAACTTATTAAATGTCATAATATAATGGTTTCTCCTTCTGTGATTTATTTTTCCTCTTAAGCCAAATAATTGTGTTCTAATTTCCACCTAGGAAAATATGCTCCGGAAAGAGTACAATATCCTTCGCGACCTTCATACTCCGCGTGAAAATCCGGATGTCGTGAAATTATTGGGGATAGTGTTAGATGCTCCGGGGAACCTGATGCTGGTCACAGAGTTCATGCACGACTGTTCGCTCAGACATCTACAACGGCAGCCCACGTAAGATAATTTCTCTTTTTATACCGTATAAAACTGTTGAATATATTAATCTTATATGATTCTTATTTCCGAGCATAATCAGATACCTTTCCAGAAGAAAAAAGCTAAAAATAGCTTTAGATGCAGCAAAAGCAGTACTAGACATGCATGCCAGAAATAGAGCGGGCATCGATTTTGTGTATACTAATCTATTATTAGACTTGGGAGATCCTATAGACAAAAAATGCAAGGTAATTAAGTATCTTTGTCCTTAATTTCAATGCCAGCGTCAATGACTATGATATGATATGTATCCTTTGAGAGTTTGAAAATTTTATTTGTATTTTAATTTAATAGCTTGGGGATATTACGCTTTTCGATTCGGAAAGAATGCCGGGAGATAACGGGTCAGTGCGATGGACGGCACCGGAATTCTTGAGAAATAACAATGGTAATTATGTCGGCTCTAAGAAGAAGGTAAGGAATTCCTGAAACTTTTTACTATTTTTTTTTTTTTAATTTTTAATCCAACAAGGTATTTATTTATTGCTCATATATTTTCTTAATAGGATAAATTTATTTTATTTGGTGGCAGGCCGACATTTATGCATTCGGCATTACCATGTGGGAGGTATGTACTCTACAACACCCTCATCAGGGCATGACCGATGAGGCCATTAATGGTATTCCCTGGAACTTAATGGCATTGCTAATTCAACTATTTTTGGGCTTACATGGCTTAATAAAAAGATTTGTCCAGTAACATTTTTTTTTTTCTTTTTTGTAATACAGTCGGTGTCATTAGAGACGGGCTTCGTCCATCCACAACAAACTTGAATGACCCGGAATGGAGAACATTAATGGAGCAGTGTTGGTCTGAATTACCTAAGAATCGACCAGCATCCTTTAACGAAATAGTTGGGAAATTGGATGCTATGTGGAAAGCTGCCTAATTATCATTTAGCTCCTTCATTATGTTGGTACTGATGTCATAAGAGTGTTAAGGCATTGCTAGTATGTGAGCATTCGTGTTACATATTTAAACAAACGAAGCAGACGTTGGTGTTTTAAGCCCCTACCCTGTGCATATGCATCGGGATATGATTGTAGTAAAACCTTTTGTATATCTACGGTGCATCCATAATTGGACATTCTGCTCTTGTACTAGTGGAAGCTGATCTAGCTGAGATCAACCTAAGACATCACAGCAGGAAGAAATTAGTAACATTGTCTGACTGTAAACAGTTAGTAATTAATAAGGTTGAACTTTTATTTACTGAATTTAAGTCTTTAAAATTTTCACAAATTCAGAAAATTCTTCGGTGTTCACTCTTATTCCAGAGAAACATCTCTATTTGATTCGCTTAATGGAACCTCTACTCCATGTTCCATGGTGTATGGAACATAAATTCCAGGTCCAAGATGTGAAGGAATCCAAAGAAGAAGTTGTTATGTAACTTTTTGTTCCGTACACCGGGGAAAACATGGATCAGCACTGAGAGCAAGGAAAATGAGCGAATCATGGAAAGTGGCCCAAAGAATAAAACTCATCTTGTTAGGAATATCACTTTTCCAAAGAAACTTATCGAAACAACAATCTTCCAAGTCGCCTGTAAGCCTTTCATAACATCTTCAAGTACTGAAACTATCCATTATCATCATTTTGTCATCCAACTCTACAAGGCTAGGAACTTGATTTAGATCACGTCTCAATAAATCCTATTCTAATTGCTCGTTCAAATTCGCAAACCCACTCTCTATTCGCTAACATGTCAAAAATTGTTGCATCCTTCACCTTCACCACCTTGAAAACCACCTGAAACAAGTCTTGCAATCTCACCCTGTATAGCCAATGATCCTTCTAAAAGCGAATGCCTTTACCATTTCCAACCGTGAAACTCGCCATATTTTATACTGTCGGAACCATATTGGTAACATTCTTCCACCGACTTCTACATTGTGGTTTATTATCCACATCAAGAACAAGTGAATCGCTATTGTGAGTGAATTTCTCATTTACTATCTTTCTCCAAAGGCAGTTTTTTAACTTCGAAAATCTCCAAATCCACTTAACTAGAAGTGATTGATTTATTTTCCTCAAGTTTTTCACGCCTAGTCCCCCATTCACCTTTGGAACACAAAACTTCTTCCATGAAACCCAAACCAACTTCCTTCTGCCTTCCAGCACCCCCATAGAAAATTACGCATAATCCTTATCATTCTTTTTTCCACAATTACCGGAAGATGAAAAAGAGAAAGGTAATAAATTTGTAGGATCGCAAGACAACTCTTAACGAGGATTAATCTACCTTCTTTATTAAGTAGTATTTTCTTCCACGATGCCAGCTTTTGTTCAAATTCTAATCAAGACATGCTCCCAAACTGAAGTACCACGCCAGTGTGCTCCAATCGGCACACCAAGATAAGTGAAAGTCAGCTTTTCTGTCTTGCAACCAAGTTCTCTAGCCAGAATATCAATTACCCCATCAGCGCCCACACTAATCATGGTACTTTTATCTAAGTTCAGCTTCAAACCGGTAATAGTTTCAAACACAGCCAAGATGATCAAAAGACGTCTAACCTCCTTCACAGAATCATCAATAAAGATTAAGATATCATCCGCAAATTGAAGAAATAACAGAGTCGTGATCCACCACTTGGAAACCAGGGAGCTGACCTCCATCCACCGCATCATTTATTAGCTTAGAATGATTTCAACCACCAAAAGAAACAAATACGGAGACAATGAATCACCTTGCCTCAAACCTTTACTTGGTTTAAATTTTTCTGTAGAGCTTCCATTCACAAAAAAGTGATAGATGAGTAGAAGTTACGCACCATTCGATCCATGAAAATTTGTCACCAAAATCATGTTCCTGAAGAATGGTAAACAAAGCTTTCCAATTAAACAGTTTAAACTTTAAATCCATTTCACTCCAATAGCATTGCTAGACCCATCTAAATAGTTTAAACTTTAAACCCATAAATGAATTTCACCTTGGAGTGATTGTTCCTAGAAATTTCCAAGAGAGAAAAGTATTGACGCGAGCTACTAGTAAAGTAGTAAATACATGTTGAGAGGTAAAAATATTTGGGAGGACCTCAGTGGACAGTGATTCATTTCTCTATATAAACCTTTTGCATGCTTTTGCACGACGAACTCTAGTCAGGGGTCACTTAGGATCATGATGAATATTGGTAGGGTTCTTTTAGCAAAGCCGCAGCAACACACCGGGCATATATCCTTCTCGAAACAAACACAGTTAAAATAAATTTCTGGAGGGTAATTATGTAAAGCCCACCCAAATGCGGTTATAAATCTCTGGTACTGAGATCAAATTTGGAAAAAAAAAAATTCAATTTCATCTGTAGGCATATAATTTCAAGTAAAAGCATCTATGTGAGCATGATATGTCTAAGCAAGAACATTACAGTTATACATAAAGAATGATAAAGGTGGACGCATCAAGAAGCTATTAAGTTCTGTATATAAATCAGCTTTTGGCGGATTTTTTGAAAAAAGGTAGGCTTACCCTGGGCCAGGCGTTTTTCTTACGCCACCTAACATAAATATAATGGGAGCATCTGTGCCATCACCAGATCAACAACATATAGCTTATCATCATCGTCAGAACCACTGCTCCTAAATGAACAGGAAATCCGTGTATCAAAGAAAGTGTTTTCATCTTCGCCAACTTCTTCACCTGCAGCATCATGTAGTTCATTGTCATGATCAGATTCACTTACAGATCCTTCTGAAAAAAACACATGGAGAAAAATGTTATTAGTATAAGATGCTAAGATAAAAACCATAGGTACAGTTAGAATGCTTAAAGCGCCTGGGCATCTTATCTTTTAATTATCCATACCACTAGATTTTTCTTTGTTTGACCTTGAGGAATCACCTTGTTGTTTCGATTGTCTTTGGCTCTCATCGACAAGCAAATTCTCCAAGTCAACCTTTTCTGTCTACACGACACGGATATACGTCAAGGTTTAGCAAGGAAAACCTTCAGAGTAACTAAGAGTCTATGATAAGGGGGGGAGAAGAGTAGTAACACTTAATCAAAATAAAACCATAAACCATGACTACTGATCACTATATAAAAGACCGATTTACTTATGTATGCTGCTTTGGTTATATCTATGATAAGGGGGGGAGAAGAGCAGTGACACTAAATCAAAATAAAATCATAAACCATGACTATATAAAAGACCGATTTACAAATGCATGCTGCATTGGTTATATAATCAATCATAGGGTAGTTAAAAGATTACAATACACCAGCATCAAACAAAATAATCAATCAACAGAGAAATTAAGATATAATGGACAATAAAGTGGACAAACAAAGATTCTTGTTGTGCCAATTATCACTTTGAGCACGAAAATTAATGAAGTACGCATTACAGAAACACATATGTGATGTACTGAAAATCTATTTATATTGAGACCTAAAAAAGAATCATAAGTCATTCAAATTTACGAATTGCTGGCCTTCCTAGAATTTAACAATCACATTTTTCCAATCGAGAAATTAACAAACCCTAGAACTGAAATTAACATCTAATAATTCCATACAAGAATTTGAGTAAAGAGATAGAAAGTACCTATCGTTGCACCAGAGCGAGATCAAAATTGGTGGAGTTCAAAATGTCCGGAGTATGTTATGATTGTAGTTGTGTTTCTGGTTTCAATTCTAGCAATGAATTTGGTTGGGGTTCTGATGAAGGTGGTGGTGATGAATCTAGGGATTTTATTCGACCTGTGATAAGAGCAAGACGATCTTCTCCTCTATTAGAAATCCTTGTCCTTCGATCTGGGTGTGGGTGACATTTTTTTGTTGCTGTCGATTTGGAGAAGTTCATGATTCAGGGAAGAAACAGAGGAAAATGTTTTTAATTTCTTCCATCCAAGACCATGGATGGTTTTGGCTCAGGAATACTGCGGTCACTAACATCATCACTGGGATCAACTGCAACATCCAAAGGATAAATCATCAACGCCTTGCAATGCCTTCCATCCGTCGAAGCATATCTACATTTAGAACGCTATTGTCCTGGAAAATCAGAAGGATAATGGTGTTAATAAATGCAGTACAAGTGAATGCAAAAAGAATGACACTTGTGATGAAATGCACTGTCAGTTAACAAAAGTCTTTTTCTCTATTTCCTAAATGAAGCTAACACAAATCACCAATGACAACAGCAAAGGAAAATAAAATGAAAAACTAGTTTAAAAAGCCAACTTGGTAATGTAAAATGAAAAAATCAATAGGGACCAAATGTAGTAAAAAGCCACCTCTAATTTAGTCTCCAAATAGGATCTCAAAAATCCAACCAATATGGGTACGGGGCCTACTGGCCACACAGTCCACACCTTAGGTTTCTGTTACTCATGTGACAGTTCTACTTTTACCAACATATGTGAATATTGGTATCTTCATAAATGACATGAAAGTAACAAGTCGTAGTTGATAAATTTCATAAAGCAGAATGAATATATATGCTGATCCTACGCTCCTATGAGCATATCTAAGGTATCAACATCAGCATGATGTCTGAGCAAGAACACTACAGTTATACTAAAAGATGATAAAGGTTAATTTTCAACGCATCAAGAACGTAATCAGTGCAGTATATAAATCAACTTTTGACGGATTTTTCGAAAAAAAAGTTATGCTTACCCTTTTGCCATATGCATCAGCTTGACCAAGAAGGAAAGAGTAGTTCAAATCTTCATAACATGTTTGCAAGGATGCCAAGGGCTCACTGAAGTAGACATGAAGAGAAACTCTCGTAAGGTCTTTGCTAATGTTATCTTGGATCATCGACCAGAGGGTAACTCCTTTCTCTTTTTCCACTGGGTCAGGCAATTTTTTATGCTGCCTAACATAGGGGTGATTAATCCCAACAAATGTAATGAAAGCAATCTTCAAAATCATCTCAGCCAAAGGATGATCTATGAAACTCAGAACCACTGCTCCTAAATGAACTTGTTGACAGGAAATCCCGCATATCAAAGAAAGCGTTGTAGCCTCCTCGGTTTCTTCATCTGCATCTGGGGCATCATGTCTTTCATTGTCATGATCAGATTCACTTGGAGATCCTTCTGAAAAAACACATGGAGAAAAGATGTTATTTGTGATGAGATTATTAGTCCAACATTGTTGGGCAATCTAAGATCCTGCGGTTTATAATTTCTTAGGGCCTCTTCACTCATTGCCAATTGGTTGGATGCAAGCAGACTTTAATAATTAGTATAAGATGCTAGGATAAAAACCACAGGTACAGTTAGGATGCTTAAACCATCTGGGCATCTTATCTTTTGATTATTCATACCACTAGATTTTTCTTGGTATGACCTTGAGGAATCACCTCGTTCTTTCAATTGTCTTTGGCTCTCATCGACAAGCATATTCTCCAAATCAACCTTCTCTTTCTAACACTACACTGCACAGATATACGTAATGGTTTAGCAAAGAAAAATTTCTGAGTATCTTTAAATCTATGACCAAGGTGGGAGAAGAGCAGTAACACTTAACAAAAATAAAACTATTAATAAAAGACAGAGATTAACTAATGTACGCAGCTGCTTTGCTTATATATAAAAGTCAGAAAAGATACTTTCTGAAAACAAAAGTACGCAAACAGCATATATAATCAATTGTGGACAAACAAAATAATAAATAATCCACAGTGAAATTAAGATCTAATAGACAACAAACGAACATTGCTGTGCCAATTGACTAAGTTAAAGATGCACTGAAAATCTATTTATATTGAGACCCAAAAAGAGTAGGCAATTCAAATTTAGGCATTGTTCACTCTAGAACTGTTGTTATTATTATCAGATAACTTAAAAAAATGTTTCTGCTAGAGAAGAAAAGAGAAATCTAAGCGTTCAGTCCTCGTAATCGGTTCGGCTTTCCTAGAATAATCACATGTTTCCGATCAGAAATTTAACAAACCCTAGAACTGAAATTAACATCCAACTAATAATTCCATACAAGAATTTGAGTAAAAGAGATAGAAATGTACCTATCGTTTATTGAAATTGGTGGATATGAAAATGTCCGAGTATGTTATGATTGTAGTTGTGTTTCTGGTCTCAATTCCAGCACTGAATTTGGTTGCGGTTTTGATTTAAGGTGGTGGTGATGAATCTAGGGTTTGTATTCGACCTGTGATAAGGCAAGACGATCGATCTTCTCCTCTATAGAAAATACTTCTCTGTTGAGCCTCTCTTGTACCCGTCGCCTTCTTCTTCTTCGATAAATCGAAGCAGAAACTATAGAAATGTGAAGATATTTCTACTAGGAAAGGGTAAACGGGGAAAAATAGATAGATTTTTGCCAGCTGTTTCTACAATTCTACTAGAGGTGTAAATTGGGCCAGCACGAGCACAGCCCAGCACAGCATACTAAAATTTGAGCCCAGTCCAGCACGTGACTTAGCCCAGCACGGCACAACACGTTAGTTAAATGAGACGTGCTGGGTTTGACTAATTGGCACAAGAAGACAAAGACAACACGCGGCAGACGGATAAGCACGTGGCCCAAACCCAGCACAACACGTTAAGAGAGCACGTCATAACATGTACAAATACACCATATAACAAGGCATAATACATCACATTTTTTGTATATTTCACAAAAGAGTCACTATTCTAACTAGTTTTTAACATTTTATGTTGGCTTATTTATAACAACACATATAATACCTTAATATTTGGAAAATATATTTCAATATCGTTGTTATAATGTCGTCACCTATATTTAACTAGAACATTAATTTACATGACAATAATCCAATTTTATTTTTGATGGGCTATTTCTTTTTATTGAATAATCTTGTTAATTTTACTTGAAATAATTTCAGATATGTTGTCTAATTAAATTCTTGTGATAATGTCTGACTTAATGTATACATTAAGTGATTCCAAATTGTTTATAGCACGTGTGCCAACACGGCATAACACGGCACATTTATTCGTGTGTTGTGCCTAGCTTTTGACTAGTAAAGCACAGCACCGCACGGCACAACACCTTTAAATCATTGGCACAGCACAGCATGGCACATGACACGTTAAACACGCGACTTCGTGTGCCGGGCTGTGCCGGGCCGGCACGTTTTACACCTCTAGTTTCTACCATGTCAGTAAGTATCCACGTGTAAAATAGCAAACGGGAAATTGGAAATTAACTGTTCCGTTATGGTGGTTTCGATCTGTCGATTTTGTGACTCGTTTGGTGCTTCTAAAATTAAGAACAGTTTTGTTAGTTTTGATCTGATCATAATCAAAAAAAGATGTGAGTTTTTACTTTAATCTTCACGGCAAGAGAAGATGTGATTTTGAGAGTTTTGATTTCCTAAATTTAATGATAAGGACATTTTATCACTTATCAAACGGGTCAATCCCTCCCCCAATTTTTTAATTTTCTTCTCGTAATCTTTCCCTCCTCGAATCCAATTCTTTCCCTTCTATTAACACTCCCTTCTATTAACACGACTCTTAATTATTTGGCCAAGTTATCAAAAATAAATAAATGATGGGATCAGAATCAAAAAGGAGCTCTGGTGAAGGAGAGCATTCCTTTATATATCCCCGGGAAATACTAACGGTACCCCATTATGTAATTATGTTAGTTATAATTTGATTAACATGAAAATTGTTGAATTTTTAAAAATATTTAATACCTATACCCCATTGAAAAACCTGCCGAGATTGGGGTATACCAATTTTATTCCCATCCAAGCTAGTGTGCTAGCGGGTGTCTAAAAGGTGTTAAAAGATCAAATTGCCCATACTAAAAAACCATGCCGACTAAAATATATTCAAAAAAATTTCAAAATCATTCTTCAAAACTATAATCATACATGATGAGATCGAAAAAAAAAAAAAACGAAGAATCAAAACGGATCGAAAGTCGGCAAGGTTTTTTTGTCGACCTTGCCGACAAAAATATAGTCGGCATGGTATAAGGTTGAATACCGTGCCGACTTTTCATCTCTGAAATCAGTATTTACAGGGTCGGCACGGTATTCAACCTTATCCCTGCCGACTATATTTTAGTCGGCACGATATTCATCCTTATACCTTGCCGAGGCAATAGTTTAGTCACAGTGTTATGAAATTAATACCTTGCCGACTAATCATGCATTTGTAACACCCTCAGTACGTCAAAATCCTATAGTCGGTAGGTATTTTTTTATCGACCTTGCCGACTATAAGGTAGCCGGCAAGGTAAGAAATCAATAAGATGCCGACTAGTGAAGCATTTACAACAGTCTTCTGTGTGACAAAAATAATAAAGTCGACATCTTCTTCATTCACCGACCTTGCCGGCCATAAGTTGTCGGCATGTTCTTCATCCGCAGACCTTGCCGGCCAGATCATGTTCTTCGTCTGTCGACCTTGTCGACTTTTCATACTTTCAGAACTGAAAGTGTTGATTTCTGATCTAATTTTGAGTATGATTTCATACAACAGCTTTGCAATCCCCTTTTTAGAAGTGTTTGGGTATTGTGCTTTCTTTTCCGTTGCAAAAGATTTTCTCAAAATAATTTTTTTTCCTAAAAAATCTTCCCAAATAAGTTCGATCAAAAATAAAATTTCATTTTATAAGTTTAAATCTACTCAATAAATCAATCTAAACTCAATTAATTAAGCTAATCAGATTTTTTAGTGTTAATTAAGCAAGGGTATATTAGCCATTTAGAAAATCTATGGTTAAGGGGTGGCCTCTTTTACTTCAAAATGATCCTATTTTGTCTTATTGGGTATACCCCAATTAATCTTGGTATACCCCAGTCAAGCCATGTTGAAAAAGTTGAGAACAACACTTACAGGGGGTTAGTCAATTGAGATTTGTAGAGATATTGAAAGAATTTTAGAGACTTCTAAAATCTCTTGTTAGTCAATAGAGAGTTCTTCAAAATCTCAAACAATCTTTGTTATTGGATCATGACTTTCTAAAAGTCTTTAAAATTCGGGTATATTAATTAAATACCCTTAGTTTTTGAACCCTTCAAAATTACCCCTATCACATTATAAATATACCCCTCCTCTTATATATAAAGCTTATCTTCTTAAAAATAAACTATTTTAGTAATTTATTACACATAACTTTTTTTTTTTTTCAAAAAGCAATAATTTTCTTTCTCAATCACTCCACCACCACCTCGGACTCCACCGACGACAATTCACCATCACCACCACTCCACAACCATCATCACCACCACCACCACCACCACTTCACAACCATCACCAACATTCCACCATCACAACTCCACCACAACTCATCGTCACCACCGCCACCGCAATTGCGACCACCATCTCCTCCAAATCCACCACCGTTGCCGCCAAGTTGATAACAAAATTGAAAATTTAGAAATAAGTTAGGTCCAGATTTTTGTATCAACAACCGAAATTGATCAGGATTTTCGTATCAACAACCGAAGTTGACACTAAATTTTGGTGTCAACAACCGAAGTTGATATCATATCTGGTGTCAACAACCCAAGTTTTTACAAAAATTGAAAACTCGGAATTAGTTAGATCAAGATTACGTGTCAACAACCCAAGTTGACACCAAAATCGGGTATCAACAAGAAAAGTTGATCCAATCGTATCAACAACAAAAGTTGATCCCAAACCGGTGGCACCACCACCTCCATCGCCGGCATCACCACCACCACCACTTCCAGCATATGAGATAATAAATGAAATGATTCTCATCTAAATTTTTACTAATATTGAAAGTGTATTATATGATTCAAAATTAAATGGATTAAATTTTAGAAGATGAGGGGTATAATTATTGATGAATAAGGGTATTTGTGAAATCTATAAAAAGGAGGGGTATTTATACAATTTCCACTTAAAATTCTCTGTTATTGGATTTGGAATTTGAAATCAATGACTTATGGTTGTGAGAGACTTGTAGAGACTTTTATTACAAAACATACCATAAATGGCTAAAAAAAAGTCTCTCATAAGTAGGTGATATTTTGAGAGACTTTGTTCTTTCTCTTTTCTTTAAGGATTACATATCAAAATATTTTTAAAAATAACCAAATAAGCTACAATTAAATTCATAAAAATCGAATTTTTTTTTTATTATTTTCCAAACCCAATATGTTTACTAGAGATTCAAATCCATTGTGTTCGTCTTGTTTTAGTTTTATTGGCAAAATGGTTACAATTTTTGTTAACCATGCGTGGACTAATACATTTTCATTGAAATATTCATATATTCATTTTGTTAAATAAATAAGTATAATGTCTGTCTCATGTGTGTAAGCTGAAATTTATGTATGTTTTATTGTCTCAATAAATCATCATAATTCCTTGAAAATCACTCAGAGAGTCTCTCGAAATTTCTAAACTCACGGAGAGTCACCCAAAATCTCTTGCATAAAAAGTCTCTGAATATCTCTATCAATCACAATTGACTAACCCCCTGTTAATCTCAAGACTGAGAAGATCATTTTGCTCAATCAAGTACATGGGTTTTGTCTTATAACAGCATTCATGTTTCAAGTAATTTGGATAAAACATTTGTTAGGCGAACGAATTCAAAAACACCCTCTAACACCAAAAGATGAAGCAAGCAAAAATTTTAAGAATTACTTGAAAGAAGCAGAAGTGCTTGCATTATCCAGAAACCCCCCAAAATCTATGAAATTGAAACCCAATTTAAAAGTGGTTTTTCTCTTCAAATTTTAGAGAATGTGTGTTATTGAACCTAATAATAATGAATCAAAAATGTCAACCTTTTCAATGGAGCTAGTCTTTGGTGCGCAGCACAATTTTGTTGGATGTTTGAAACTGAGGCTACTCGGTAGGACAACAGCAAGAGCAAAAGCCTGATTAATATTAAGCTGCACGGGATGGTATTGGAAAAACATGTAGAGGTGCCTTCCTCCTAGTAGTGATACCATATGTTTCAGCCATGTCTATTTCCTCACAGCTAACACCACCCGGCAATTCCCAGTCGAACGTGTACAATAGGTTAGCAAGAACAAGTTCCACCACTGCAAGTCCAAATGACATGCCAGGACACCCTCTTCTTCCAGACCCGAATGGGATGAATTGAAAATCTTGACCTTTAAAATTGACGGGGTTGCCTAAGAATCTCTCTGGACGGAACTCCTCTGGTTTATCCCAAAATTTAGGGTCTCTTTGAATTGTAAACACATTGAGGAAAACTTCTATGTTTGGTGGGATATCATAACCTCCTATTTTTGAATTTTCCGAGGATTTCCTTGAAAAATTCGGTACAGGGGGGTGGATTCGCATTGTCTCTCTAACAATGCATTTCAAATAGGCCATTTGCTCAATGTCGTGCTCTTCCACTTTAGTTTTGTTACAAGCCACCCTTCTTACCTCTTCCTTTGCTTTCTTCATCACATCTGGATTCTTTATTAGCTCTGCCATAGCCCAATCCAAGGTAGTTGCAGATGAATCAGTTCCAGCGACAAACATGTCCTGTATCAAATTTGAAATTAAATTATGAAGTTCAAGGGAAAATAATGATATTTTTTGAGACATATAGATATAGATGCATAAAAAGTATATCTATGAAGAAGTTACCATAATTACTCCTTTCATACACTCTCTGGTGAGACTGGGGTTATTCTTTCCGGCATGAAGAACAAGTATATCTATGAAGTTTTTCTTTTCATCTTTACCTTGATCACTGTCATCTCCTTGCGAATTCTTATAGATACGATCATCTATAATTTGACTAAATAAAATATTTAATTCTTGAGCTACTTTTCTCATCTTCATATCATGTCCATTGACATAATCCAACAATTTGAGCCACGGAAAGAAATCCCCCGAACTTATTAAAGCTACCAATGAATTCGATTTTTTTATCGACCCAATAAATCTGTCGATATATTCCTTATTATAATCATCCCCAAGTGAACACCTAAATATAATGGCATTTAGCATAGTCAACAATGTCTCGGTTAGATTAACCATGCCCCGCTCTCTTGACGAGCGAGATATCTTTTCAATCATGCCGTCAACTTCCTCTTCTCTTATATACTTGAAAGATTGTACCCTCTTTGTACTCAATAGTTCAAGAACACAAAACTTCTTTAGTTGTCTCCATTGTTCATTATATGCAGACATAAGTATATCATTTCCGCCACAAAACAGAGTCATAAAAGAATTTGTAGGGAACCTATCCTTGAAAATAGAGTCGTGGGACTTTAGAATTTCAGCTGCTACCTCTGCAGATGAAACAACAACCGCACGCTTGTTGCCAAATTGGAAGAGCACCACTGGACCGTACTTCAAAGCCATTTGATGGAAAAATTGGTGAAACATGGAAGTTATTTGATGATAATTCCCAATGATTGGAATCTTTGGCGGGGAAGGTGGCAAATTGAGCTTTCTGTTTGACCCAGGTTTCCTTAGTATAAAGAAAATCAAACATGAAAAGAGAAGACTCAAGGATGAAAGCACGATTGGGTGAAGCAACATGACTGTATATTTTGTTCTAAACAATGGGTTCTCTCAAAAAATTTTTGATAGAAAGGAAGATTTTATTATGGGTTCTCAATCTATATTATATACATTAAAAAGAAAATTACTTACAGTATATTCTTTGATTGTGGACTAATTCGAGCTACATTATTTTTTTCCAAAATTACAAATGCATTTATATCAAAAGATTTGTTGCTATCTTTTTATTTATCCCCAAGCAAATTCATGAACTGTATCATCTATGCACTAAATTTTGGATTCTGGAGACAATCTGGCATACCAACTATTATTTAATGCATAGATTTTCATATTTCCATCCATAATACAACGCATAGTCTAGGGATGTGTCTTGGGTTGGGTTAACTCACCTAACCCAACTGATCAAAAAAATAACTCACCTAACCCATGCCCAACCCGAAAATAGGGTGGATATGGGATTTGTATTCGGAAAATGGGTTATTTGTCCAAAAAAATTTAAAACATGGTTCAAATGGACGAGTAAAAATTATTATGGGTGAAATGCACACAAAAAAAAATAGCAAGGATAAAACTGGATTCATCTTGGCTTAAACTTAAAAAATAGCGATATGAAACTGGATGCATCCTAATGTAAATTAAAAATAAGAAAAAGAATTTGAAAATAGGTAGGATGAAACTGGTTACATCCTGACTATTTTTAAATTTTTGTCTATTTAAACAGTATCAAAATCTAAATGTCTTTTTCTCCCAGAAATTATTGATTTTGGTCTTTTTAACCAATTTTGTGATTTGTATTTCAAAATTTTGGACAAACTCGAGCATAAATTTTATAAATATGAGTTAAATTTGTACAAACATGAGAATAAATAATTCTAACCCAAACAACCCGCCCAACTCGAAGAACTGTGATATAAAAATATTTTTATAATTGATGCCATATTTTTCTTCTTCGTTGTGAACAATAGTCTAGCTAATTACTTAAGATTTTATTTTTATTTGGATTTAATGAATGACAGCTTTACATATTCCTTACTTTTGTGGTACCGTACTTTTATGCCTGTGGATTTTCATTACATAACTAATAACCTTTGTTTCTCTACCTTGTTTTATGCTAGCATTTTTAGGGGCGACCCCAAACGAATTAGGGGCGACACAAAAGACAAAATAGGATGAAAATACTTGTATGCCCCTTCATAATCGGTAGTTTAGTTAGCTACCGATTGCAAAATCTCATTTTTAGGACAACTCTATATTCGGTAGTTATATGAACTATTTTTACTACCGATTATAGGATCAACCAAATTAGAAAAAAAGAGGATTTTTACAAAATCTCTTTTTGGGGCAACTCTATATTCGGTAGTTATATGAACTATCTTTGACTACCGATTATGCTAGGATTTCGGTAAAGAGGCCCACTGTATACTTGGAAGTCAGGATACCTTCATTTGCTACTGATTATAGGCTCAACCAATGCGGTTGAAAAAGCTCGATGCGGGCATGGACGTGGTATGAATACAATGTCGGTACGCTATACAGGGGGTCTGGGGGGTCCGGGGGGCGTAGCCCTCCCGGCAGTGTTCGACCCTGACAGTCGGGTCGCGTGGGGTCTAGGGCGGCGCCCCTGCAGAGTGCGAGACAGCGTCTCGTAGAAAAAAAAATTTCTACGAGAAAATTGAATTTCAGTTTGTTTTGGATTTTTTTCTGGTTTTCAGTCCGCTGCTGGCACAATCATTTAATTCTCGAGAATAATTGAATCGGGAGTCAAGATATAATCGGAAGTCATGATAACTCTTCCTATCTTACTGATTATATGCTCAACCAAAATTCAAAAAATTGAGGATTTTTGCAAAATCACATTTTGGGGCAACTCTATATTCGGTAGTTATATGAACTATCTTGACTACCGATTATGGTAGGATATTTGCAAAGAGAGTCATTGTATAATCGGAAGTCATGATAACTCTACTTTTCTTACCGATTATATGCTCAACCAAAATTCAAAAAATGAGGATTTTTGCAAAATCACATTTTGGGGCAACTCTATATTCGGTAGTTATATGAACTATCTTGACTACCGATTATGGTAGGATTTTGGTAAAGAAATATACTGTATAATCGGAAGTCAGGATAACTTCATTTACTACCGATTATAGACTCAACAAAAATTCAAAAAATTGAGGATTTTTGCAAAATCACATTTTGGGGCAACTCTATATTCGGTAGTTATATGAACTATCTTGACTACCGATTATGGTCGGATATTTGCAAAGAGAGCCACTGTATAATCGGAAGTCAGGATAACTTCATTTACTACCGATTATAGACTCAACCAAAATTCAAAAAATTGAGGATTTTTGCAAAATCACATTTTGGGGCAACTCTATATTCGGTAGTTATATGAACTATCTTGACTACCGATTATGGTAGGATATTTGCCAAAGGTCTACTTTAATCGGGAGTCAAGATAACTTTATTTACTACCGATTATAGGATAATCAAAATTCAAAAGATAGAGGATTTTATTTTGGGGATACTTTATATTCAGAAGCTATATAAACTAAATTGACTCCCGATTGTTGATTAACTACCGATTGTATAGTTACCTACCAATTGTAAAGGGTAGTTTGGCCATTAAAAAAACGGGATTATGGATTAACCTTCCGATTATGACCTATTTTGTCCTTTTGTGTCGCCCCTAATTCGTTTGGAGGCGCCCCTAAATTTGCCAGGTGTTTTATAAGAGAGTTTCTGAAAAATGCGACAACAGAGTGTTGATACATGCCGTTCTTGAGATTTTTTTGCCCCAAGTGAATAAATTTTTTTTTTTGCCCCAATAAAAAATTCACGCACAAACTTAATTATATTCACATCATATGCTGTATGGGTTCACTATTTATTTCACATTTTTCTTAAGAGATTTGAAATGATCTTTTTCTCAGTGGAGCCCGAAGGAAGCCAAAACTTCGGTATACATAGAAATAATTTTTATATACAAGGTTGGTATATAAATCTGACTAGGCGGCCTAAGGCCTCCAAGATTTTTTGTTTATTTTTTTTTTTTTGTCAACGACGAGTATTAGTTACATATTGTTTGGTAATATTATTATTTCGGAAGTACAAAATATTCTTAAATTGTAACGAAAGCCTAAATTAGAAAAACTCATTGAAACATCATGTGTACTAACAAAGAATATGTTGAATCAAAATTTTTCTAGACATGAAATAGGATTGTGTATGTAATTTTTCTAAATAGATTCAATTCACTTAACACTAAATGAAATTCTTTTTTTTTTTTTTTTCTTTTTTGAAGAAACAGTACATGAAAACTTTGATTTATTAAGAAAAAGAAACGGCAAGTGGTTAAGGGTTACTCAAAGAAAAATAACAGAATAAAAATTTAGAAAACTTTTCAAGTCTAATTCATATTATTAAACTTCTATCCTCTTGTATTTTATATAAATTATATATAGGTCTTTGTATTTTCAACGTAAACTCTCAAAGTGGAAAAAATGTAAAATGTTGCCCCAAAAGTGGGGCTTGTCCTGCTTATCCCTCAGGACCGGCCCTAACATGATGGTCCATTCTTGAGATCATTCCCTTGAAAGCATATCACTACAGTCTGCAGAAATGACAAATGCGTCCGGTTCTCTTTTTTGTTTTTTTGTTAAGAAAGAAGCAAACTGCCGTGGAAATCATTTCGTTATGGACGTACATTGAGATCCAACGAGTTGAAAGCATCTATCCAACAGTGATCAACAACAAACTCTATTCCTCTTAGCGTCTTTGATAGGTCGAGATAGGACCAACATGTACTCTGTTGTCGCATTGTACATCTAGTCATGCATGAATACGTAACTGTGAGCAGCAAACGTAACTCGGAGCAGCAAATCATAGTGGACAACCCGTTCGATCAAGAAACCCAGTTTGCTTGAGAGCAATGGCGTTCCACGATTGTTTTCTAACAGTTTAAAAAAGTTATCTCCATCTGTAACAGTTTAATGAATGACACCTTTACATGAATACATTTACATCTGCTGGCCTATGAGTTATGAGGCCTACTTTTCTCGTCTTCTATCTTAGAGGAGCTTTCTGTGAAGTTACTTTATGTACACAGCCCACACCAAAAGAGATTATGTTAAAAATAAAACTCGAAAAGAAACCATAAAAATGTTGAAAAAACAAAAATGTTTGGGGTACGGAACAGACCCATCGTGATGTGCACCGTGATCAGTGGGGTGAGAGAAAAAATGGTGGTGGGTCCCACCATTAACCCCACCCCTCCCCCAGGAGGGGCTGCCCTAATAGCCCTTGGGTCTGATCTCGGTGCACATCATGGTGGGTCTGTTCGGTATGTGTATCATTTCTGTTGAAAAAAAGTGTTACACAGGCAGAAGTAGTCCAAGATCATTAAATGAGGTATAAATAGCTCTTCACGCATTGATATATATTTATGTAAAGATTTTTGAGATTTTATTTCCTAACAAAAAGATACGATGAACATTTTAAGCGTTTAAAAAGGACGGACATATTCGGCTCGGCTAAAAGCTAAGCCAATCAACCAAATGAAGTAAATTTGCTCTAAAATACAGGCCATTGGATATATTTTAATCAACGGTCTTTAAATAACGTAGAGATTTAAGTACAGATCTTAATGATCCTTTCCCGTATATAATATATCACGATTGTGATTTGTGAGAGAAACAATCATATTATGTTTGATCGGCAACATATCTTAGGGAAATTCCTATGACAATGGCCAAATAAAATCTTTTGTTGAGCCACGTGGATGGCCAAACTAGGTTTTCCACCATAGTAAAGCATAGAGCGTTAGATAAACAGGCGCGCGACCATAAGACACACGCTGGCGCAAGAAGGTAAAACTCTGGCGATGGAAGAAGAAACGTGGTGCTTGAAGATAACACGCTGGCGTTTTTGTTACACTCGCCTTCGGATAGTTTTTTTTAAATTCGAATTTCACTTTTTACCTCTATAAATTGTCACAATCTTCAAACAATTCACTCACACCAAATTTACTTCTCTTGAATCTTCTCTTCTAAAATGGCTGAAAAGGCGATCCAAAACATGAAGCTGTTGTTTCTAAGATATGTAAGAGTTTTAAAAAAGATTGAAAATTATAAGAGGGAAGTGCAAGTTTTTGAAGTTGCTCCAAAAAAATGTTCCGCTAAAAGGCAAAGAAGAGTTCCAGTTTTGAAAGTTAACAGCAAAAAATCAAAGCAAAGGCGAAACTGTCAAGAGCGCGTTGAATGGAAGATACGTCAAATGAAGATAAACAGCAGGCCAAAACTTGTACTCAATTTTTATTGAAGTTGTTTAGTACGTTTTATTATTGCCTAAGTTTATATCTTGTAAAAGAATTGCCATGAATGAATGAAAATAAATTTCCACTTAAGATTAGCGAAATTTATTACAATTTAAACTACAACACAAAAATATCAAACTACATCAAATCCAGCGACATTCTCATTGTAGAGTAAATAACATTCAAAAAATGCTTAAACTCTCTTCCACTTTCTTCAGTAAACTTGGTCTGAGCGATGGTTTTCTGTAAAACAAACAACAAGTTCAGATATTTATGATGCAATTGAGTCCATGAGGATAAACCTAATAAGATACTCACCAGTTCTTCGTTGGAAAGTCCAGAATTGCTACGGTGAACCATCCACAAAACTTCCGTATAATATTTACACTACGGGAAAAACAGTAATCTACAACTGTAATTGCACAACTCATATATTTAAGGTTGTGAAAGGTGGTATGTTTGACAACCTTTGTCAAACAAAAGTTGTCAAAGTATAAAAACGTCCAACTCTTAGATTCAAAGAGGAACAAAGAGTCGTGATGAGAATCAATATCACAACGTTTTTGTGAAAAGAGTAGTGACCACCTTTAGACTTTAATAACTCATCTCGTTAAGGTAGTGAATAACCGTATGACAACACTTATAAGTGTCGTTGAAGATAAAAAAAAAAAACCGTATGACAACACTTATAAGTGTCGTTGAAGATAAAAAAAAATATCATTTGGGAAAATGATGTTGGAAAGATTCGAACTCAAGCATACTGAGTGTTTGCACGAGCCATCAACCATCATTCTTCTCGATATTGGTAATTTTATCCACTTTTTTTATCATTATTATCACAACCCTTATAAGAGTTGTAAAAAAAAAAAAAAATTTTGAGGCAAGATAAAAAAAAATATATCATTTGGAAAAATGATGTTGGAGAGATCCGAACTCGAGCATATTAGGTGTTTGCACAAGCCATCAACCATCCTTCCATCCTCTTGATATTGGTAATTTTGTCCACTCTTTTTATTATTACTATCACAACCCTTATAAGAGATGTAAAAAAAAAAAAGGAAAAAAAATATGAGGCTCAGGAGACTCGAACCTGAGCCTCAGGCGTCCAAGTGTAGCATTCCAACCATCCTTCCACATTTAGATACTTGATTGTATTTTACATCTACTTTTATATATAAGTAAATTTCAAGCGAGCCTTAAAAAAAGACCAACAAATGCGCCACTTTGCTGAACATACAAGGCATTGTTGATCATAGCAAACAAATATTGTTATTGTATACATAACAAATCGATTTCTAGAATCACAAAAAGACAATAACTCAGTAAAGTACAAAGAAGAGCAAAAGTGGAAACAAGAACATGAGAAGAAGAACAGGAGATGGAAAGACATATAAGCTACAGAAATTCAGCGAAACAACTTACCAGAATGGCGTATAAAAAAATGATACAATAATTGCTCCAGTCCATTCCACAATCCCTTTTTCTCTCCTCCTTTATCCGGGCTTGAGACCGGCAATGAAATGATAAATCATTTCAATGGCAGAGTTAAAAAGGGGGTTCTCTCAAGATAAACAGACATCATATCATACCAAACAATAGCATAAAAAGAAATTGATCATACAAAAAATATTATAAGTCACCCAACATCAACTGTACTACATAATTCGGTTAAAAACCATACATCAAAATTTAATACACTACTTGATAGTTGCATTCTTGGTTCTTCTTGGTTGATCTGCTGCACCCATTTCACCTATTCCCCATTGAAACACAAAAATACAATCAGAAGCAGAATGAAAAAAAATATATATATATATAGTAGAAATGAAAAGAGTAAACCCACCATCGGTGGCACTTCTTTTCTTTTTCTTATTCTTCTTCTTTTTGTCGGAACCACTAAGATAGGTTCAGCATCGGCTCTTGCATAACTCTCGGTCAGGTCATCCATTTGCAAGGCAAGAGTTGAAGGTTCCACTGGTTGGCAACTTGTGTCTTCCATTTCATTGTATTCCTCTAATTCATGGAAACCCCTAGGAGGTGGTTTCAACATCACAAACCAATTAGATGTATCCGACTCTCGAGAATAGAAAACTTGCCGAGCTTGTGACGCTAAAATGAATGGATCATTCTGAAATTGGTTCTTATGCTGACGTAAGTTGACCAATGTAAAGCCTTTTTCTAACTTGACACCAAAATAGGTGTGAGCCCAGTCACATTTGAATATGGGAATTTGAAACATATGATTGTAGTCCAACACGAGAATTTGATCTAAAATACCATAGAAACCACTCATTTGTGACCGTCCTTCAACTAAAGATTTCGATTCAATTGAAACGCCACTATTTTGTGTGACTCTTTGAACATCCTTCGTAATAAACCTTGATCCATTAATTTGCAAGCCTTTATATGATACACAGTTTTCTAAAGGTCCATATGCCAACCACTCTACTGTATGTGATACTGATATGCCTTGACGTATTTGCATTTTAACCTATAAATATAATTTAGTTAGCAGAACACAAGTGACCACAGTAATTGGCGAAAGCTCTATTTTTTGGTTTGGTAAAAGTTAAGAAGTGAATGACAAAATCATCCCTAATAGATATATCTTGTTTTGTGGCTTATGCTAAAAAGAGGTGTTATTTAGGAAAAATGAATCTAAACTGCAAACATCTAACAAATGACCAAGTGGTGGTGCACGTACCTTTTGTCGTATCCAATCTACAAATGTGTTCGAGTGTAAGGAAAGGAGTTGGTCTTCACTGGTAGTACCAAAAGATCTTAACTCATCCATATGCATTCTAATAAGAAAAGAAGTATGGAAAATATTAACTGATGACAATTTGACTTTAGCATTAAGTGATAACAATTTGAAATGAAAATATAACGTCATACTTACGTTCTGTACGGGTCAATTACTGCTGTGTTAAAAAGTACGTATCTATGAGCGATCTTTAGCATTTCACTATCGATACACACTGGAACACCTTTAGAAAGAGGACGCCCTGTCGGTGTGAAATCATGTTGAATGTCTTCATCACGGCTCTGATTTACTTCTCCTTCACCTGCTTTGTGAGAATGAACAGCAGAAAACCTGACGCACTCCATTCCCAGGTAACACTCTGCTATACATGCTTCAAGTTGGGCGTAATTTTTTACGTATTCTTTGAATGTCTTCATATACCTGCGACAGACCAAACCTTTAATTATTAGCACCAAAATGAAACAAGAAAACATAAGTATTAATGCTAATAAAACAAGTAATACCTTTCAAATGGATACATCCAACGATATTGTACGGGTCCACATAAACGCACTTCTCGAGCTAGGTGAATTGTCAAGTGTACCATCACATCAAAAAATGATGGAGGGAAGTACATCTCCAACATACACAAAGTCTCAGCAATTTCATCTTCAAGTTCTACTAATCTATCAAGATCAACTGCCCTTTGGCATATTTCGTTAAAATAAGAACACAACCGATAAATCGCATTACTTGGCCCCTCGGGTAGAAGTCCCTTCAAAGCGACAGGTAGTATTTGTTGCATAAGAACATGGTAATCATGAGCCTTAAGGACACCCAAGCAACCATCTTTCGAGAAATGCCTCCTAAGATCAGAACTATACCCATATGGAACCTTCAAATTTCTCATCCTATTATAAAATATAGCCCTTCCCTTTTCACTTAAGTTATATGGTGCTGGTCGAAGCCACGTTCTGCCATTTATCTCTTTTGGATGCAATTCTTCTCTGATTCCCATACTTTTCAGATCTTTACGGGAATTTAAGCCATCTTTTGTTTTGTTCTTTATATTCAATATAGTACCAATGAGACTCTCACATACGTTTTTTTCCGTATGCATAACATCAATATTATGCCGTAGTAACAACTCCTAAGGAAGAAACATAACATAAAAAGTATGAGCAAGGCACGTGCATGGAGTATAGTTAAAAATGATAGGTTCATTATCTCTGCATGTCCGGCATAGAGTCTATTTACATTTCTGATCACACTCTCTTAATGTTAGTGATGGCTAACCTTATCTACCTCATGTGATAATATAGTTTACGCAGGAACTATTAAAAACAATCTTCATGATCTGATCACTCTCTTAATGTTAAAACATAGAAGAAACATATCACAATACTATTGTTATCATACTCAGTGACATCCCAGCAACTACTGTGTTAAAAATGATGCACTCATGATCTATCTGAACCACAGAGTTTAAAAATGATGCTAACAGTTATTCATTTATTGTTCTATAAAATGTCACCAACATCATATGGTTTAATGTGTTAAAATGGAGTTTCAGAATGAAGAAAAGATAATTTGAGGTTAGAACTTACCTTCCAATAAGGCAAGTCGAAAAATATGGACCGTTTGTTGAATATCGGATGTTCATCATCTTGTGCACAAGAACTAGAAGCAGCACTCGTACCGGCATCATTAGCAACTGCCCTTTTCCGCTTCACACACTTAGAATTAGCAGCAGCACTGGTAGAAGCAACACTCGTACTGGCAGCATTTGCACCTGTTACCGCACTACGCTGACCCTGTTTCTGCTTCTTCTTCTTATTCTTCTTCTTTAACTCTTTATCTTTCCTTTTCTCCTCCTCGTTCTGCTTCGCCTTCCCAAAATTATTCACAATACTACTCTGACGTTCAAAAGCCATAGCCCCAGTCATAATAGGTGGCTTTTCCTTCCTCTCAATCTCTCCATTAAAACATGCTTTCTTATTACGAAGAGGATGCTTGTAAGGTAGAAATCTCCTATGATTCATATAAACAGTTTTACGACTAAACGACAACTAGTTTGAAAGAGTATTATCACCACAAAGAGGGCAGGCTGCCTTCCCTTTATACATACATCCAGATAGGTTACCATAAGCAGGAAAATCGTTTATCGTCCACATCAATAATGCCTTCAAGTTGAACATCGTCTTTGTAAACGCATCATAAACCTCTACGCCGTTTTCCCACAACTCAATCAGCTCATCAATCAGTGGTTGCAAGTATACATCAATGTCTCTTCCTGGTTGTTTCTTTCCTGGAATCAGCATGCTTAACATAATATTTTCGCCTTGCATACACTGCTGAGGGGGAAGATTATATACCACAATCAACACCGGCCAACAACTGTGGGATGGGGAAAGATCGCCAAACGGATTAAATCCATCGGCAGAAAGACCAAGACGCAAATTACGCGATTCTGAAGCAAACTCTGGGTACTTTGTGTCTATATGATTCCAAGCCAAAGAATCCGTTGGATGACGCATCTTCCCATCTTTACTCTTATGCGTTGCGTGCCATATCAACTGTTGAGCCAGCTCTGTTGATTTATACATTCTCTCTAATCTCGGCACAATGGGGAAGTATCTAAGCACCTTTACCGGTATCTTCTTTTTGGGCTTGTCTATCATGTCAGCATCGTCCATATTAGATGTGTCTTCCTTCCATCTAGAACGGTGACAAATGGGGCATTCATTTGCATCTTTCAACTCCTTTCTAAACAAACAGCAATCAAGCTCACATGCATGTATTTTCTCATAAGTCAGTCGAAAAGCCTTCAACAACTTCTTAACTTCATATGTTGATTTAGGAAGACAATGACCTGGGGGCAAAATTGAACCCGGTGGTCTTGAGAAGATCATCAAAAGCTTGCCGAGACACACCATTTACCGTCTTGTGCCTATACAACTCAATTGTGATTGATAGCTTTGTGTGTGTTGTACAACCAGGGTATAAAGGGTAGTCAGCCTCTGCTATCTGCTCTCCCAAGTCCTCGTCTGCCTAGTTTCATGACCCGGATCAATTGGAGAATAACCTTCAACATTAGCTTCGTCACAGTGATAAAAAGTATGTGTTGCTTCCTCTGCCGGGAACATCATTTGAACTTCTATCCTTCTCCCGTGAAGAACCCACTCTGTGTAAGTAGGATCCATACCTCTTTTTAGCAAGTGAAGATGTATTGTACTTGGAGGAAGTGGCCCAAGCAAGATTCTTACAATCAACGCACGGACAACTAAACTTAGGAGGATTTCCAAGATTCTCAGAAGCCATATCTACAAACTTTCGCGCTGCATCCTGGTATGCACAACTAGCCCTACATGAAAGATCGATAAATGTAAACACGGTCTAAACAACATAGCATAGCAAACCAAAGTATAGAATGTAATATAGAGAGTGATTTAAATCAACATTCTAGAGTGACAATATAACATAGCAAACCAAACTTAGAAGGATATTAACCTTGGCCAATGAACCCAATCTTTATTCATCATTTGGACGAAATCTACCTACCACTTCAATCTGCAACAGAAAAAAGAAGAGTTAGAGCAATATCACCTGGCACTAAAAGTAAATAATGAATACAGGTTAGTGGGAGCACAGTGAAACAACAATTCATCTAGCAAATAAGTTGCTGAAACATCACAGGTTTATGCACAATGATATTTCAGATTTTGACAGGGCTTCATGAATACAACCCTCATCTGGCCAACTCATTAAAGTTTGCAAGTTTAATGACCATATTTTTTCTGGGGTTGACAATGCTTAGCTGGCCAACTCATTTAGGCTATTCGGAAAAAAGAAAGGAAAAGAAAAGGCAGTCTCATTAAGACTATTCAGAATCTGGGGTAATGGGTTAAGATGAGTTATAGAGCAGTGAGCATAGGCAAAATAAGATGATAATAAAAAAATCCTCTTTTGTAATGGGTTCTCAAAAGCATGGTTTCTGTTTAAGCAGCACTGCAGGTTTGAGTTCATCAGCAAGCAATCAGAATTCTACAAATTTGTAACTAGAACAAGTGCTAAGGAGAGCAACAGTTATCACGAACTGTGAATAAAACTGATTTATATTAGACTCGATTTACAGAACAATACTCAGGATTATTACAGTATGTTACAGGATATGAGAACTACAGATGCGACTTTTCTAGGAACTACTGATTCTCCGAAACAAAATTCAAGTACGCTATCACAGAACAAGGAAAGAGTTTTTACTTAGAAGCACAGATATGACTTATAAAACTGCAACTAAGAATCAGTTATGCTAAGAAAATGTTCTACTACTGAAATGGATTAAATAGACTCAAGTTCGCAGAACTAGTATGCTACAGGACAATGATGCAAAGTAAACTAGAAAAAATGCAAAGATACGAAATGGTGTGACTGACTAGTAGATTCGCCCTTCGAATGAGTTGGATTTCAACCTATCCAACAGGGCCAAACTCCCAGTACGTCATTTGAAAGTTAGTCAACTAGCTTCATTAATTTGGTCCATTAGCTTTGTTATAACAAAACAAAATAGAGGGAAGTACCATGTTGCGGCAAAATACACTATTTCTATTTATGAGAAATTAGAATTACCATGTTGAACAGTGTGCATTTAAACAAAGTTAGTCAACATCTACTGCTCTAGCCTTTATTGGTCAACAGATACATAATTTTTGTTGCACAAACACATTTGGTGAGGACAAAAAAGGCTAATACAATCGCTAACGTGGAGCTATTTCTTCTTTGTGGCTGGAATGAGAAAGGAACTTACCTTTGCTGTAGGAGCTTCTCAGCTAAAGGGTACAGTACCTCATCCGGTATTGCTACTTCACCACCTTTCCCTTTCTCAAGACTGCTAAATGTTTTGCGGCTTTCTTTGTGCTCGTTTCCTGCTGCTTCTTTGGAACAGGAGCCTAATCAGCACAATAAAATGCTTATAGTGACGACAAGATTTGCAGAATTCATCTATATCTCCACTTAGATAACCACAATAAGATCGGCGAAGTTGTTATGATGGTAATGATACTGGTAAAACCAGGGCTAATAGCCTTATCTTAAACTGCAATATCTAATTATGTGGTTAATGTAGGTAATTTGACATGCCGTGCAAAAATTCACCCATGGAATTTATCAAACACCAATCGTGCATACTTAATTACATACAAACCAATAGGATTTCAAAAACTAAACTTTTTCTTAAAGTACATTAATTTGGTTGCAACACTTATTGTAGGACAGATTTGTGTGAAATGATTTGGGTAAAAGAAAATCCAAACGATTTTTCATATTGCAATTTGGATGAAACGATTGGTCTTACATCGAAGCTCATGGTCAGTTGGAAATGGGTCTGGTAATACAAAAAAAATTTGTAAAGTCAAATATCACTAAATCTTCCCCTTATACACATATCAATCATATTAGCTCTCCCCTTATAAACCCTAATTTATATACAAAACAGAAAAATCCCTAATTTTTATGAACCCTAAAAATAAAATTACAGCAGATTATCTAACTAACGCAAAAAAAACATGTAATTTGGGAAATAAGATGTTGTGGATTTGATTTTACTTACCAAATCGCCTCTTTAACGAAAGGAAACCCTAACTTCAACTGCTCCTTTATGCTTCTTTAAATCACCAGCAAACTCTCTTGCTTGTTTCATTAAATCGTCAAAACCATCACCCACTCAAACTGTAAGTAATCATCATCTCGATTTAATGAAGAAGACAAAACAAATCGCATGTTTCTATGCTGGTTCGTTTGCCTTGTTTTCGCCTCTTGTCCTATTAAACTTGTTCTGTGAAAAAAGAAGAAAATAGAAGAAGGAGCCGAAGAAGATAAGAAGAAGATTAAAAAAAAAATGGATGGCTATGATATAGATTGGAAAAAAATGGACGGATATGATGGAGATTGAAAATTTAAAAAGTAATAATACTATTACTTTTTATTCTAGATCCAATTATTAATGGGATATTGAAATTTGGGCCAAATATTATTCTAGATCCAATTATTAAAAAAAAAAAAAAAAAAAAAAAAAAAAAAAAATTAATGGAATAGATATAATTTTTCTTAAAAAAAAAAAAAAAACAAATTAATTAAAAAAAAAAAAAAAAAAAAAACGGGTATAATATAGATTGGAAAAAAATGCCGGAAAACAATACCGGCATCGTCTTCATATCAACTGACCATGACAGCAGTGGACTGATTAATACCAGAAAAAATTCAAAACGGAAGTGATGAAGACCATGCCGGAATTGATGAAGACCATATGCCGGAACATGATACCAGCATGCTCAAGAATTTCCTATCAATGCCGGTAGTCAAGTGAAAAAAAAAATCAACATTCTGCACACTTTTCATCCTGTTCCGGCATAGAAATTTAAGCAAAATACTATGCCGAAACATGTACCGGCATGCTCGAAAACTAGATTACCATGCCGGTACCTGTTCAAAACCAGAAAAAAATCAACTTCTGAAGATCAAAACCAGAAAAAAAATCGTAACGAGAGGGCCCCAAACCAAAAAAAGATCAACTTCTCAAGACTTATTTGATGCCTGCCTGTTTCAATTCCTTAGGCACATCATTACTGGAGACGGTCCTGGTTACGAGCTCCTTCAGCAAAGGCTTTCTACTTTTCCTTTCAAACACGGAGGTATGGGTGTGTACACTATGCAGGATACTAAAAATTATTGTTTTCTTGCATCTTGTTTACAGACCCTTGAGTTGCAAACCAAGATTTTGAGAGATACTGGTATTAGTGGTAGTGGTCCCTCTCTCCAACGTGCTTTGGACTCCTTCAATTCGGTGTGTGTCGACGTTTTTTCTATCTGCCCTAGTAATTTTGCCATCCATTTCATGAACTCCCTGGTGCGAGACACTCTTGCAGACATGTGCTACCGTGCTGGCGTACCTGCTAGGAAGGAGGTTGACTTGGGGCTTCTCGCTAATAATTAATGGCACTACTCTGAGACCGGCTAACTTACTTGTGCATAATTGGGATAATGGGCGGGACGTGTGTTTGGACGTGACTGGTGTTTCGCCTTTTACCGGGGGTGGAGTTCGTACCTTTTCCCAAGGTCTTGCCATTAAGAACGCTGTTTCTCGCAAACTAGGATAAATTACAAATAAAATCCGACAATATCCAATAATATCTGATACTGGACTCGAAATTAGGATAAATTACAAATAAGTTCCTATACTATCGCATATCGGATATTGACATTTCGGATGGGGTCTAATCCGTTTCCGATATGTTAAGGAAGAAATATCCGATAAAATATCCGATCCGATATCCGAAACAACGGATAAAATCCATTTTTACGATTTTTTCTGATATATTCAGCTAAATTTAGAGTTAAAACCACTTAATTAAGACGTATACTTAGGGTTCAGAGTTCGATCGTATAAGGTATAAACACATTTAGAGTTAGAAGTGGCACATGAGCTCCACTTTTACGAGTTTTTCTGATATATTCAGCTAAATTTAGAGTTGGAAACCATTTAAGACGTACACTTAGGGTTCAGGGTTCGATCGTATAAGGTATAAACACATTTACAGTTAGAAGCGACACCGAAGCTTCACTTTTACGAGTTTTTCCGATATATTCAGCTAAATTTAGAGTTGGAAACCATTTAAGACGTACAATTAGGGTTCAGGGTTCGATCGTATAAGGTATAAACACATTTAGAGTTAGAAGTGGCACATGAGCTCCACTTTTACGAGTTTTTCCGATATATTCAGCTAAATTTAGAGTTGGAAACCATTTAAGACGTACACTTAGGGTTCAGGGTTCGATCGTATAAGGTATAAACACATTTACAGTTAGAAGCGACACCGAAGCTTCACTTTTACGAGTTTTTCCGATATATTCAGCTAAATTTAGAGTTGGAAACCATTTAAGACGTACAATTAGGGTTCAGGGTTCGATCGTATAAGGTATAAACACATTTAGAGTTAAAAGCGGCACATGAGCTCCACTTTTACGAGTTTTTCTGATATATTCAGCTAAATTTAGAGTTAAAACCACTTAAGACGTATACTTAGGGTTCAGGGTTCGATCGTATAAGGTATAAACACATTTATAGTTAGAAGCGACACCGAAGCTTCACTTTTACGAGTTTTTCCGATATATTCAGCTAAATTTAGAGTTGGAAACCATTTAAGACGTACACTTAGGGTTTAGGGTTCGATCGTATTAGGTATAAACACATTTATAGTTAGAAGCGACACCGAAGCTTCACTTTTACGAGTTTTTCCGATATATTCAACTAAATTTAGAGTTGGAAACCATTTAAGACGTACAATTAGGGTTCAGGGTTCGATCGTATAAGGTATAAACACATTTAGAGTTAAAAGAGGCACATGAGCTCCACTTTTACGAGTTTTTCCGATATATTCAGCTAAATTTAGAGTTGGAAACCATTTAAGACGTACAATTAGGGTTCAGGGTTCGATCGTATAAGGTATAAACACATTTAGAGTTAAAAGAGGCACATGAGCTCCACTTTTACGAGTTTTTCCGATATATTCAGCTAAATTTAGAGTTGGAAACCATTTAAGACGTACACTTAGGGTTCAGGGTTCGATCGTATAAGGTATAAACACATTTATAGTTAGAAGCGACACAGGAGCTTCACTTTTACGAGTTTTTCCGATCGTATAAGGTATAAACACATTTATTGTTCTTCGGTACAAATCGATTGTTAACCCTGTCCAATAGTAGAAATATAAAATCGTCAATAAATTTTTTTTGGAATTAATAAAGTATGATATAAGCAAAATTAAGAACAAGAACACAACAAAAAATATAATAGACAAAATTGAATATGGGTTTCAATATTATTAATTTGATAAAACAAAAAAAATAAATAAATAATTCTATTTTTAGAGACGTAGGAGATACTCAATATTTTCTTGGAAAAAATAACTCAACAAATAAATTAATGTAGCTATCTAGAAATAATATTTATTTACTATTTGGAAGCTACATATGGAGGAAATATTGTATGCACTAATAAGGATACTGTAAGGTAAATATTATTGGTAAAGAAAATATAAATTAGAGTTAGAACCACTTCTGACATACACTTTGGGTTCAGGGTTCGATCGTATCGTATAAGGAATGAACATATAGAGATTGTGTGTTACAATGGTTTTATGGTAATTATTTCTAATCCAACGAACCAAATTTAGGGAAATCAAATCATGGCCAATCTAACGGTTAGAAGCTGTGTTTGGTTTAACTAAATTTCTCAATCTGTATGCACTTTTTAAACCAATGGGATTGTCTAAAATTTGATCTAACGGCTATAGATAAACTCATACGGATTATGTGTTTTCCCCCCCAAACACCCGCCTAAATTTGGGCACATCCTCCTACAATTTTTAATCTAACGGTTTCATAAGAATTTTTTTTTTAACGGCCACAGATCACATCACGTGTCGGCTTCCTTACCAAATTTTTTTTTTACCTTCTTTAACGAGTTTCATTCACTTTCCTTTTCATTTCTTTCTTTTCTTTCTCTCTCTGTCTCTCAGAAGAAAAAGTTCTGCAACTAGGGTTTCTAAAATCAAACCCAACCCAATCAAGCAATAACAAAACAAACCCAACACTAGTACAAATATGGGCTTTGGTGACAGTTCACAATAAGAAACCATGACAGTTGATGATTTAACTGTCACAAAAGAGTAAGCTATGAGCTATATGTAACAGTTTTTTGTTAAAACTCATGCCGATTGTGGGAAGTAATGGTAACTGTTTATAAACTGTTACTAAACAATTATATAATGACAGTTTTCATAAGAAAATGATACTATTCGTTGATGTATAATAATGATTTATAAACTGTTACCATTCCCAAGCTATTGAAACTGTTTTATATAAAAACTGTTACCAAAGTGCAACCTTATAGGTAACAGTTTGTTTAATCACCGCCACTTTTGTTTATAGTGACAGTTCGATTAAACTGCAATTAATTTATACTATAATCTCCATAATGCATTCTCTACAGCACGATGTTGACGGTTGAGTCCTAAAGTAGTTTAGTGGTCGTGGTCCTCTTTGTTAGTGGGCTATCTCGAGTAGAGGCACCAACCCCTCCCCTTTTCATTTTTACGTAGAAAACCTAAGCACAATTTCTTCCCAATACCCATCCATCTCTCTGTTCGATGAAAGATCTAATCTCTTTCAACAAATTTGATCAATGTAAAAGCAGATCTCATCTCTTCTCGTGATTCTTTTCTCTTAGAAAAACTGGAATCTCCTTTATCAACTCCAATTTAGGGATTCAACTTTTTCTTCAATCCTTATCTCTCGGTCACTCACTATCCACCTTGGTCCGAAAGTTTTCCACTTTGTTCTAATGTACGTAAATCGAGGTTTATCTCTACTAAAAACTACATGAATCTCTCAATTCTTCTCTGCTGGTCTTGAGTTGGTTGATTGGGTTTTGATGGTGATCCCGAAGATTATAAAAGGTTTTAGATTTTTTATAGTGAAATCCTAGTTTCCGATTTGGGTTTATCTTGCCTTTTCTATTTAGGTTTATTATCCAGTTGTTTCTTTATTTTATGAATCACTAGTTTTGAATAGTAAGATCTTTGTTGAGTCTTTTCGTTTGATGTTGTTGAATTCACGCTTGTCATCAACGGGGTGTGTGACTTTGTTTTTGACGCCTCGGGATAGTTTCTAAGTTTTTCTTTTTTGGTTCAAATTTCTAAAGTGTTGGCGTGATTTGGTTATGGATTAGTGAAATTGATACTAATGTGTGTTGGTAAACAAATTAGTGGCTTTCATGTGGTCCATGTTCAATGATAATGTTTTAAACGATTCTAACTTTGTGCTTCTTGCAAGTTCTATCAAAGCTATCATTATTAGCTTATATTAGATCTTGAATGGATGACACATCCCTAGTTATATAAATTGATAATAATAAAATGTTTCTTGAATATTCATACTTCAAAATTTGGGTTGTTGCGTCTTTATTTTTACTTTGTATTCCTTGTTCCCACTTGCGGGAGATTGATAGGTTCTGGACTGGAGAACTAGCTAAAGGTCCATGGATATGATGGAATATGGAAGGTTTGTCCTATCATAGTGGATCATATGTTATGCCAAATGTGTCCGTAGTTCGTTGCATAATATCTCGGTTTCTTTTTGTGTCCGAGTTTTTGATTACGACCGCCATGAGTACCATGGAAAGTTGCGAAATGAGTAACCCCAAAGGTCTCTCGCCTTGGTCGACTTATTGGCGGTGATTTATTATCTCTTTATACATATTTAATAATTCTCATTGATAAGCAATTACTAATTTTTTATCGAATACAATGTCGAGAGACTAAAAGGGTGCTCTTTGAGTTGTTGGTAAAGCGTCGGGATACTTTGAAATTCGTGTTCGGTGTATACTTGCCACTCCGGTAAGAAATCAAGTATATTTTTTTCGTTGTGTATGTTCTAGCTTGCTCTATGCAAATATCTTTTCTGTTTTAGATAAATGACATCTACATCTTAGATTAATATTATCGAAAGATATGCGGGAGGGAATTTTGGAGGCACTTCTCATTCAAGCGTTGGGCGGGTATCCCCATTTCTCTTAGTAGCTATCCTGCATTTGCTTTGCCTACTGCATGAGCTCCACTACTTAGTTATTGGTGCATACATTCCACGAAGATTTTGGAGCTTGCATCTGCTATTTATTATCTACTGGTGATTATCCTACGATTTTATGGTACAAAATTTCAACTTGGATTGGTTGTTGAAAGCATGACCTCTAGATTGAATGTTGGCATGTGAATGGTTAGCTTATCATATCGTAGTCTTGATATTATAAGTGATCCTGTGATTATATATTTTATGGAGTGACTTGTTTGATATGTGCAAAGTGAATATCTAGGTCATTTTTTTAAGTGATTGAGTACGTAGTTACTTGAGGATCTTCTCTAATCAAAGTAAATTTCTATTCAAAATAAATCTTCTTGTTTGATTCTCTGTAGTTTCTCAGTAAATCATTCACATGTAGTGGGCGATGGTGGTTCTTCTATATACAATCGTGCCACTCTGTTATTGATGATTGTCCCAAAAAACGGGCTTCAGGTTAATGCAATAGATGCTAATTTAGAAATTTTCGGCAACAATGAGATATCATTGGGAGAGGATTTGTCAGTTTTATTTACTGACTCTGTTGCTTGAAGTTTCATATGTTCTTTAGTTGCTTATTTTTTTCATTTGCACCATCTATCTTTTCCTGTTTTGAATGAACGACAACTGCATTTTTTTATCATGATTACTGAGAGATGCAGGTAGGCACTTTTCCGTTTCTCTTTGTGATGCTATCCTGCATTAGTCTTGTGTATATGGCATAAACTTCATTATTTAGCTACTGGTGCTTTGCAAACATTTCGTTGAGATTTGGAAGCTTGAGTTTTCCATTTAAAGGCTACCAAATTGATTATCCTTTGATTCGGGTACAAAAGATTATTTATTTCGGATTGGTTGTTTAAAGCATCAAAGCTAATTTGTGCGTGAAGAGAAGGGGGCACGTGAACAACTAGCTTATTATGCTCGGGTGTGTGTCTTAGTATCTACATGGATTGACAACTATTAATTTATACATTTATTGTAAGTGGTAATTGCGGCTACTTCGATCATGTAACAACTGAAGATGTTTTATTTCTTGCTAGTATGATATTTATTTGGTTAACTTGGGTTCTTTGTAGAAAGCTTAAGAAGTTAGATAGTTCGAGTAAATACGGTCAATACGGATATTTATAAGTGATATATTATATGTTCGAATATTCTTAACCCTACGCTTTACTTGTCATGTGTGTTAATTACTATGTAGTATTTTTCTTGTCTTGTCGACCAGGCTTATCCCGCTTTGTCTACAAGTTCCAGGTTCTTTGTCTTGTTCAAGAAATATTGTTGTGGGATCGACTTTCTTTGTGTGGGTGTCTCCTTATGAAGGATCCGTTCACCTGCAGGATCTTTTCTTGAGCTTACGGTTTTTGATATTTTATTTATTTTAGATACAAATGTTTGATAGTTGATGCTACATGCTATATGCCATTTGTACAAGTGAGTCTGTAGAAACATTTTTGTTTAAATCAATATATATTCCTTTTTTTTTTCCTTCATGCATTCGTATTATTGTTGACCATCTATTTAATTGGGAAAAGAAGCAATCGTATATAAGTTATGTTGCTTGAAGAAATTGGCTTACAATGAGAGTTTCATCAAGAAACTTGACTACCTAAGCAACACTCATGTGACATGATTGTTCACAAAACTCATACTAAAACGTGTTTATAATGACAGTTCTTTGATAAAAAATGCTACCGTAAGTTATTTGCTATGCAAAATTTGGTCTTACGATGTGAGTTCTACATAGAAGGTGTTACGGTAAGTAGTCAACTATGACAGGTTTATGAAAAAACTGTTATCTTAGTATACGAAATTGACTTTCTCATGACAGTTTCTTTTGGAAATTGTTACGATAAGCTATCAACAATGACAGGTTTGAAGAAACTGTTATCTTATAGTCCTGATTCCATAACAGTTTCTTAAAGACCTTTCGTAACAGAGGCTTTGGTGACAGTGCAAAAAAAATTCAAAACTGTCACATAAGTATTTCGGTGACAGTTTTTACCTGTCACCTAAGCCCATTTTTTTACTAGTGCAAGCAATAAAAAATCAAACCCAAAAGGATATCAACCTCACCTCAAAACCTCCGCCGATTTCTGATTTAAATCTCAATCTCAGGTATAAATTTCTTGATTAGGGTTTATTTTCTTCCGTTTTTTTTTATTTATTTATGATTTAGAGTATGATTTATGTATGATTTAGAGTTCTAATTGATTTTTTTTTTTTTTTGAAACTAGGGTTTTTGTTTGTTTTGCTGAGTTTTTCCCTAAACCCAAAATTAGGGGTTTTTAGTTTTTCCCTAAACCCAAAATTATGGGTTTTTAATTTTGACTTTACTGTTAATATTACTGTTAATTTTAGTTTAATTTTACTGTTAATTTTACTGTTAATTTTGATTTTCCCTAAACCCAAAATTATGGGTTTTTAGAGTTCTAATTTGATTTTTCCCTTAATTCAAGTTCTAATTTAATTTTTCCCTTTAAAGCTGCTTCGTTCTTCTACAAAACTGGTTTGCTTTGGCATGGATTGAAGAAATTTGATCTTACTGTTGTTTGTTTCCATGATTTTTATATTAATTGCAGGAATATATCATAATAATTAACAAAAGCAACTAATAAATGATTTGTTCTTAACAAAATTAGCTTAGGATTTTCTATATTAGCTTATAATATTAATTGCAGGAATATATCATAATAATTAACAAAATCAACTAATAAATGATTTGTTCTTAACAAAATTAGCTTAGGATTTTCTATATTAGCTTATAAAACTAAAGGCTAAAGATCTTCAGAGGATTTGGAAAGATCTTTTTCCTTTTTTGAATTACAGTATTAACAAAAATGGCTAGCAATGATATGTTTCTCTTTGTACCTTGTGTGCATCCTTAGCTCTTTTCATGCTTTAAAATTTACAAGTTCAAAATAAAATACATGCATTAAGCGAGATTCAGGACACATAATGACAAACGGGAGGAAATCACTATGTAGCTCGGTTGTTAAGGTCTAAGTTTGTTTATTTTGTTCAAAATTGGGTCATCGTCATACCTGTAGTAATGATAAAATGTCATGTCAGTTTGTTTCAACCCCTGTTTCAGCCCCTGTTCAGAGATTCTAAGTTTACTAGATGATACAGGTTTTGATACTTAATTAGGTTGTTATTGGTCGTTCTGGTATTGATGGTTGTCCATCGGAGACTGAAAATGATCTTTTTGAATTTATGTACTTCAATGACATCAATATACTAGTACTAGTTAAAATGTGGAACAAAAGTCAATGAGTTTGTTGAATTATGAGAGTTTAATAATTATTGGTGGATGTTTATAGTTTTATGAAATCTGATTTGTTAATGGGTAGTGGTGGTCCTGTCAAATGAAACTAATTATGAAATCTTTTTCTGCTGCTAAACTTTCTGAGCTTTCTGAGTTAGTATTCTAAGTAAAATCTTAAAATGAATACTCTGCATAGTGCTAATTTAGTATAGGATTCACTGCTATGTAAACAATGCATGTTAATCTTTCCATGATGATCTTTTTGTTCCAATCAGCATCATTCGTTATAATACAAATTAGTAGAAATTATTTGTTTGGCCCTCCTCTTGGTTCTTACTCTCATGGCCTTGGGTTTAAAGAGAGCTTAAACCCAAGGCCATAGCATTTTGCATTTGTTAAAAGCTGCAGTTATTGTTTCTAATTTTGAACTTGTTTTTGTAGTTGTACGTGTTCAAAAATGGCGAGGACCGAGTTGTCTGCGAAGGCAAAGAATAAAGTAAGTGCATGCTTATCTTTATGGTTCAGTGTTTAAAATTTATAAGTGATATGTGCTTACTTATCTTGAAAGTAGCTTCTGTAGATACGGAGATGTGAATTCATATGCATATATATCTTGCAACTTAGTTCTTTACTTCCAGCTATAATTTTTAGTTTCTCCATTACATTGCCGCATCTGTTCAAGTTGTCTGCATCATCGTGTTATCATTTTATCTGAGTTCTGCATTTTATGTTGCAGGTAAGCAAGGCTGCCAAGACTAAGGCAGTCACATCCCCAAAAAATAAGGTAGTAATACAATCTCTTGACTCAGTTTCTTTTATTTATTCAAGTCAATTTATTTACCACCCTCTTGATTAACTTAATTTATAGTTGCAGATAATCTTGAAAAAGAAGAAGAGTCTGGAGCAGACAAAGTCTTATAACAAGAAAACAACTCCTAAGAAGACGAAGAATTTGGAGCAACCTGCAATTGAAAAGACTCCAACTGAATCACCAATCGAGACCGAAAAAGACACCTAGACGGTCATCACCTAGGTTTAAGAACAGGTCATCACCTCTGCTTGAGAAGAGTGCGCAACACGGTCATCACTTGGGAAACGGAAAAGCTTAGCTGAACTGGAAAGTATCATGACATCTCAACCATTGCAGTCCACATCGGGAGCATCTCAACCATTACGTTCCACATCTAGGGAAGTTATTGAGAAGCAAAATACGTGTGAGGCGAAAATTGTACCAATCGCCAGTCCCATGTCCCAATGTACAACTCAGAATCGAATGATACCTTCGCTGATATGGTTGAAGATGAAGATGAAGATGAAGATGTAGGTGAAGATGAAGATCTTTCAAGAGGGGGAAGGTGGAGACAAGGAAACCGATAATTTTGGTGACAATGACATCACGGAGAATGAAAAGGAAACAACGAGATGAGGTATAACTCCTTATGTTGCCGCTTTAAGTTGTTTCTTTATTTTAGTTTTTCAATCCTTGTTTAATAACTCTTTTGCTTAAAACGCTTAGGTTTCGAAAGGAAAAGAGAAGAGAAAGTATGTTCCACGTGGCCCATCACGGATGTCTTCACTTGGGCTAACAGAGGACCCAACACACAAATCCACTGTTAGCTTTAACAGTAAGGATCAACCCATTGGTAGCGCTTCCGTGCAACTTGCAAGTGTGTTGGGAGTTTTAGTTAGGCGAAACATTTCATTAACTTGCAAGGATTGGAGAGGGGTCCCTAAAGATGCCTAAGATAATATATGGAAGATTGTTAAGGTAATTTCTTAGCTCTTCAACTCTTCAACTCTTCACCTCTTTAGATCTTTTAACCTTCAATCTTAATCTCAACTCTTTCACTGTTATTTGCAGATGAGGTTCATTGTTGATGATCTTTACAAAGACTATTATTATGGGAAGATGGGTTGTTATCTTAAAGAGGCTAGGTCTAGGAAAGCTGGTAAGATACTCGCCCTTGATAAGTTAGAAGAAGAAGAAAGAGAGAAGAAGATTAAAGCACTTAAACCACAGAACATGTCAGATAATGAGTGGGAAGTTTTCGTAACAAATGTTTGCTCGGAGAATTCCGAGTAAGTGTTTATATCGTGTTATGTTTTATATTAATTCTTTGGACAGTCAATGTTGTTGGTGATGTTTTGTTACTTAACAACATATATTCCGTTACTTTTTTAGGCAAATAGACTCAAAATGCAGGAAATTCGGAGGAAGCATACCACCCCACACACAAGCTTGATGAGACAAGGTTACGCTCGATTTGGAGGAGGCTATGGTATGTTCTACAAAACTTACTTAAATTCATATGTGTGTTAGTAATGATTGATTAAACCTATTTGTAGTTTTTTTAAATGCTGGATTTGTCATTTGTTTACAAAGAAAAGGAAAAGAAGACAACTGAAGAGATTGACGTAGTGGATATGTGGAAAACGAGTCACAAGCAAAAGGAAGGAAAGGAACCAAATCCGGGTGTTTTTGAGGCTTTAGTGAGTACTCAAAAGACTTCTTTCTTTGTTTTTGTTTATATATGTGTTCGACTGATTTATAAATGTGACTAAATGCAGGAGAAAATTGCAAGAGCCCAAGAAGAGAATGATGATGCTGTTGGATCATCTTTAACAAACAATATTCTTGTCAAAGCTCTTGGTGATGACAAACCAGGTCGACTCAAAGGAGTAGGGTTTGGAGTAACAAAGACAAAGATGGCTGTCAAGTCTCATTATAAGAAGATCATCAAGGAGTGTCGAGAAACTATGTTGGAAATGAATGAAAGACTTAGTATGTTAGAGGTGAGAATCTTATTATTGATTTAGTTTTCTTTTCTCAGTTTATGAGTTCAAACTTGCCCCTTATATTGTCGTTTTGGTCTTTGTATAGGAACGGTCCTTGAGATGTGTCTGCTGCCATGTTGGATCACACTTGCAAAAGGCCAGTCCTAAAGTAAGTCTATTTGCATGTTTCTGCACTTGCAATTTTCGTTGTATTTTGTATTTTTTACATGTTTACATGTAAAAACATCGGCCAGTCCAAAAGTAAGTCTATTTACATGTGGTATTTTCTAATTTTTTTCTGTAGTCTGGAAATGCCAGCAACAACAATGCTAGCACTAGCATGGTCCGTGAAAATGGCAGCCCATTGAGCAGAGTAAATCTGGTGCAAAAGCCAGTGGGAGTGCCAGAGAAGGATACCCCTTGCAAGTTGCTCAGTTGGTACGTTGATGGAGAGATTGTTGCTGACGCATTTATTGCTGAAACGGATCCAAAGAAAAGTGTCCATGGAAGGCCAATAGGTTATGGAGCATATAAGGTAGGCGTGAAAACTTCTTTTGTGGATGATGCTCTTGTCTACAGGGAAACCAGTGAGTGTCAGACTATCATTCAAGCTGTAGGAAATTTCATCACATGGGGCAAGGAATTTATAGTGCTTGGCTAGCCACCTGACTTGATCTTTATTTTGACAGAGTTTAAGAAATTAAACTTACTTTTTTTTTTTGGTTGTTGCTCTGTGGTCTGGATATTTTGAATGATTCATTCAAGGTTGTGAATGATGTAAAACTTGTTTAAAAGTTTGGATCTTTGTCACATTTTGGATCTTTGTCACATTTTGAATGAATCTTTGGTATAATTTGATTGAATGTTACTACGAGCAATTTTAATATTTTTTTCAAAAATGAAAAATAACCACAACTACTATGAAAGATTGTCAAAGAAAGTTAATACAACTATAACTGGACTTGTCGAAGAAATGACATACAACTCAAACCACAGTTATCGAAGAAATGACATACAACTCTAAACAGGATTGTCGAAGAAACGGCATACAACCCTAACCTGGGTTGTCGAAGAAACGACATACAACTCTGATATGGGATGTCAAAGAAATGCATTACAAGCATAACCATAGTTGTCAAAGAAGTAAAATACAACTACGAACCATGTTGTCAAATAAGCCGACATACAACGCTTAAGCACTGTTGTCAAATTCCAAGATAAGAGTTGTGTTAGCATTAAGAGGAAATTTCGAAGGACATTCACAATTGAAGCAAGCGTCGTACAAAAGTAAACGACAACTATGTTTACGACTCTTGCTAAGAGTTGTGAATATTTGAGGGCCTTCTACAACCCCCCCTTATGCAACCTATGGAAAAACGTTGTCGTACATGTACGACAACTGATTTTTGGGCTTGTAGATTACTGTTTTTCCCGTAGTGTTAACTTCCTTAGTGATGAATGCAATTTTTATTTCTAGGCTCTTAGTGTTTCTTATGGTTTCGTTCCGCGATGCTACAAAATGTCCCAATAATCTTTCTCAGAAATGGTTATGGTTCATTGGTCTCAGATCATACGATGTAACCAACATCGAACAAGAATAACATCTTCTTCCATTGTAAAGACCGGGAGCGGCATTCGACTGCAGTAACGATGTGCTTGAGATGGACCATATTTTAGAATTCTGAAACACCCTTCGTAAAGAAAAGGTTTACCGTGAGCATCTTCCCAATTTTCAAGAGCTGTTTGGATCACTTCATCTTCAGTTACACCGACGAACTTTTCTCGATCAATTTCCATTACCAGAGCAACAATTGGCTGTAGTACAATCCTAATAGATTGAAAACAAGCACGAAATCGACGAGCATCTCGGTTTCCTGGGTTTCCCGTCAGTGAGACGAACATTAAAAAAACGTTATCCCAAAAATAAACGTCTTGATAAAGGACACCAGTGATTACCCTATGGAAAAAATATGCTTTGCATATAGTTATATCCTCTTCTTAAGTATTGGGACCACGATTTCTAATAGACATTTCTGCAGAGTGAGAGAGATTAAGAGCTTTAGCAAAAAAGAAGCTGTGAATTTGGAAATGAGAGGAAAGAAATTTATAGGTCGATAAACAAAATCGGGTTGTTGGAGATTTAGCCATTGGCGTTTGTAGTAACAGCGCACGACTTTCCTTTAAGCGCCCGTTTGAATTACCATAGAAGGTGGCGTCTGTAGTAAAACCGCGCGACTTTACTAAAATTTCCCGTTCGATTTACCAACGCCTATTTTCTTGTTATAAATACGACAAATTAGGGGTGCCTCTCAACCAAACCAACATATTTCTTTCTCAAAATACACCATGTTTTCTAAAGGTAAAGCGAAGCAAATATCATGTTTCGAAGCAAAAGAGGTTTTTTCATTATGTTTCATGGATAACCACAGTCTTATGCAATGCCCTTGGATGTATTCAAAGTGTTCGCGGGAAGTTTTTTCACGCATGAAAATGGTGATTGAATCACAACCGGAAAAGCTCAATTATTTACAATGTCAAGATCCCAATTTTCCAGAGGAACCAGGTATGCTAGATGATGCTATGAAGATTAAAAAATAAGAAGAAGAAAAGATTGCAACACTCTGCAAAAACTTTAAACTTAAAGCCAAATTAAAGAAGGATTAATTACACTGCAAACATTGTGGATATGGAGATCACGAATACAAACATTGTCCACAGAGAATCAGTGGATGCTCAAAGCTCGGTTGCAAGACTTTTATGCATTTGCGGACTTCTTCTGAAAAAGACACATATGGAAGGCATTTCTGGGAATGTCCCAGGCGTTTTTTGGTGGAGTGAAGTTGTAGGACAAATTGATTCACTATGATATTATGTTATTACGATTATCTTCACATTTGCACATCAATAATTTAAATTTTTCCTGGATTAAACATTGCACCATCAATATTAATATCATAAATAAAAACATACTGCATTAAACAACCACATCATACATGAAAATAAAAGAAATACATTAGATTAAAACAGCTACTACATAGGCGTCAATTCTCGGCGGGTGGTGGAATTCCTAGAATAAGGGATTGTATCTGTTGAGCACCCTGAGAATGTTGGAACAAGCATGGAAGTGGAAAGGATGACCGACGTGGGTTGTTGACCACATCGCTAGAGTTATGGGTTCCACTTCATGTTCGGCTTCACCGTTGAGCTTATTTTTGTGATTCTCCATTAGTAAAGCCATGAACTCCAATACATTGATACTAATTGTATTAAAATGATGCGACAATCCGTGAGTATCATGCCTATAAATGTTCCCTGTTTCAGCGGTGAACATTCTGTAAACTTTCTCCCAGAAAGTTAATATCGGATCGGCTACATTACTTAAGACAGCTTCTTCTGTGTGACAAACATAGGCTCTACAAATAGCTAAATCCTCTTGTTGAGTGAATCTAACACCACGAACTCTGGGAGGCATTTTTTGAGATGATTTGAGAGTGAAGAATGTGTTGAATGTGTGAATTTAGAGTTGAAATGAGGAGTATTTATAGAATTCAAAAATTATAACCGTTGGATGGCAAAAATTTTCAGCCGTTCAGATTGAGCCGTTGGCGCATTTGCATCAGACGCCAGCGTTTCTATGACGCACGCTGGCGCATAAAATGAAAATGCGCGTTGGTAATACAAGCGTTGGCGTTTTTGTTATACACGCCAGCGTTTGTGATAAGCACGCCCGCTCTTAATACAGGCGCGCGCTGGGTGGTCCATCTCGATGTTCAAATCAACAATTTTGTTGACTTGAACATCCATTTTTTCATGTTTGTTCATTCCATAGTGGGAGCAAAGTGATTAAACTTGGTGTTTGTTCGTTCCATAGGAACTGCTCTTACTAGTGTTTCACAATGAGGCTAAAATCCACCTAGACCACATTGTTTCATCCTGCATACATAATTTGCTAGATAACTAATGCAGCAGTTGGGGCCGATGAAAACAAAAAAACCCATTTAATCACACATGAAAATTACTGTGAGAATGCCAGTGACTCCTGCATGACCTTTTTTACATTTCATATTGAATATCTTTCTTGACACTTGCACCACATTTCTCAAAGATCACCTGAATCTTTGTTTTATTTTATTTTTCTTAGATGTATTATAGAGCTACCTAGATCAGCAGCTGTGCAATTTTACGAATGGCGTTATGAGTATAGCGTGACGTCACAACTGTGCACAAAACCAAGCCGGCAAGCTGTGGGTAAAAAACTGATTATAATGTAGCTAATGTCGGTTTCCAAGAACAGACACGTTCTGGTGGCTTCAGTGGGTATAACTGAGCCAAAACCGATCCTATTAAATTATTGCCGTCGATATATATACATTATATCACTGCTGTTAAATGACATTATAAAAACTCTTCAATTCAAGATTCCAAAGCCCTAATCGGCTATTCCTAATTCTACTTCTTCTTCCCCATCTGTACCGCCTCCCCTTTCCAACTGCGACACAACCACTTTCATCTACTAGTTCATTTGTAAAGGAAATTAAATTTTGTTTTGCTTACTAAGCTAAACCATATTTATAAATTCAATACCTAAACAAAATATTGAAAATTTGTTTTCGCTGGTGCTGTTATTATTTTTTCTTTTTATAATTGTGTTCATAATTAAAGGTTTTGAAGATTTGGGTAAGAAATTTATGCTCAGAACATAAGTTATCATCTTCGGGATCGAATTTTTGGTTTCTCTGCCGGGTTTGGTTATACCCGGATACCCACCATCTTCACCCGAATCTCTCGCAATCGTGACATCACAATTTCTTTTCGTTATTGGAATTGATCGAATCTGAACATTTTTTTTCTTAAATTTGTCACCACTTAGTGTTGTATGTATAAGAAATGGAAGCTGAATTTGAAATCGTTAGCTTAATTTGATGAAATTATTTCAGATTTTTTAATTGTAACTACTGCTACAATTTCAAGGTACAATCGGTACAGATACCAATAAGATCATCGTAAATTTTTGTGAAATTAGAGTTACTTGTGGATCAATTAGAGAAAACTAAAACAAATTTGACAAAAATCGATTGAGAAATGAAGAATTTTGATCAAATCAGAGGGAACTTGAATATAAATATGAATATAAAAAAAAGGACCACAAAAGTGTGATGGAAAAAATCCAATATAGTCATCCTATAGAAGGCCTCTTAAAGTCGGCCAATTACATATGATAATTTTATTATAGGATTTTCTGAAACTGACTTGGGATCTCAGTATCTGGCGATCTCCCTTGTGATTCAATGGGTTTGCTTGTTGTCGTCAATCCAAAATAATATTAGTTGAATATGTTTGTTGATAAAGATGTGCACTCCTCCGAAGATGTTACTGCACCATAAGGTGATGGTTTGTTGGATTTCTCTCGCTGCAATAAAAAAAAAAACCATACTTATTACAGAAATAGAATGTTGAAGTAAAGAGGCACAAGCATGGTGTACTTATATTATCTTGTTGTTTCTTAACCAGTCTTTTGCACATTTTGGTTATCACCACAATGCAAACCTAACCAAACATTAAAAATATATACATATATATATATATATATATATATATATATATATATGATTACTCGATTCATTCCTTATACTACACAAAACATACTTAGGAATTACATTGACAATTAGGACACTTAGATTTCATGCAACTATAGAATATCATGAAGTGACTTTAAATGAACTGAACTCGGGGATGACATCGAGGGACCATACAGTCTTCCCACAACCTGTTATCTACCATCACATTAGCAATCACAGCTCTACTTGAAGTCCATTACTGTAAAATAGACGCCATGCACATTCAAAATCCACGAGTTATTGTGGACACTAATGAATTTATCACGAGAGTTTTGGTCTATTGACAACCCAATTGCAAGAATATTCTTAATAACTATAGTACTAGATAGAATTTTCATCCCAACTAGTACAAGAGATAGATATTCGCCATAGTCGGAGGGAAATTCAATCATGGTACTAAATCCTAATATTTTAGCCAGACATGGACTTCCACTAACCTCCCAACGGTTACACATGAAGCTGGTAATTAAATGCACATCTAAAAGGACCATTAAAGGTAAAAGAAAACCGATGAATCAGTAAGATAAGCTTTGAGGTGAGTTTCAGTAGCTCTAAATTCCTACCTACTTATTGTAATAATGACAAGAAGATTATAAACAAAGTAGATTAGATGATTAATGGAAATGATACTGGTTCATTAGAAATATTTACCTCTGGTTGTTTATTCTTCTTAAGCTTCTTGCATCCATCCTATTGTGTCCCCAGACAAGTACCAAAAGTAGGTGATATAATATTTATTTTTTATGCATAACGGTAGGATCTTCGAACAACATGATAATCACAATATGAATAGTTGTGTTAAAATAGAATACCTGAGGAAGTCATTGATTGAATCCAAGAAATCCTCCAAGGCTACAAGCACACGCGTAGAACAGAATACAATGGAATATCTTGGTTTCTCCTTCTTGACCTTCGTGTAATGAATAATAAAATTCTCGAACAATACTAATGGCTATGGAGTTCCTTTTATAGGTAGAAGGAGGACCAAGGTTCCTAGGGTTTAGAGTTAGTAATCAATCTCGACCGTCCATCAAGGAAGAGTTAATAGGAATTAATTCCCTAGAATGGTAACCGAAATATTTAGTAATATTCTTAATTAACCAAAGTTATTACATGGTCCCACAGGATATTTCTATATGTATAGAAATATTATTACATTCTCCCACTGGTTCATGTGATAACTTATTTAACGGTTAATTATAGAAAAGCATAAGCATGCATAATTGCTAAACAAATTTAATGGTTAAACGTAATACCTTAAACAACCAAATCATGTATGCGAGTCATGGCGGCATGGCACATTGTCATGTTATCAACATGTTACCTTCCATGTACCACAACACAAGCAACTTACTTAATCAGGCCTTAAATGGGGATATCATAATGGTCCAGTTATGTCTTCAAAAGAAAGACAATTTCTGTTAACATTCATCCATTCACATAAGTGTATACTAAATATGGATACATAAATAAATTCAGAAGTACATTATTAAGAGCTCAATCAGTTTTCAATAATAAGCATATAAATTAGCTGAATTCAATAATCAATTACTCCCACGGACCTAAGATTTAATCTTTTCTTAAGAGGTCTTAAAAGGTAATTGTTCATTAAGTGCATCTCCGAATGCAATTGTGCTTAAGCGGTACATGAACAACTATTGTTTCTGAATTTCCTAATTCATGCATATATACTCAAGGTTCATGTGTTTTGTTCCTTTTGTATCATATCGTGCTTTAATGCTGCGAAGCTAAGACAGTAAATTTCAGCAACGTAGCGACAAACCTTAAGTCTCTAAGTACCGAAGTCATAAATATTCAAACTCAATTGTGGGACTAGTATTAATGGATTCTTCCTTTATAGAATCCATACATACACAAAAATTGAAGTCTGAAAACCCAATCAATTCTTGTTGGGTTTGCTAACTAATTATAAGACATAAGTTAAAATAGTATCTCAAAATTCTAAATAGCTTTCATTTAATTTGTTCTTCGATTCTCTAGGCAATTAGTTAACATATTAACAACTTGTTATAAGTCTCATATCAGAATTAAGACGTAATGAAGATTAAATTTATATCTTTTATCCAACATGAAATAAAATCTGTTAAATATGTTATTATCTCAAAATTCCTTGAATATTCGATATATGCCTTATATGAGAGCATTAGTAATCCATATGATATTACCATCACATGGTAAGCTTCATTGATATCGTTTATTTCAAAAAATTATAGAGATATGCATAAAGTCAAGATCACTACTCGTAGGTAGTACGTCTTAACATACAAGACCAAGAGTATGAATTTCTCCCACTGATCTTGAGGTATATGCATAAACCTGTATTAATGTAATCCAAAACTTGAAACATTTATAGTTTTGTTGAATTTCATATACCATTATGGGAGGCTGCTTAAATTTCATACTTTGATTTTTAAAATTTGTAGACTAAAATTTATCATTAATAAAGGCTATTTTCACATTTAATTAATGCAACTCATAGGTCATACTGAACTACTAATGATACTATGATAATTCAGAATAAGTCTTTCTTTGACACGCGAGAAAAACTTATTTATAATCAATACATCATTTCATAGTAAAATCTTTGGAAATTGTAGTAGCAGGAAATCCCACACTACACCCTCACTATATTTTGGTTAATTAATCCATTGAAAGTTGCATAATTGAGAATGTTTATTGATTAATTTCATGAGTTCTACAAGAAAAGTAGAATTACACTTAGCAAGTAAAACACTCTTAAACTTTCTCTCTCCTAATGACTTGCCTCACAATTCTAAAAAGATCTCCCCCTACAACAGACTCACTCGACCCTTTATATAGGGTAATACACAGTGGATGACAGCTAAGCTATCCTTTATTTTCGGGAATGTCTCGCGAAGTGTCGCCAGTGTACAACTATTCAATCTCGCGACACTTCTTAACCCTCGCCAGATCTCACGTCTTCTTTATGTCTCGCTTTGTCGTTATTCTTTGCGTCGTTTATTTTAGCTCTCTGCGAGCGCCTCGCGGCATCGTTGTTTATACACTTCAGCGAGTCACATGCGTTGCGATATTATGGTCCTACATCTTGCCTCTTTTTCCTTGAATATTGCTTGAAGAGCAATCTTTAAGGAAAAATCCCCATTACGGTAATCTTTGGTCTTTGTTGATGAAGGAATGAGCGAAAGAATCTTGGACTTGAAAAGTACGTACTTGCCTCTATTCTTTTGCGATGTTCGAAGTTTTGCGTCTCTGTCTCTCCTCATACTTTTCTTGCGAAGGGAAGAATATCATGAGAGCGAGTCTTTTGATTTCTTGTGACAGCTTATCTTTATCTGTTTGACTCAGTACCACGATTTTTAACCATTAAAGCCCTTTTTCGACACGTCTCTACCAACCGTTTATTCTTGACCGTTTATGTCTCTTCTCGCATTAAATGACCTCGTTTTTCTCGAGGATCTTTTTTTCCCTATATATAGTTTTCTTCTTCCCCTCTTTTCATTCTTTAGTTTTTCTACTTGCAACTTTCTTTGATTCTCTCCTTGTGCAATTTTACATACCTCTGCGCAAATCTTTTCTTCATCCTTTCTAACGTTTAATCCTAATCTCCAAATTCCCCTCCATTCCCATCTTGATAATGGCTGCCATTCGTCGTGGATACAAAACTTCTTTTGAAGAAGTTCACGAAGTTGCACGAAGGGTTTTACTCTGTCAACCATTCCCGATCAAGAACCCTCATCCATTCTTTACGTAAATCTTTTCTCGATCATCAATGTGATGATCAAAAGATTATAGTCTCGCTCGGTCGACTTCTCGCGGGACTTCCTATTCCCTTGTACAATCCTGAGTTGCCTTTATTTTATGAAATTTTGGCCCATGAAAAATTCTCTCGGGCTGTTTATCAATTAAGTGGCGATTGTATTCGCCTACTTCTGCCAGAAATCCCCAATTCGCAGATTTAGAAATAGCTGTTGAGAAATACACTGTGGAAAACTTTTTTGAAAATTACTCAGTGATAACTATGATGAATGCGAGATCTCGCTGGGGCGTTCGTCTGAAGAAAAATAATAATGTCTCTGAAGATAAATTACTCATGCAAGACATTGATTGGCACCCAGGTAATAATTCCTCTCCTCGTCATTCCAAAGATGAGAAATGGTGGGTTGTACCCTTGATTTTAAATGGTCCTTATATCGCGGGCCCGCACGTTCTTCCTGCGAATCTCGCAGCGTATCATCCTTGGGAATTCAAATGGCCTGAGAAGGAAAAAGAAGTATGTTTCCTACTCCAAATTTTGCTTTCGCAACTTTCTTTTTACGATTGCTGAGTTTGTGAAATCTTTCAGATAACCAGGTTGAAAAGAAGCTACAAAAGGGATCCGTCGGAGGATACTTTGACATTGCTTCGGTCTCTTATGAGTGAAGTAAGAAGCATTTCCCCTTACTTTTTTTTTTTTTTTTTTTTTTTAAGACAATACTATTGCCTCTGTTTCTCAACTTTACACATTTGCGAAGGTGAAGTTGAAAAAATTGTTCTTCTGCGAAGACTAGAAGTAAGGGCAAAGCGCTCGCTCGCATGAGGGTAAATCCTCTGCCCCCTTAACTAAGAAGCGAAAGGTCCAATCCTCTTCTCGCCTTAGCTCAAACTCGAATCTTCGGATGAAGATGACCATGATTCAATCGCTCTCTCGCTACAAGGACCCAGTTAACCGGTTCTTCTATGGGTCGGTTGTCTAGTATCTTCTCGAGATTCTTTCCAAGGAATGGGAGATGCTCCCCTAGCTTCTCTTTGCGGGACTCTCGCAAACGTGTGCAATGCCACTCTCTTTGGAGGGCAATGATTCTTTCAATGGAGTCTCTAGAACTATGTCTCCAGGACTTCTTAAATGCGCTTGGATCCTTGGTATGTATATAATCATATCTCCCCATTGGCTTTATATTGTTGTATATGTATTAACAGCTTTTCTATCTTCTTTCATAGGTTGGAAGATCTTCTTTTGTAGTTGCCTCAGATCTTGAGAGAAGACGCAACAATCTTGAGAAGAAGAATTAGCAATTGAGTAAGAAGATTAGAAGTGGAGACTGAAGGCTGCGTTATCTCGCGATAAAGACGAGACGATTCAAAAGTTAAATACCGAACTTGTCTCTCAAAAAGAGAGGGTATCCACCCTTCAAAATGCTAATCAGCAACTTTATGGTATAATATTTGCCTTATTTTATTATTTTTATTTCATTGGTCGTGTATTGCCACCTAACTTATCACTTTCTTGACGTATATAATCTCTCCAGGTAAGCTATTCTTCTCCATACATTTCTGAACCTATGGATAATAACCTTCTTCTAGCTCATCTCAACACTTCTTTAAGTAGTTCTTGAACAAAATTAACTCTCTTTCATTAGATGAACGGACCAAATATCGTCTTTTAGAGATTGAACATAGATCTGGTTTAAGTGCGCCAACCAATTTAAACAAATGTTTCTTGAGTCTCGTAAAGAAATCAAAATTTTGAGGAAGAAAATTAGTGATCACATAGATGACAAAGACCGCATTGCTAACAATGGTGCTCAAGCATTAGCGACATTTCAAAAATCTCTTCTTGAGCTACAAATTGAGCGAGATGAATTGCTTCGCCAGAATTCCTTACTTAGGGAGCGAGAAGATCAGATTCGTTCGCTCCTTGTTATAAATAATGATGATGAATTAAAAGCTGCGAAAGTTTTAGATAACGCCGAGAAATAACCTAGGTGTTGATGTTAGTCTTCACGCCGAGCATACTTCCTTGGTTAAAGATATGATATCGACAGAGAAGGTTGCTTATTATACCTTCTTGCTTCTTATTTAGTAATATTACTTGTAAATTGTTAACTTGTTGTTTCTTATTTGCGAGAATCGAGATGAGGCTTCAAGGCTAGAATTAGAGCTCGAATCGAGAAAGAACAACTCACGGAATTTTCAGCGAGAATTGAAGAACTCGAAACCGAAAAGAACACTCGCAAAGAATCTCTTCCTTCGCGAGAATAAATATTCCAAGTTGAAGAAACAATTTTTAACGACAGTGGAGAATTTTAACAATGATGCTGTTCGTTTTCGCAATAGAGGCATGGAGTATGTTTGTAAGGACCGCAATATCCCCCTGCATTCATATCCCTGGCTCCTTGAAGAGGTTCCTGAGAATCTGCCTGTCTCAGACGTTTCTGATAGTGAGGCTGGCGAAGAAGAAAATTCTGGCGATGAGAATAATCAGACTGAAGAATCAGGTGAAGAAGAAGAATCGCCAAAGAAATAACTTTTTTCGTTTTCTTTCTCTGCTTGTAGTATCTGTACATTTCTGTATCCTTATTATAGTGTATTTCTTGGATTTTTCTCCTCTGAATTCAATCTTCAGTCCCCTTTTTTGGTAGTTCTTCCTTGTAATATAATTGATTAACATTATCGATGTATAATTCTTTCATCAAAAGATGAATAGCAATATTTCATCTTTTCCATTCCCATACTTGCCTCTGGTATTCTTCTTCAGATGGAAGATTTTAGCTGTCATCAAGTATTTTGTTGGTTTTTAATTGTATAGCCGCGACGAGATCGCAGGTATCTGTATGAATCAAGAATTCTATCTCTTTTTGTGGCGACAAGGTCGCAGACCGCCTTTACACTTTCATGTGATGGCTCATTGACCCTGCCTTATCATTTTGTGTGGTCTTCCGAGTTAGACCTCCCTAATTAGAGGTCCTCCCCTGCCACCTTTTATGGCGACAAAATCGCGGAGGACGTCTTTACACTTGTATGTAAAGACCCATTGATCTTGCCTTATCATTTTTCAAGTATTTTTGCCTCTGCAGGATGTTTTGGTTGCAACAATATGACAGGCCTAGATATCCTTGCGAATATAAAAGTCCTATGACATTGCCGTCTTGCGACGAAATCGCAGGACGTCCGTACACTTTCGTGCAAAGACCCATTGATCTCGCCTTACCCTCGCGTTAGTATTATTGCCTCTGCAGGATCATTGCACAAATATGACAAGCCTAAGTCTCCTTGCGGAAACAAAGCCTCATGACATTTGCGTCTGTTTTGGCACTCCCCCTAATGGAGAGCACCGCCCTTATCATCTCCCCGGTTGCCCCTTCAAGGAGGCGAAACATCGGCCATACAAGACTAGCTCCTCCCATCCGGTCTTAACAACAACCAGTTGTTTTCGCAGCCTCTTATCCCTTATACCTATATGGTTTATGGTTACGAGACTGCACCCTAAGTGGAGTTTTCTTCGGGCGAGTGCAGCACATGCCAAGACTTGCCAAGAATGGCCAGGGTAGGTTCATCCATCCCGGGCACTCTGGCTCAACCGTGTACCTCGGCGCCTTGTGCATCCACTGACTCCTTGGAAGAGACCCTCGGTCGCCCAACCGAGGGTATAACCTACATATATAGTTGGGAATCCAAGGTATCTCCCAGGATAGGCTTTCATGGGCCCCAAATTTTCATGGTTCGGAGCTTCGGGAGCGGTGTAACCTTCCCCCTGAACCACGGCGAGAGATACCCCCTTATATGACGCACTTTAGGTCTTACATTTGCCTCTTACGAAATGTTATTCGCGAACTAGGGTGTACGCCATAAAGGTTCGTCCCATTCATTTGCGCATTTATATTTGTTAAATCATTCAATCATTCATGTTTCATTATTTGCTGATATTTGTTTGCGAAGTATTCGCATTTCTACATTTTCACTTGTTGCATTTCACTTTTCTTTCTTAGTCATATTCTCATCTTATTCTTGGGTGCGAGATTCTCGCACATCATTACTTCAGTTGTTACTTTGCATCCTTTGTTATTGATTATTCACTTCTTATGCCTTTTGTTCCTCATATCTTTTGCTTCTTCATTGCTATAATATTGGTCTGTCTCTAAGCATTCATCTCTTGGGTGCGTTCGGCCCTCACTTCTATAGCATCTACCATTAGTTTTTCCTTTCTGCTCATCTCTCACATCTTTTTCCACCCTTTTCTTTTGGCATTCCTTTCTTGAGCTTTCTACATCTATTTCATGACATTGTTGCGACTCCTTCCAATCTCCTTGTATAATACCAATGCCATTTGGATGTGGGAATTTAATACATTGATGATACGTTGACGCGACTCCAAGATTTCATGAAGCCATGGTCTCCCAATCAGCGCATTGTATGGAGATTCCACATCAACCACACGAGAATAAAATATCGGTGGATAATCCTTGTAGAGGTATTCTCATGTGAACCTCTCCTTTTGGTTTGTTTGCGGTCTGTCGTTAAAGCCATATATCTTGTATGTCGGGAATTAAATCCTCATCTTTTCCGCCCATCGTCTTGTAAGTATGGTAGAAGAGAATATTCACGAACTTAGGTGTCGATTAGAATTCGGTTGATCGCCCAACAAGCTTCGCCTCATCATCTTCTCCATCAACTGGTTTCGGGTTAATCTCTAGTCTCACAACCAACGGGCTATCGTGTGTTTCTCTTCCTTTTGGTACTTCATCTACTGTGAGAGAAAGAAATAGTCTTCATTTGCCACTTTTCTAAGCTGCGTTGTCCTCGCTTGAGACTCATTATTTCTTTATCATTAGCATCTCTCGCAAAGACTCTACTGAGCACGTTGTCATGAAAATCTTCGATGGTGCGATAGGAGTGGACGATAGAGTTGCAATTCAAATTCTTAGCTTTGGTTCCTACTTCTATCACAAATGTTTCCTTTTTCCTTTCGACACCATTACATGTGCATTTAAGCGGTGGTGGTGGTAATGTCGGCTTGTTTCTCCTCCTTTTAGAAAGTGATTGACTTCCACGATCAATCATCCCGAGAATAATTCTCTTTATGTTTCTACAATCATTTGTTTGATGCCCATGGAAGCGATGGTAAGAACAAAACTCATGACTTCTATCGCTTTGGTGGTGGTTCCATTCCAACATTCCAAGGTCTTTGGTACATTTTCCATCACAAGTATAGCTTCCCAAATCTTTTCAACGCTAGCATTCAGTGGAGGCATCTTAATTTGTTCCCATATTGTTCTATGACTTCTCTGTACTCCACGGTTATTTTGCCTTCGCCCACCATAAGTTTCTTGCACATGATCTAGCCTACGAATCTTATTATTGCTTTATTACGGTTGTGGTAGTTTCTCTCTCGCTCAAACTCCTCTTGATCGTGGCTTCCCATGGCTACTATCTTCTTTGTCCCTCATCGCCGCTCCTTGCTTCTTGTCCTGCGAAGTGCTCGCCTTTGTATTTATGAATTGAGGCAACAAGCTTGCGTTATGAGCGTTAGAACTTGTATTCGCGATTTGGATAAGAATTCATTTCATTCTGTCTTTCTTCTAAAGCGATGTATTCTTCTGTAATTCTCATGATTCTGCCATCGTGATTGTATTTTTGATTCTAAAAATTTGAATGTATAACAAGTTAGTCGCAAAGAGAGCATTCACAAATGAGAGTATGAGATATCTCTCCTCAACCCGTCCCGCCATTTCGCTACACATGGTCCTCCATCTTATCATCAACTGTCTTAAACTCTCGCCAATCCTTTGTTTCAATCCAAATACATCTTCAATACACAGTCGCGAAGAGTTGTTACTTATGTATGCTCCCGGAATGTGGCTTGTAAATGATTGAATGATGTGATTGTGTTCCTTGGCAGAGACCTTCAAACCATTTTAGTGCTTCTCTATTAAGCAGCGAAATATTTGCATAATATAGCATCATGATTCTCCCATTGTAACATACATCTCATGTAAGCTTTAATATGTTGTATCGCACGGGTTGTTCCATCAAAGATGTTGGTTAATGCGGGTAGATTGCACTTAGGAGGTATTCCTCCCATCGTACTTCTAGCGTGAAGGGGTTCTTCGCGGCTTCTGCGATGGCTTCGTCCAGTTGTCTCCTTCCTCCTTCCCTTCTGTTATTCAGTAATCCTCTCATTTCAGCTAGTTCTCTTAAGATTTGTTCATTTGCCTCAGAATTTGTTTCTACTGGTCTTTTTAGCTCTGCTTCTCTCCTTCTTCGCTCGTGCCTATTTTGACCTTCCTGCTCATTATTTTCTCCTCTTCTCTCTTCGCGATGCTCTTCTTCGTCTCTTTCGTTAATTCGCACGCCATTATATCGGTTGTTCTCTCTTCTTGGTGGCCTCTCAGCTCTCAACATCTGCACCCTCTCATATTCTTCATTAATATTTCTATTAGTACGATTTTGTTCCCTCCTTCTCTCGCGGTTGTCATGGTTATTCTGTCGAATTGCCTCCTCCATCTCTTGATTTTCCTTTTCTTCTCTTAGTCTTTTCTCTCGCGAGCTAGTCGCGCTTGTTCAATGTAGTGCCTCTCAATGTCATCCTCGATCTCTCGGTTTCTTCTCAATTCTTCTCTCCCGTTGGGATTGTTCTTCCTTCGGCAGCTGGGTCATTCGGCCCTTGGAGTTGCATGTTCTCTTGATTTTCCCTATTTCGCTCATTTTGAAGATTTTCGGGCTGAGGAATATAACGATCTTCTATTTCTCTTCTTCTCTCGCCATGCTCTACGTCTGGATCTTGTGTTTCTTCCTCGGTATTCTCCGTTGGTAAGACTCTTCTTCTTTCTTCTCTGTTCGATCTAGAACTTGATCTCACGCTACTTCTAGATCTCCTATTTTGTAACCTCATATTTTCCATCCTTAGTTCATGATTTTGTCTTGTCAAGTTTGCTCGCTCTTCTGCTTCTAATCGTCTCTCTTCGTGTATTGTTTGTCTCAATCTTTCTAACGCTGCCATTTCTTCGTTTCCTGGATTCATTTCTCCATTCATCCCTTGCTCTCCTTGTCCATTGTTCACATTGCTTTGCTCCTCTTCTCTCTCGTCTTGAATCGATCTCCAAGTATGCACACTTACTCTATCATAATCCACAGCCCGCGTTTGCTCTTTTGGGGAGATTGGTGGCTGGTTTTGACCTTCTTCATCATTTCTCATGTTCATCCTTGATGATTCTCTGTTTCATTCCTCCTTTCTCAGACAAGTCTCCCACTTCTTCTTACAATCGTTGGTTGCTCTGTACGTTTCTTCTTCTAGCCATCTTTCTTTTTTAATGAATTCTTGAGTATCTTTTCCAAATCTCTTCTCTTGTTAATCCAAATTCTTTCCAATTTCTTCGTCAATCACTTTGCTCGTCCTGTTTCTAGCGCATATGTAGTAGCAGGGAAATCCCACACTACACCCCTCACTATATTTTGGTTAATTAATCCATTGAAAGTTGCATAATTGAGAATGTTTATTGATTAATTTCATGAGTTCTACACAAGAAAAGTAGAATTACACTTAGCAAGTAAAACACTCTTAAACTTTCTCTCTCCTAATGACTTGCCTCACAATTCTAAAAAGATCTCTCTCTACAACAGACTCACTCGACCCTTTATATAGGGTAATACACGAGTGGATGACTGGCTAAGCTATCCTTTATTTTCGGGAATGTCTCGCGAAGTGTCGCGATGTACAACTATTCAATCTCGCGACACTTCTTAACCCTCGCCGGATCTCACGTCTTCTTTATGTCTCTTTGTCGTTATTCTTTGCGTCGTTTATTTTAGCTCTCTGCGACTGCCTCGCGGCATCGTTGTTTATACACTTCGCGAGTCCTGTACGTTGCGATATTATGGTCCTACAGAAATAAGTCTTGCTTTATACCGTTTAAAATTGCTATTACATTCGTACTAGGTCAGAAAGACCCACTTCATACAACTGATTTGTGTCTTTCGAGCAATTAAACAATATCCGAGACTTGAATTTCAACCAATGATTTTTGCTCACATAGCATCAATCCATTAATCAAAATTATTACACATAATATTTATGAACCTAAAACCGAGTCTTTGCCATTCCATATCAAAATGTAATAAATTCTTGTAAGAAAATCACTGAAACAACATGAATAACTTTCTTACAATCTTTGTTGAGACCTTCTTAATGCTGGTTCATGTTGTTATCAAAAAATTTCTTTATTGGCAGTAGTTATATTACGGATTATTGGATCAGTAATTTGTGGTCTTTCATTATCTAACATTCTGATAATGAGAAGATTCACAATATCTGTAGAAATCTTAAATAAAGGGATCATTATCATGATCTCTTGAACAGATATATCCACATACTCCCACTGATTATGCCATCATTAACGAATTTATATTTTCGGTTTCAATAAGTCTCATACTACGGTTGGAACGTTAAAGAATACCATTTGGATCATTTAGGGAAACCAATGAACCAATAATAGTTTCCAAATCCAATTTTCATTCTTTGGAATGTAAGCCCTCAACTCCAACTGAACAACCATAACTTAAAGGTGGTTTAAACTAGGTTTCCAACCATTCTAGTCCAAAGTTTGTCTTTGAAACTGCTTTACTCGGAAATCTATTTAAATTACACAGTTGTTGAAAGAACATACATTCACTGATATGTGGTCATTATGCACAAGTCATTACGCTTCTAACCATTTTCATAAAAGTATTATTTTGCCTTTTGTTATACACCATTATGCCAATGATAAGTTGGCCTTGTGTATTGAGCAACAAATCCAAAATTTTGGAGACAATACGTAAAAGATTTATGATATTATCCTGTTTTGTCATGCCTTTCACAATATTCACCACCTTTATCAGACTTTATAATTTTCGCTTTCTCTATAATTTCCTCTCATTTTCAATAATGAATGTTCAAGAAAACATTCACAGATTGATATTCGTAATGCAATTGATAGATGTACACAGTAACGCGAAAAATCATCAGGTGATAAACAATTTTATCTTCCAAAAATGGACCATTAAAAGTCTACAAAATAATCATAATCAACAATTAATAAGAGCAAAAGATGAAATTTATATTAGAGATAAATGACAATTAAGCTTATAATAGTTTCATACCTTCAATAAGATTCTCATGTGGGTAAAACCTTATCAAGGAACAATGTGAGACATGCAAAACATTAGTACATACTATACCTTCTCATACACACAACATTATGTTTGTTTAATACCACAGCTAGAATCACCTGTGGGCAACTCATGTCCTAAAATGTATTAACAAACTCCAATTATTCTAATTTTCAACCTAATATAATGTGAGTTGTAGTCACCTGTGGGTGGCTATTATTTCACATGTATATGAAACATTAGATAACCTTAATGCTTGTTTAAATTTGTGAACCAAAATTATTTGTGAGCAGCATTGTTCTAATCGTTAAATCTAACTGAAAGGACTCAAAATATATAACACTTACAACATAAGAGTTTAGTATCACTGTGGTGATAACTAAACAATCCAGCAAACATGTACAAATGCAAATATCACACTAACTTTTCTTGTGACATCGCGTGGTCCCATTCAATGATATGTACATACTTGATCCGATCATAAAATTAGTCGATTATAAACAATTATGAGTAACCCTGAAACATTTATTGAAAATCATGTCATACATAAATTGAGAAAATATCAACACGCTTTAATTGAAAAATATCCAAACATATTGAACCTTTCGTAAACCAGAATTGAGCATTAAGCAACTATAAGTATAATTCAATAATGAAATTTCGTTGAAGGAAATTCTTTGATGCATCGCTAGTTAAATTTGCTACTAGTTTTAAGGATCAGAATAAATAAAGGTTATAAGTGTAGATAATGATTTTCACAAATATAAGAAATAACCCAAAAACAATAATTCTTTATTTCTTCTTTAAGAAATGCACCGAGCTTTAGACTTAAAGTAAAATATTTGATTGCGCATTTAAAATATGAAAATCCATTATGGGTTACTCAATTCTATAATAAGAATTAAAAAACTTTAAATAAGCATTTTAAAGAAAGTATGTACTAAAAATCATGTGGCGTTTACTTAATCATGATTTATTTGAATGTGTCTGTCAAAAATGGTCAAAAGAAAAAATTAAACATAATGACACTAGACACGTTCAAGATTTAAGTCAATTAATATCCATAATGTATGATCAACAATCATATCAGTCAGTGTTTTCTTAAATATGTGAACTCAAATTACCTGTGGGTAATTGTTGTTCTAATACATATAAGCAAAACAATATTATAAGCACTTGACATTATAACGATTATGACTGGAAAAATTATTTGACATCACTGTGGTAATTGCCAAATAACTCAACAATAATGGCATAATAACTACTAAACCTTGCCTTTATGGCCTGGCGTATTCGTGCTTACAATAAAATTATTATTATTATTAAGATAAAACACTCTAGTATCACTAATGTAGCACAGATAAGGGTAACAGGGATAGGTTTAAGTTTCGTCAGAAAGTTAATAGAAAACTGATTCTAGGATCAAGATTCTAAGGTAAAAGATTGATAAATAAACTTGATAATAATAATATTGATAATAAGATGTGTTCTGAAAACAAGAAAGCATAGCCTTTAAATAGGTTCTCAAGAACCGTCTAAACAGAAAACAAAAGGAAAGCTAAACAAACTAGGAAAGAAAATACTTGCAAGGCAAGTAAACTGAAACTGACGGATTGGATTAACTGTTATAGTTGATACAAGTTGAGGGATCAACTTTCACAGTTGATACAAGTATGAGGGATCAACTGTCACAGTTGATACACACTTTAGGAGTCAACTGTCATAGTTGATACTTAAAAGATGTACTACATCAGTCCCCCCTTCTTGAAAGAAACTCGTCCTCGAGTTAATGAATAGAAAGAACTTCATTCTCTCCATGAAAAGTGAAAATTTCCTGTACATTGAATATATTAGAGATGTTCCAAGTTGATGGAAGATCAATAACATATGCATTATCACTAATTTTCTTCAAAATCTTGAATGGTCCATATTTCTTCATCTTTGTCTTGTTGTACGTCCCAGTAGGAAATCTTTCTTTTCTGAGATGAATCATAACCAATTCTCCTTCATAAAAAGTCTTAAGTCTTCTATGCTTATTTGCATCCTCCTTGTAGTTGTTGTTAGAATCTGATTTTATCTAAGTTCCTGACGGAACTTCAACTATCTTCACAACCATAGCAACTAGTTTGCTTCCATCCCTATCTGTACTACACTAGTTTATATGCCACCAGATTCACTTTAGAAGAGTCTGGGACATCATAGATTTGAAAAAGGATTCCACTTCATAAAACCAATCTAGTAATTCTTCGATGTGTAAACCCCCGTGAAAACTAGGAATATCAGCTTTAAGTTTATATTCTGGTATACTTCCATAAGGACTTATACTAGACGTTAAACGTCTTTCGTTTATCCACTTTTGTATTTCACCTTCTTCTATTTCGTCTTCCTCATCACTGTTGATATTCACAGGAGTAGGTTTTTTGTCAAGAAAACCTTCTAACGGCTCATTGTGGGAAAGACGACGTGAGACGTTTTCAGGAATATAAGTATGCCGATAAAAAGTATGTGGTTTTACTTTTTTTGTTTCATCAGCTACTTTTTCTTCAGATTTATTTTCTCCTTCCTTTATATCATCCTCTGTTTCTCCTGCCTTCTTCTCTCCATCTACATCCTCAATCAAATCAGGTATGTCTTCCGTTTCTAAGCCAGTGTGTTTCAATAATTTGTTTACATAATATCCTTGGAAAACTAACCTCTTTTCCATAGTTTTAAACTTTTACGTGAGAGCTTTGGTGCTTGTTTCATTATTTGCAAGCTTAGTTTCAATATTTGTAATTATGGAAGTTTTAAGAGGTTTCAAGAGTTCTTCAATTTCAGCTAGGGTAGGAGGTTTTTCTTCCATTGAAAATAAAAGTAGGGTTTTGAAGTTGTGCGGAAGCTGTTAAGGATCTGTTTCTAGGTAAAAACTAAAAACACTGTATCTCATACCAACTAATATAGCACAAATAAGGGTAACAAGGATAGGTTTAAGTTTCGTCAGAAACTTAATAGAAAACTGATTCTAGGATCAAGATTCTGAGGTAAAATATTGATAAACAAACTTGATAATAATATTGATAATAAGATGTGTTCTGAAAACAAGAAAGCATAGCCTTTAAATAGGTTCTCAAGAACCGTCTAAATAGAAAAGAAAAGGAAAGCTAAACAAACTAGGAAAGAAAATACTTACAAGGCAAGTAAACTGAAACCGACGGATTGGATCAACTGTTATAGTTGATACAAGTATGAGGGATCAACTGTCACAGTTGATACACACTTCAGGAGTCAACTGTCATAGTTGATACTTAAAAGATGTACTATATCAATCACCGTGGTGATAACTAAAGAATTATGACCTAAGAATCTTAAGCACAATTATTTTATACGTACAATTGAAATTATCATCAACATTGGGATAAAAGTCATACCATAATGTACGTACACATAAACCATATCGTAATGCACACTCAAATTTAATAGTGTGAAAAATGGTTATAATCATAAAATTTTAAATAACCAACTTTTAAATTCCATTAGTTAAAGTCAACATGGTTGGTCAGCACATACTTAATCGGTCCTAGTTAATGGACCTAAAACATTATTGGCTATATGCGGATTAAGTTAACCAGAATTTAGTATTAGTTAAATAACATTCAAGACCCATTAATATTAAGTTTGTTTAAATGTTTTAACGGTTACGGAACAAAACCTTAGAACAACCACTAACATTACTAATCGAAAGGCCCGTATAATTATTCTCATGTAATTGGACAAAACAATGTAGACTTACAATGACATGTTAATATAACATAATACTTTAGTATCATTGTGGTGATAACTAAAGAGCATACAATTCAAACATTTTGATGTTCTAAACATGTTATCATACAATAAGATTTTATACATGTTTATATTGTATCATATTTGAACCCAAAATTAGAAGTCAAACAACCAAAGTCAACAGTCAAACTTGTGAAAGTCAATAGATAAAGTCAACGGCGGAAGTCAAATAGTTAGTCAAAGTCAACAGCCAACAATGGAAGTCAAACGGATAGTCAAAGTCAAACAGACAAGGTTAGACAGTCAAACAGTCAAAGTCAGACATTATGGTCAACTGTTTTCATAATGTCAAACCAAACCAAGAAGATTTTAAAACCTTATGGGCTTGTCCAAAACAGAACCCAACACATGAATATTAAACCAAGCCCAATAAACTTTCATAACATTAGAGTGAGCCCATACACATTATATCAGAATTATAAACCTTTCATTTTTCATACGTTTCATCTTCACATAACCGTAGCCGCATACTTCGCATATTAAACAAACATTTTGAGTACTTTACACATGAATCAAACAAAACAGACTTTTATTCGTGAACTAATCACATCATCATGTTATACCACATCAAGCAATAAATCATACAAGATCATATCAAGCTATTGTAGGTGAGCCCATATTATAATCAACAGGATCTAAAACTTTAAAAAAATAGCCGCATGATTTATTTGCTCAATCAATAAAAAATTGAATATCAATCAAGTAAGACAAATGGTACATAAACATGATTATTAGTAATCAAACGGACATAATATGGATTGATATAAAAACAACAATTGCATACAACATCATGGAAAATCATGGAGTTCTAAACCAGGCGCTCGATGCCAAATATAATATTTATCTTTTATACATAACGGTAGGATCTTCGAACAACATGATAATCACAATACGCATAGTTGTGTTAAAATAGAATACCCGAGGAAGCCATTGATTGAATCCAAGAAATCCTCCAAGGCTGCAAGCACACCCGTAGAACAGAATACAATGGAATATCTTGGTTTCTCCTTCTTGACCTTTGTGTAACCAATCCACACTGATCAAGGTACAGTTGCACTCGTTACGTCTTTAAACCCGAGCAGGATTCTACGCACTTTATTCCCTTAGCTGATCTCACCCACAACTAAGAGTTGCTACAACCCAAACTCGAAGACTTGATAAATAAATCTGTCTCACACAGAAAAGTCTATTGAATAGATAACTCTGTCTCCCATGGATAAACCTATGAGTTTTGTTCCGTCTTTTGATAAATCAAGGTGAACATGAACCAATTGATATACCGGACTTATATTCCCGAAGAACAACCTAGAAATATCAATCACTTCACAATAATCTTAATCGTATGGTAGCGAAACAAGATATTGTGAAATCACAAACGATGAGACGAAGATGTTTGTGACTACTTTTTATCTTGCCTATCGGAGATTAAATCTCGAGCCAATCTTAGAGAAGATAGTACTTAATCACGATAGAAAATAGCAAGATCAGATCACGCAACTACAGAGAAAATAGTTGGGTCTGGCTTCACAATCCCAATGAAGTCTTTATGTCGTTAACCTACTTGGTTTTAGAAAAACCTAAGGTTAAAGAGAATCAACTCTAGTCGCAACTAGTATCACACAAAATGTGTGGGGATTAGGTTTCCCAGTTGTTAGAGTTCTCCTTTATATAATCTTCAAATCAGGGTTGCAATCAATGTTACCTTGGTAACAAAGCATTCAATATTCATCGTTAGATGAAAACCTGATTAGACTCAAGCTAATATCTTTCAACCGTTAAATCGAACTTAGCTTGTTATACACAAATGAAATGTACCTTCATTTAGATATGACTAATCGTACCTACACGCGTACACCTTGTTGGATCAACAATGGTTAACCAAAGTTATCCATATGAACACTTCATATCAACCTTATTCATCTTAACCATAACTAGTTCAAATGACTCAAATGAAATTAGTTCTAGAGTTGTTCAATTGTTTATATTCTCATAGAAGTATACAAGACACAATTAAAGCAAAATCGATTTTGATTCATTCGAATCAAGTCATGAACATTATGGCCACGATTTCAAAAGATTGCATTCCTTATTATATAAATGTATTAGTTCATGAACAAAGCGATTTTAGAACATCATCCACTCAGGTATGCAAACGGGTACGCATACCTTAGTGGTCGGACTAAGTTTGGGTTCGCCAGTATGCGAACGGGTACGCATACCTCCAAACTCAGCAGAAATTTCCGGACCTAAACCTTACGCCAAGACGCAGCGTCTTAGAGTATGTGTACTAGGTTCCCGGACTTTCACAAACACACAGTGTACGCATACATGTATGCATACTATGGTTCCCGGGCATGGATTACATATATGCAAGTACGCACACGATGCTTAAATCCAATTTTTCAAACTCTCATTTCAACCATTGAAACATTCTTGGAAGACGGGAATAGCTGTCCCACACAAACTATTAGCTTCAAAGCAATTTTCAAGTGATCGAATGATCTATATGAAACATTCCTAGTCTATATCAAATGATTGTCTCACACAAATCATGTAAGATGTTACCAGGCGATTTTCACATGATCATCTTTTGACTTTGTAGATGGGGAAAAACGGTTTGCTGGTTTTTCAGGGAAGTGAAGATTCGAGCGTGCGGACGAGAATCGTCGACCGAGCAAACTGCTGAACCTCACACAGAAGCACTGTAAAGGGAGTGCTTAGATTCGAGAGATCAATTTGTAGGACTCCGGCCTAAACCAAGTCAATGGCCATTCCGGAGTCAATTTGGTCATAAAGAGGAAGATGGGTTGATTTGTAGGAGGGAAGCTAAGAATTTTATGGGATCAATGATGATCAAGGATTGTGGATGTGTTGAAGGTTTTTGCAAATTGAAGAACTGCTGAGGTTGAGTTCTGTGAATAAGTTTTTAATCGATTTGTTGATGAATGATGATAATGATCTGTTGTCCTCGATCTGGACTTATTTATATTGCAAGAATGATGAACACCTTGATCCCTGCAAGTGTGACGGTTTCTTGAGTGAAAGAGTGGGAAAGTGGAAGATCGTGGTGAAACCAGTTCCAGGTCGTGTGGAGAATTGGTTAACCGGCCACCCACTACTTTGATAACTCCTTCAACCGTTGCACGACTTACTCACATTCTCATCGTGGATGAATCCACGTGCCGTAGGCCGCCATACCAAAACCCTAATTGATATCCCCCATGTGACGTGATTGATGTCTCACGAATCGTGGAGTCTGCAAGACAGGCGTGTATTTTATTAGTCGGTTGTTGACTGTTTAGATAGTGAATCTAAGTTTTGTTGAATTGAGCATGATTGGCGATTGCTCAGTGATTCATGGATTTAAACATGTTAGTTCTTATGTTGATATTGCTCGTGTGCAATTATTGTAAATTCGAGCGTCTCGAGAAAGTATTGCTCGATTCGACAACCATCGAGTATTGATAGTTGGGAAATTGAGCAATGCTCAATTCAACGAATTATTGAATATTGATAGTTGGATCAATATTCGAGAATTACTGATAAATTGCTGAATATTGATGGTGAATCAATATACGAGCAATTGAGAAAGTATTGCTCAATTCGACGAATTATTTATTTATTGGTGACGTGACCCAATAAAATACTAATTAAAATATTGGTAGATTACCGAATATTATATAATTAATCCGCGTTTTGTTTGATGGATCAACATAAATTTATTTAGTGTTTGAACTTTCTCAGAATGATGATTTGTTGAGCGTTTTTTCGAAACCCTAATTTTGATCAATTGCGCATTAATTGACGAATTACTGAAAATAGGTCATGAGCGAAGGAGGGACAGACCACATGGGATTATGGACGTCTATGTGATGCCAAATTGCTCGAGTGAGCGTGCATCAGGGTCACCGATTGGTGAAGGAATGTCGATTAAATGTCGGTTTCATCATTTATTGAAATAGTGCTCGATTGAGCACCAGGTGATAAAACCTAATTATGGAAAAGTGAGGGATCGTCCAAGATGGCATGAGACCGGCCCTTGGTGGTCGTGGGATAACTGATGGGCGTTTTTACAAACTCCGAGTTGGTTGTGAAGAGTTTGGACCCAATATGAACAATTGCGCAAATTAGGTCAAAAGTGTGAAAACGTGTGTGATCGGCTCGTTGCACGCCTTAGAGCCACCCTTGGTCGGTCAATGGAGCATGCCCGTGTCTCCATAATGTCCGTATCTTAGTCCTGAGAGTTTTTGCATTTTTTGATGTGTGTTTGAGCAATATCTTGGATTTTCAGAAGAGTCCAATCTTTGACTGGAATTCTCGATTTTGCTCGAATGAGCAAGTATGCTAGTTTGATCAATATTTCGTGAATATTAAAATAATAATATTTTAATATATTTTTCGCGAGTAGCCTAGTCTGTCATGTGATCATGTTGACTTTTGTCTTTTTCATGGTTTGAGCAATATTTGAGAAAACATGGAGAAACCATGATTTTGCTGAAACCGGGAAGTTTCACAAGATGAGAGTAATAACAAATTATGAAAGATTAGGGATTCCAAGATGTGGGACCGGCCATGGCTAGGGCATGGCCGGCCGGCTAAGTTGTCCGGTCCCGTGACTCCTTTCCCTATTTTATAATTATTATTTCTCATGAAACCACCAAAATATGGAGAAACCATGAGTTTTGCTCAAACAAGGAAAGTTGCTAGAATGGAGGAGTCTTCATGAGTTCATGAAAATAACAAAAATAAGGAAAAATAATGGAGGAAGCATGGGACCGGCCACGGATAAGGCATGGCCGGCCGGCCGGCCGGTGGGCCCGGCCCATGGGCGCTACTCTATTATTTTAATGTTATTTTTCCTCTCTCTTGTTTTGTGCGGGATTCCTCATTTGTCCATATTTTCGCATGCTCGTTTGTGCATTCGGGTGTTCATTCATGCATCATTGTCGAGTACACTTGCACCATTTTATGGGGCCTACTCAGTGATAGTCCAGATGCCCGATTGTTGAGTATTTATTACTAATTCATGAAATTCAGTGGAGAATGATTCATCAAATTGAGCAATAAAAGTGAGTAGTTTATTATTATCAATCCATAGGATCAGTCGTGGACTCGACCATGAATTCGGAATAAAAATAAGTATTACCATTCCATGGGATCGTGGATTCGACCACAAAATCAGAGTAATGAAAGTAGTTTTTACCATCCCATGAGATCAGCCGTGGATTCGATCATGAAATCGGAGTAATGAGATTATCTATTACCTTTCCATGAGATCAGCCATGGATTCGATCATGAAATCGGAGTAATGAGATAAAATAGATTATCTTCTAGGAATTCGGTGGTAAATGTCACGGTAGAATTAATCTATTGCAGAAGGGATATTAGCCAGTTAAAGCGTCGTACCCGCTATGAGGTGCATGGTCAGGAAACAGCGAGTGTTTCCGAAGTCCTGAAGGCGTTAATGCTCTCAATCTTATGGAGAACCACCTGGATCTATACACGGTCTCTCTACATAGTCAGGGAACAATGAGTGTCACCGACGTCCTGAAGGCGTTATTGCTCTCAATCTTACGGAGAACCGCCAATCGGTCTTCTATGTAGAGGGGGGGCCTCTCTATGTAGTCAGGGAACAGCGAGTCACCGACATCCTGAAGGCGTTATTGCTCTCAATCTTACGGAGAACCGCCCAATTATGTTATTCTACATAGAGGGCATGATGAAATGCGAGGTATCGAACGCTCGGCTAGTGGAGGCCTTTCGAAAACAAATTCACCATGGATCGTAAAATATGAATCATCACATGCCTGAAAGCCGTGTCAGAAACATGCGGTATCATGATTTTACGATTTTTTCCTTTGTTGAAAATCCACCATCTACATTAAGTCCCCTGCTTAGTGGGGGAAATCATGTTCCGCAGTAAGCATTAAATGGTGATTTTCAATCGACGAGATCAGTGGTTGAACTCGGTCGTACAAAGGTATTTTCAGAATCCTCGATTTGCTCCAATGGTGTCATGTACGAGCAAATATTCGGGTGAGGACCCATGATAGAGTGTGATTCCATGAGCACGAAGAGATGAAGCATCGCTGATTTGGTCGGTCAAAATTCCAGTTTTGGTCGATTTGGGATTTATGGACCCAAGCCCAAACAAGGAAACCCATGTGTTATTAGGTTTTGAAAATAAATTTTATATAAAAGGGAAGAAGCTCTAATTTTTTTTTTCTAAACTTGACCGACCAGCTCTCTTCATCTTCTTCACGTCCGCGAGCAGAGAAGCTGCTGGAGCTCCCGTCACCGGCGCCATTGACTTACCGCCGGCCGAATTCCGGCGACCACACCGACCATGTAAAAAAATATATATATAACAAGTTTACGTGAGTTATTAGCTCACGATTTTTTTTTTAAAATTTACGTGACTTATTCACGTTTTTGCCTTAAAATCAAATATTGATTTATGAACAATTGTTGAAAGCAAACAATATTCAGTGAGTTCGTCAACTCTCGCAGCGTATATATGAGTTTGGTAATTTTATAATGTATGTACATGTAAAAAAAAATCAGCGAATGTTCACATGGAAGATTATATGAATCATTCTCATGAAAATTCAGGTGTTTGACTTTAAATTTTTGCTTTTCCTTGCAGGTTTGAAGAAACGAGCAAGTTTTCAGAGTTTTACGTTGTTATCACAAAGTTTGTGAAATCGTAAATAGGTAAGAGTTGAGGATTACCAGTTTTTGTAGAAGCATCGTGATTAATTATTCTGTTGCTTTAATTCTATTGTATTGATGAATTTTACGCACGGATGTCACAACAACTTTGCAAAGATGACCGATCCTCAGGAGAGCGTTTCTGAAGATGTTGAATCTTCCAGAGAGGATGTTTCTAGAGAGGATTCTTTTGGACAGGATATTTCTGGAGAAGATTCTTCCGGAGAGGATGCTTCTGCTAATGTATCTTCAAGGAATGATGATTCTAGGACCTCCAGGAGAAAGGAAGATAAGACCAAGAACATCCCAAATGTTGATGACGAATTCTTTGTGTTTCATTATAAACCCGAAAAGCGTCCTTCAGGTTCCGCATTTCGGTTGCTCATAAATCCCAGAAGCACTACTCAGAATAAGCTGGTAACTCCTCAAGCGACAATTAGGTTCTGTTTGAGCGGGAAGCACCATTTGGGTTCCCATGTGGAGCTCAAACTTTCTCAAAAGCCCCTGGAACATTTCTCCGGATGGGCACGTCATATGTTGGGCTACAGTCATGTAAGAACTATGTTGGATCGCGCACAGGTGACACGAGCTATTCAAGCAACTGGGGATCTAGTGATCAATCACGACATACTAAGTATGGTGGCTCTGCTTGCTCGTTGGTGTATTCCTACTCACATCTTCATATGTAGATGGGGAGAATTCACTGTCACTTTGGAAGATGTAGTCGCTCTGTTGCATCTTCCAATTACTAGCAATTTCCATGGAGAGCTCTAGCAGAGGAGGATGCGATGTCTAGCATGTTGGAAGCTGCAATGCACAAACTCAATGAGCCACCCAAAACTTGCTATGATTAATGGTTGAGATACTGGTGACCGAGAGATGGAGTTCCTGAAGAACCTGCCGATAGTACCTTAACCATTGCCGCTTTCTTATGCTTGTGGTTGTCCACAAACCTTCTTGAAGATAGTGGACATTTTTTGAAGCCATTTGTGATTCTTTTTGCAATAAAGATGGCTAAAGGTGAGAAACTTCCCATTGGTAGTCTATTTTTGGGTTCGCTATTTGCCAACCTAGACTCCCTAATTGTAGACTCCAGTGTCTCTGACGGCTTCATCAAGATTGAAACATATGCTAACACCATGTTTCTCCAAGATTTAATGTGGGAGCACCTTGAAAAATATGCTCTGATTCCTTGTAAGGTTTTACAAGGACCCAATGTTGATGCTCGTCATGCCATCTTTGAGAAAAATAGTGATAGGATTATGCGTTGTCTACAAAGCGACCACGGCAAAAGACACGCCTCACCAGCATTTTAGACGCTGAGTCTGAATTCAATTTTCGTCCCTGGACAACAATTCCTCCTTTCTTCTCATAATTGATCACCTTCAATGATACTAAAGAGATCATCACTTTGAAATCTGGCACTGAGTTGAGTGATGGAGAGAAGTCTTTTATGCTGAGTTGCACTCAGTTGGAAGAATATAATATCGACAGAGTAGCCCGAAAAATGGGTCTCGATCAGTGTACTCCAGGTCATCGAATGAACAAACCATCGGTTGAGTATTTGAAGGCCCATTTAGATAACACACATGTGGAAGGGAATGATTATGTGTCTTCTTTTACCGACCGGGACATTTACGTAACTCCAGGTTATGCAGAATTCTGGAATCAACAACTCGAGCGCTTGTATAAGTTTGTGATGGATGTCAAATATCCGACACGAGTGTTTCCTTTTGCTGAAATACTCTTGGATCACCCACGGTTGAAACCTCTTTCTAGTGGTGATAAAAGGAAAACATCTCCAGAATCTTCACATGTGAATATTTTCCTCATGTTTTTTGGTAATAGCATAATAATCGCAACTTTAATTGTTTCGATTAAATCATTGTAGGATAGTCGTGTTGTGAGGCCTTGAATTCTTGTAGATTTCTCTGAATGGCAAGACAGTCCCCAGGGTGCAGAAAGCAGGAGCAGGACAAATTACAGAATGATAGCGAATAGTATGCAGTCCCCAGCTGCTTCTTTGGTGAGTTTTTGGCACTTTCCTTATCGTTGCGATTTTCTCGTCCATGTAATTAGGATCCCAAAAGAATCTTGTTAATTTTTTTTAGAGCTTTGCTCCATAGGTTATTGACGGTCTTCATTTTTCTTCCATATGAACAACCCAGGAATCCAGCATCGATGAAGAGGTCGATGTGAGTATCCTATTGTGTAACTGATTTTGACATTTCTTTGAATGAAATAATGACGATTATTGTTGATGCGTCCACGAAGAGATTGTTATGGAAAGCCGACACGTCCAGATTGCCCATTCGTCTTCAAATAATGGTGTGAACGAGAACCTTCAAGGGTTGGAACCGAATGGAGGCAGTGATGCTCCCAATGTTAGTGCCGACCCTGTTAACCCTTCGAATGACTTGGAGACTCCTAAAGTAAGTACCCACTTCATATTTTCTTTATATAAGTATAATATTGTTGATTTGAGATTGAATGAATAAATGAGAATCCACACGAATGAATGAGAAAACTTTAATGAAATACGTCACCAGAAAATTCAAAACTCAACCTTTTAGCAAAAATGCCATAAAATCTTCATACAATGTCAGATTTTCGCGATATGCCTATGTATCTTTATGCCCAGGAAATTTCCAATCTTTTAAAAAGAAGCTTTTAGAGTTTTGAGCATGTTTAGGGACCAAAATCAGCTAAATAGTAAACTTCCATGAGACTTTCAGAAAATTTTCAGCTGGCATGTAGTCCAATGTTTTGGCTAGAACTCTTTACTCGTTTATCCGATTACTATGAAATTTTTATATGTTGTAGAAGACATCCATACGAAGAGAATGGTACATTACTCAACCTTATATTACTTACCAATTGCTTCCAGTTCGTCGTTTTATACAGGTCGGTGCAAAACTTCTTCAGACGAGCTTGTTGAAAACGTGTTTTATGACTTCCGTGCTATTTGCTCATGTATTGGATGCCTAGTAGAGAATTTAGATTGTGTTAGATCACTTACATGTTGGATTTCAGGATTGCCCTTGGTTTCCATGCTCTAACCTCATGTAATCTTCGTATTAGGTACCAAATACCGAAGTTGAGAATAATGGAGCAAATGATGATTCTAACCATATGGTGAATCAGGTTGATGATGTTATGGTCTATGCACCTCAATTCCATGAGAATTGCTACTGAAGTTGTCGAGGAAATTGAGACTCCAGTTGTTATTGCTTCCACAGAAGGAGCCGAGCCAAGAGTAGAAGAGACGGTCCCAGAAGAAGTTGTAGCAGTGACTACGGAAGCTACTCCAATAATTAAGAATCGCATAGTGATACATGAGTACCCTAATGCAGGGATTGTTTGTGAGCCTCCATTTGGTGTTTCACTCCCGTATCATGTATCTGTTGGTGGGTTCATCATTCCCACTGGGTATGCCAGCATGTATGAGAAATTGTGGAAGATGTATGGCCATATTGTTGTTACGAGAGATCCTGAACTTAGCTACTTCTTGACAATGCAATTAGAAAACATATTGCGCGTTATAGATGATATACGAACTAGGGCCAGAACTACTATGACTCGAGATGTACTCTTTGATTGGGAGTACAACTTGGAGAATTCTGAGAGACTTGGAAGTGGCTTCGTCAGAAGATCAACACCATCAAGGATGCATTAGTGAAGAACATCCCTTTTACTATTGATGTCGTGATGGAGAAAATGACCAAGATTGTTGAGATGACCGAAAAGCTGGAGTTGGAGAAAGCGGCTTTGCAAGTCTTGGAGAATGCTGAGAAGCAGAAATCATACTTTGATGGCTTTTTTTAGTTTTCTTACCATAATCTCATGAACATTGAACTCCTAAGAGATGTGAGATTTTATTTTGGTTTTGATTTTTTGGTTGGTTTTGGACAAGTGAATAACTGAGGATTTTCTTTTGGATTTTGGATTTGATAGAGATTTTTCTTGAATAAAAGAACTTTGATAAATTGATGAATTCAAATACTGGATGCAAGTATTGCAAACGTTTTAGAGGAATTGAAAATACAGGTAAAAGAAAATTCTAAGATGCAAACGCCAGATGTCTTGAGCGTTTGTCCTGGGCATAAAAAACTCAATGTTGAATGCTTCATGCGTCGAAAACCTTGAGCCAATTCTCATGAATCACTGGTATACTCGTTTTTCCCTTCATGTAGGCCAATTTGTAGTATCCTCCAGCCACTGACTTAACAATCATAAAATGCCCTTCCTGGTTATAATTCTTTGTGGAATGAAAATTACGTTTAGTTGCCTTAAGAACCAAATCTCCTTCGCGGAACTTGTTAGGCTTGATTGTTCGTGCCCTGAATATCTTCTGTTGGTTAGGAATTCCTCGTACAATGGGATTCCATGTTGATGGAGATTTCCAATTATGTGGCATATGCGGACACTCATGCAATGAAGAATATTTAGGGTACTGATTGTGAAATTCGGTCATTATTCTATCATTGACTGTGTTGGTGAGACAATGGATTCGGAGAGGCTCAGCGTCCAACCATTTGGTGAAGTATTGCTGAGGTGAGACTAACCACTCATAACATTGGTGATAGCCGAGTTATGAGTAAAATCAAGTCCCCTGATCATAGTAGCATATTTGAAAGTTGGTAATATAGACACATGATGGGGAATGGGACTTGCCTGAGTGCGGAACCTTCTGACGAATTTGTGGGCGCTCTCCCTAGGTTTTTGTGTGAGTTCCATCAAGGCTTTGAATTTTACCAAATGCTCGAACGGTTGATCATCTTCCGAGTCAGATCTTTCTTCAACGGATAAATGTGCAACTGAAGATGAAGATATCGCAACAACTTTTCCATCATGAATCCATGCTCGCTCGAGAATCATGTCATATCCCGGATCCTCTTTAATTATGAAGAATTTAGTTTCTGTCCAGGTTAAATCATTTCTTATCTTGAGAATGATGTAACCGTAAGCATCCTTGGAGATTCCTTCATGGTCTCTGACTGAGATAGGAGCATGAGTTGCTTCTTGTCGAGTGATGCCAGCAGCTATGAGGGTTTTGAAAGCGATGATGTTAATAGCAGTGCCAACGTCGACCAACGCTCGCTTGAATTCATTTCCTTTGAGATGTACTGTAGTGAGAAGTCCCCAGTCATACATCTCTTTGTCTATTGCTGGAGGTTCAGGGAGTATCTCCTGAATATCTAATCGTTTCCCAGACACGATGTGGTTTAATACAGCAAACATATCATTTCTTTGAGCTTTCGATAAGTACAGTAACTCACATACATGCTCAACCAGGGATTGGACTGCTTCTTTGACCGGCTGCTCAGAGAGTGTGAATGTTCTGATTGGGAGAGGATTTTTGTGCACTCCTTCAGTCCCCAGTTCCCTTGAGTCGGCCTTTTCTTTGAATATACGCTTCAAAGTTTTGCAATCACTTATTGGATGACTGACATACCTATGTAAATGGCAGTAGCGTGCATTTTCCACTTGTTCCTCAGTTGGTTCCTTTTTGACGGGAGGTAATTTGATCGCACCATCTTGAATACAGACTTCCAATAGTTCGATCACTTCTTCAATGGGAAAAGGGAAGTTAGGCGCTTCCTGATAGTTCTGTTGATGCTGAACTGGTGATTGTGCGTTTCTAGCCTGGTTTTCTTTCCTTGGTGTTTTTGGAGGGTGAGACGTCGGAGGAGCATTCTTGTGTTGTTGTGCCTTAGCTTTTCTCTTGCTCCCTTCTCCAACATTCATGAAAGCTTCAACGTTGTACTGCTTGTTGATTAAACGCCTGTTGGTGCTGCTTCGAGCGTTCAATTCCCCGACTTTGACAGTTTTGGTTCTTTCTAACAAAGCTGGAGCAGTAGTTGCTGATCTCTTGGCCGCTTCATGAAGTTCTGAAAAGGTTTGAAATCGGAGATTTTCCAACAAGGCTCTATAGTATGGAATCATTTCGTTGATGCACAAATCCACCAGTTGTTGCTCAGTAACATTAGGATCATGACAATCCAAAGCTTGAGTCCTGAACCTCTTCACATAGTCATTCGGATTTTAAGTAGTTTTCTGAGCCATCCTTCATAAGTCAGAAAAAGTAATCTGCTCAGAAAAAAAAAAGTATTTCCTGTAGAAAGCATTAATCATCTCTCCCTAATTGGCTATGCTTCCTGGTGCAATGTTGTTATACCAAGTATATGCTCGACCCGTCATGGATTTTGAAAACTCCTTCAAACGGACAACATGGTTGTGTTCATGCTCTCCTAATGCTTCCAAGAATCGAGAAACGTGTTCTCGAGCATTCCCCGTTCCATTATAGAGTGTGAACGTTGGAGAAGTATAGCCCTTTGGGAGAGGGATTCTTTGCGTAGCAGTGGGATATGGAGGTTGATGACGGTACACGGACGGTGTATGTCCCTTCCCCCGATTCTCCATAAAACGTTCCAGGTCTTCACGGGTGATGAAACCGGCAGGTTTAGGTTCTGCAGCTTTGCGGGCTTCATCATCGTCAGGGACTGGAATAACTTCTGGATCCGTAGTTGGAGATGTTTCCTTGTCTTTTCCTTTCTCCCGAGTTTTATCTGACATCTTGTCAGTGAGAGTTTTGAGGTAGTTACATAGCACCTTCTGAGTAGTAGCCATATCATCTTGATTCTTGGCGAGAACTTCCTGGACTTTCATGAGATCGGCGATAGTGGGTGGATTTTCTCTGATTTCTTCGGGATACCGACCAAAGAGAGGATTACTTCTGATATTGGTTTGTGAAGGAGTAGTATTACCACTATCGTTGGAAGTAAGAACAGTTTCTCGAGTACCAACGTTGTTGCTAGTGCTAGCATTGTTTGGGTTAGGATTGGTAACTGAACCTGACCTAAGATCAACCATTTTGTGAAAATGAGAGATTGCAACCGAGAGATTAATCTCCCACTGTGGTCGCCAATCTGTGGATAGGGAAAAACGGTTTGCTGGTTTTTCAGGGAAGTGAAGAGTCCAGCGTGCGGACGAGACTCCTCGACTGAGCAAACTGCTGAACCTCACACAGATGCACTGCAAAGGGAGTGCTTAGATTCGAGAGATCAATTTGTAGGACTCCGTCCTAAGCCAAGTCAATGGCCGTTCCGGAGTCAATTCGGTCACAAAGAGGGAGATGGGTTGATTTGTAGGAGGGAAACTAAGAATTGTGTGGATCAATGATGATCAAGGATTGTGGATGTGTTGAAGGTTTCTGCAAATTGAAGAACTGCTAAGGTTGAGTTCTGTGAATAAGTTTTTAATCGAGTTGTTGACGAATGATGATAATGATCTGTTGTCCTCGATCTGGACTTATTTATATTGAAAGAATGATGAACACCTTGATCCCTGCAAGTGTGACGGTTTCTTGAGTGAAAGAGAGGGAAAGTGGGAGATCGTGGTGAAACCAGTTCCAGGTCGTGCAGAGACTTGGTTAACTGTCGACCCACTACTTTGTTAACTCCTTCAACCGTTTCACGACTTACTCACATTCTCATCGTGGATGAATCCACGTTCCGTAGGCCGCCATACCAAAACCCTAATTGATATCCCCCATGTGACGTGATTGATGTCTCACGAATCGTGGAGTTTGCAAGACAGACGTGTATTTTAGTCGGTTGTTGACTGTTTAGATAGTGAATCTAAGTTTTGTTGAATTGAGCATGATTGGCGATTGATCAGTGATTCATGGATTTAAACGTGTTAGTTCGTATGTTGATATTGCCCGTGTGCAATTATTGTAAATTCGAGCGTCTGAGCAAGTATTGCTCGATTCGACGAATTACTGAGTATTGATAGTTGGGCAATTGAGCAATGCTCAATTCAACAAATTACTGAATATTGATAGTTGGATCAATATTCGAGCAATTGAGAAAGTATTGCTCGATTCTATGAATTACTGATTAATTACTGAATATTTATAGTGAATCAATATTCGAGCAATTGAGCAAGTATTGCTCAATTCGACGAATTATTTATTTATTGGTGACGTGACCCAATAAAATATTAATTAAAATATTGGTAGATTACTGAATATTATATAATTAATCTGCGTGTTGTTTGCTGGATCAACATAAATTTATTTAGTGTTTGAACTTTCTCAGAATGATGATTTGTTGAGCGTTTGTTCGAAACCCTAATTTTGATCAATTGCACATTAATTGACGAATTACTGAAAATAGGTCATGAGCGATGGAGGGACAGACCACATGGGATTATGGACGTCTATGTGATGCCAAATTTCTCGAGTGAGCGTGCATCAGGGTCACCGGTTGGTGAAGGAAGGTCGATTAAATGCCGGTTTCATCATTTATTGAAATAGTGATCGATCGAACATTAGGTGATAAAACCTAATTATGGAAAAGTGAGGGATCGACCAAAATGGCATGAGACCGGCCCTTGGTGGTCGCGGGACAACTGATGGGCGTTTGTACAAACTCCGATTTGGTTGTGAAGAGTTTGGACCCAATATGAACAATTGCGCAAATTAGGTCAAAAGTGTGAAAACGTGTGGGATCGGCTCGTTGCAAGCTTTAGAGCCACCCTTGGTCGGTCAAGGGAGCATGCCCACGTCTCCATAATGCCCGTCTCTCAGTCCTGAGAGTTTTCGCATTTTTTGATCTGCGTTTGAGCAATATCTTGGATTTTCATAAGAGTTCGATACTGGAATTCTCGATTTTTCGTGAGTAGCCTAGTCGGTCATGTGACCATGTTGACTTTTGGCTTTTTCATGGTTTGAGAAATATTTGAGAAAACATGGAGAAACCATGATTTTGCTGAAACAGAGAAGTTTCACAAGATGAGAGAAATAACAATTTATGAAAGATTAGGGATTGCAAGGTGTGGGACCGGCCATGGCTAGGGCATGGCCGGCCGGCTAAGTTGCCTGGTCCCGTTGTAGTTGCAGGAATTCCCACAATACATCCCTCACAAGAATTCATAATAATCAACACATCTTTAAGATCAATAATCACACTTTTTATTAATTGAATTAGAATCTTTATAAGAAGGAAATGAAATCAAGAACACAATCTCTATTCTAGACTTTCTCTCTCCTCAAAACTTTCCCTCCACTCCAAAAAGATCTCTCCTCTCTTAGGCCTGCTCGGCTCTTTATATAGGATATTACATAGTGGATGACAGCTAAGCTGTCCTTTATTTTTGGATCTGGCTTGCAATATTCTCGCAAGCATACAAATGTTAAATCTCGCAATGCTCCTAAATCTCGCTAGGTCTTCATATCTTTCTCGTGTTTAGGCTGTCGTCATCTGTTGCATCATTCTTATAACCAACCTGCGATACCTTCGCAGTGTGTTGTTCAAGGATTTCACAAAGGTATTAATGTTGCGATATTCTAATCCTACATCTTGCCTCTTCTCATGTCTTCTCTGCGAAATAGAGAATGATATGATAAATATTGTTTCAAAATGCCGCAACTGCTCATTTCTTTCCTTAAGTTTTCTACCGACAAGCTTCCATGAATTAAGAATAACCTCTTACACGTGTTAAATATTATTTACCGGTACATTTAATACTAACCGGTCATCACTTTCTTGTCTATTTAAGAACAGATCTATCATAGAAATAATTTTTTTTCTTTTACTTCGGCTTCTTCATCTCCACCTTCTCTGTGAAATTTTATCGTCTGCAACTTTTTTTACGAATTCATCTTTCTGCTACTATTTTTATAGAGTCATCAAGGTTTGTTGATTTTGCTGAAACTAATCTCACCGAAATTGATCTCATCTACTGAAATTGTCTTATTTAATTTTGTTTATCTTTATGTAATTCCCATACTGTTTTCTGTTTCAGCAAAAGTATCTCTAGTACCAAGTTTACGATCTAAAACCCTAATATTCCCAAGGGTTCGCTGCCAAAAGTCGTTGTAAACAAAAGAAAGCCTGTGAATAACAAGGTATTAAGAAATACTATTCTTTTAATAACAATATTGTTGCCTCTGTTTCTTATTTGCATTGTGATTCGCAGGGTGATGAAAATGTCGATAAACCCCGTAAAAAATCTCGCCACCTTAAAAATGTTGAAACTTCCGTCCCGTTTCCTATGTTTAAGCCTGCAACATCTCCTATAATATCTTCGCAAGCTGAATTCTTACTTCATGTTCATGAAGGTATCGCCACAGAGTTCTCCCCTGTAACTGATCTTTCTGCAGTTGAAATTCCTTTTAATAACCCTTCTGCGAATGAACCCTTCTCTTCTTCTGCTGTCAATATCTCTCATCTTGATACTACCTCAACCCCGGTCATTAATATTCCTCACATTTCATCTTCACATGACGCATCTATAGCAAAGGATGATTTAATTCCCCAATCTTCTGTTATCACCACTTCTTCATCCGAATCTCTCCCTTGTACCAAAGAAACCTTGGAAAGATTAAACATTGCTTTCAAGGTTTTATCAGATGTTCTGGCTGATGTCAGGAAATCTTCCACTGATGCTATCAAGTCTGGTGTCTGCGAGATTGTGAGTAAATATTTTGGTTCTGACAGAATGATTTCGCAAACATCTTTAGAGAAGGAAGTTGAAACTTTACAGAATAATCTCCAAGCCATGACCTTGAAATGTGACACTCTTCATCTTGAAAATCTCAAGCTTGAGAATGTCTCACTAGATCGTGACAATCTTCGCAAGAAGAAGGAAGAATTAAAAGGTATAACTTTAAACCCTTTTTTTTTTTTTTTTTAAATCCCTTGTTCGTCCTTTAAGTTTTAAACCAGAAACGAGTAATGGAGAGATATCAGTTTGAATCCATCGCCGAAGAAGCCCGTGTGGATAGAGATGCTTGGATTAATCAATATAACCAATTAGATAACCTTCATACATACTCTGTTGATCAAATAGATAATCTTACCGAGGAGAATACTCAATTAATCCAGAAGCATAATTTATTAGATAGTGAGTTATCTCGCCTCTCTTATTCTTTGACTAAAGCTAATTTGGAGTTGGAAACTTTATCAGATGATAATAAAACCCTATCTCAATAAAAGCGATTTCTTTTAAATAAGGTGGCGATCTCTTCGCAAGAACTTAACATTTGCCAAAAAGTATGTAATGATCAAGAACGATCTCTCTGCTCATTGAGAAATAAACTCAAAGAAGTAACAGAATCATCTACTGCTGAGAGAGATAAACTTATTCAAGGTAGAATAACTTTAAGTATAAAGGCAAGTCAACTCAAAGATCAATACTCCAAGCTAGAAGAATCCTACACTTCTTTTGCGAAGGAAAACAACTTACTGATTTCTAACGAAAAGAATCTTCGATCTCGCCTGAAAGGTTTAGTTGGAGATAAATTTGACGATTCAATGGACCACTTGGAGAACAGTTGCTTGGCTTTAACCCAATATCTTATCTCGCAAAAGGAAGTTAGTCATAAAATTTGACTGCCTCAACCATTTCTTTGTTAATTCTTTTTATGATATATTCCTTGCGAATTCTTCGCCTGAATAATTTTATGTATTCTTTGTTTTCGCAGAATCCGAGAAAAATCTTCGTTCCTCCATTTCTGTTTTGGAATCTGGTTATGCCAATATTCGCAAAGAGAATGCATTACTTGCCTCTACCCTTGCTCGTTCTCGCGATCGGGCAGAAAGAAGATTCGATTATCTTGCTTATTCTAAAGATATACAAAGTAGGAATCATCAGAAAGCACTCCTTCGCCAAGTTAATCTCAGGACTTAAGTTCTCGTGAATGATATCTTATTGTCCAAATTTCTTCCTCCTATATCTATCGAACCTTTGGAAGTAGATGACGATGAAGTTCCTTGTCCTCATGATACTGATTATGATTATGATAGTGGCGAAGATTTCGCACATGAAGAAGAAGTTCCTCCCAATGATGTAATCGTTGATGATAACCCAAATGAAGAAGAAACTAGAGTAAACCCAAATGAAGGCGGATCAAGCGAAAGTGAAAAAGTTTTGGAGAGTGAGAAAACTGGCGAAAGTGATAAGATTGGTGAAGAACGTCCATTATCTCCTTCTGGCAAAAAAATTGATGAAAATATTTCATCTTCTCCTGGAAAAATTAGTCTTGAGGCTTGAATTTCTGATGTAGTTTTACTTCTTTGGGTTGCTTCATCTTCATATGTAATTTTACTTCTTTCGTTTGATTTTTTGTTTGAAAATTATATATATATTTCATTATATATATATGTATCTTAAAAAGTGTTAAGTAAAATAATTTTTTTAACAATCATAATGATAGTAACAATTAGTAAATTATAAATATTTATATTGAATAGTAAGAAAAATTAATTATTTTTAAACCAAATAAATCGAATAAAACTATTTTCAAAGATATGTCTGTTTTTGTCATTTGCTATAACAACAACAGTTGAATTTGATATTTTACCAAACACACTTTGACTGCTTTTTTAATCAGCTTTAACTTTAGTTAATATTTTACCACACGTCAAACTGCTTTTTTCTCACAGCACAGCACAACAACGCACAGCAGAAAAGCGCTTTTACAAAAGTTGCAGCAATACCAAACTAAGCCTAAATATCCTTGCGAAAATAAAGCCCCATGACATTGCCGTCTTGCGACGAAATCGCAGGACGTCCTTACACTTTCATGTACTAACCAATTGATCTCGTCTTATCTTTCTTTTTTGTATTATTGCCTCTTCAGGATTGTCGCACAAATATGACAAGCCTAAATTTTCTTGCGAAAATAAAGCCTTATGACATTTGCGTCTTAAGACACTTATCAGCTCCCTAATGGAGGGTGCCTCCCTTATCTTCCCCTTGGTTGCCCCTTCAAGGAGACGTACCTATACCATACAAGGTTGGCTCCCCCCATCCGGTCTTAACAACAACCAGTTGTTTTCGTAACCTCTTATCCCTTTTGCCTATAGGGCTTATGGTTACGAGACTGCACCCTAAGTGGGGTTTTCTTCGGCCGAGTGCAGCATAAGTCAAGACTTTCCAAGAATGGCCGAGACGCTTCAAACGCCCAAGGCACTCTTGGCTCAATTGTGTACCTCGGCGCCTTGATCAGATGTTGTACTCCTTAGAAGAGACCCTTAGTCGTCCAACCTAAGTCATAAGCTTAGGTTGAAAATCCAATGTACCTCTCCTGGATGGGCTTTATTGACCCCAAATCTCCATGACTCAGGTTCCAGGGGCGGTGTAACCTTTTCGCTGAGTCATGCAACAGGTATCCCCTTCTATGACGCACTTTAGGTCTTACATTTGCCTCTTGCAAAATTTTATTCGCGGACTAAGGTGTACGCCATAGAAGGTTTGCCTCTATCTATGAGAAGTTATCGCACGTCTCTATTCTTTCGTAAAGAATCATAATCTCTGCGACATTATCACATGTCTTAATTCTTTTGTAAAGAATCATAATCTCTGCGAAGTTATCGCATGTTTCTATTCTTTATTTTGGATGTGTATAATCTCGCAATTATTATTTCATAAGAGTTTCACATAGAATCATTTTGTTTCAATCATACATCATTTCTCAGTCTACTCTTTTGAAAAACCTCTTATGGGTAATATCTTTTTAAGTATAGTCTATTACATGGTCTATCAAGTCTACAACCCACATCTTTACCCTCAGGATCCATCAATTTATATGCCCATGTTCCAACTATTTCCTTAATGACATAAGGTCCATCCCATTTTCTTGCTAGTTTTCCACCACTTTCTCGCTGATATATTGGCGTTTCTCGCAACACCAGGTCATCTGGTTGAAACTCTCGTGTTTTAACACGTTTATTATATTCTCGGGCTAATCTTCACTGGTAATTTTCCATATGCTGTAGAGCCCTTTCTCTTTTTTCTTATAATTCATATAAGTTGGTTAAAATCATACCCGCACTAAGATTTCTCTCCAAAGCTTCTCTCGTTGTCGTAGGAATAATAACTTATGTTGGTAGTACAGCCTCAACTCCATATGTTAAACAGAAAGGTGACATTCCAGTAGCTTCTCGCCTAGTTATGTTGTAAGCCCATACTGCATTATGCACCTGTTTGCACCATGCTTTATTATGCCCTTCTAATTTCTTCTTCAGTATATCTACGATTGTTGTTGCTTCTGCCTGTCCATCTTATCTTAAACGCATTGAGTAACATTTCTATGTTCTGCCCTTTAAACTGTTTCCCATTATCTGATACCAATTGTGCGGGAATTCCAAATCTGCAAATGATATTCTCAAATATGAATGTAAAAATATCTTTGTCGCGAATGTGTTGAACTGCCTTTACTTCTACCCATTTTGTGAAATAATCTGTAGCGACAATTAGATATCTTCTTTGTCCAGATCCCGGTAAAAATGGTCCCACAATGTCTAAACCCCATTTTCCAAAAAGCCATACACTTGTTGAGGATGTTAATGGTGCTCCGGGTGCATGTATTTTCTTTCCGTGCCTTTGACAATCTTCGCAACCTCTTGATACTTGTTTCGCATCTTCATGCATATATGGCCAGTAATAACCTTGCATTTTCGCTCTGTATGCCAAAGATCTTCCGCCACTGTGATTGCCATCATCCCCACAATGTAATGCCTTTAATACTTCTTCTCCCTCTTTTCGTGTCAAACATCTGAGTGATGGTCCATTAAAGGATCTCCGATACAATACCCCATCTCGTAGTTCGTAATTTGTCGCACGGATCTTTAATTTGTGTGCCTCCAATCTATTTCTTGGTATTTCTTCTTTCATCAGATATGCATGAAGTTCTGTTCTCCAATCCTCGGTATTGGGTACTTGTTCTCCACCTTCTATTATCATTACGTCTACCTCTTCCTCTTCTTCTTTATTGATTGATGGTGATAGAAGTGTCTGTATCTTTATGCATCTCGCGGTTGGATCTGTCATCATACTTTAGATAAAAGCAAAAGCATCTGCGAGTCTGTTATCTTTTCTTGATATATGTCTCCATTTTATTTTTGGGATTTCGCTGACAATTCTTCAACAAGTTTCTTGTATTTCTTCATCTATGGTTCATTTGTAGTGTATTCTCCTTTTATTTGACGAATGACTAGCTGCGAATCACTGGTGATTCTCACATTCTCCAACTTCATTTCTATTGCGAACTTCAGGGCATGTATCGCACCTTCATATTTTGTTTCATTATTGGTGGATGTAAACTCTAATCTGAAGGAAAAAGCCATTTTGTTGCCCTCTGGCGAAATCAAAACAATTCCAACTTTGTTACCTTCCCCATTCGATGATCCATCTACCAATATTTCCCATCTATTTGGCTCCGTTAATAAATCTCTTGGATTTCCATGTTCTTCTTATATATCCATCATTTCTTCCACAGCTTCATCATCTTCTGGAGGAAATTCTGCTAAGAAATCTGCGACAACTTGTGATTTAGGTGAAGATAGTATTTCATATTTGATTTTGAAATGTCCTACTTGAGCATTCCATCTCTCAACTCTGCCTGACCTTTTTGAATTTTTCATTACTGACTCAATTGGTACCTTTGTCATCACCCTTATTGTATGTGCCTGAAAATATATGCGAAGTTTAAATGTGGCATAAACTAATGCCAAAATTAGCTTTTCAATTTTTGAATAATTTTTCTCTACGACATTGAAGGTTTTGCTGATGTAATAGATTGGTTTTTCAACTCCTGCGTCTAATCGTAATAACATTGCACTTAATGCGTGCGAAGTTGTCGCAAGATAGATTAATAATTCTTCTCCTGGTTCTGCTTTTTGCAAAATGGATATATCCACCAGATGTTCCTTTATTCCTTGCAAAGCTTTCTCGCATTCATCTGTCCATCTAAATTTCGCCCCCTTTTTGAGTATGTTGAAAAAATGTTTACATTTGTCTGATGATCGCGAAATGAACCTCCCTAGCGAAGCTAAGAGTTCGTTTAACTTATGTACATCTTTTACCGTCGCTGGTGTAGGCATGTCGCGAATTGCTTGCACTTTCTCTGGATCAATTTGTATTCCTTCTTTCGATACAATGTAGCCTAAAAATTTTCCTGATGCAACCCCAAAGATACACTTCTCTGGATTTATTTTGATGTTAAAATGCCTCATTTGTTCAAAAATTTCTCTCAAATCTTTAACATGATCTTTTGCTTCTTTACTTTTTATCAACATGTCATCTACACACACCTCTAGTGTTTTGTGTATCCACTTCGCGAACACCTTCTCTACCATCCTTTGGTATGTTGCTCCAGCATTTCACAAACCAAATGGCATTTTTGTATAACTGTATAATCCTCTTGGAGCGAAAAAAGCAGTATGTTCTTGGTTTTCTTCAGCGAGAGGAATTTGATTGTAGCCTTTGTATCCTTATAGAGAAGATATCCTATCATTTCCTGCTACTGATTCAACCATTTGTGGAATATCTGGTAACGGAAAACTATCTTTCGGACAAGCTTTATTTATATCAGTAAAATCTATACAAATTTTTATCCCTTTTTTCTTCTTTGGGACCAGAACCATGTTTGCTATGCACTCTGGATATTTTGCTTGTTTTATGATTTTCATGCATCAAGCATCTTCTGCAACTCTTCTTCTATTTGAGGATGATATGTTGTTGCGATTTTTATAATTCTTTGTTTGAATGGTCTCGCATTTTTGTCAATCTCCAACCTATGACACGCCACAGACGGATCTATTCCAGGCATCTCATCCATGTTCCACGCGGAAATATCTTTATAATCTCGCAACAGACCAATAGTTCTTTCTTCTTCATATGCCTCCATCTTAGTCCCAATTTTTAGTATCTTGGGTTCTTGTTTGGTTCCAACATTCACTTCCTTTGTTGGTTTTGCTACGGTGTAACTGGTCTTTGGTTCTCCCATAGGTGTTGGTTCTTTTATTTCCTTCGCAAGTTCATTCCCTTCTTCCAAAATTTCGCTGGGTATTCCTTTTCCTTCCTCTGCTCTTATCATATAAGTTCTAAATTCTTCTTCCTTCTTTGCCTCCTTCACCATTTTTCTGTGATCTTTTTGCTTCTTTGCACGTCCTTCATATTGTTTCACTTTAATTTGATAACATAATTTCGCTTTATCAGTATCCCCTCTAATTTCACCAATCCCACTCGGCATAGGAAATTTAATGCATTGATGTAATGTTGACGCTACAGCTTTAATTGCGTGTATCCATGATCTTCCCAACAACATGTTGTACGGCGATTCCATATCCACCACACATAATGTCACTTGTGTTTCAATTTCTCCCAGCAAAATTCGCATCTCTATTTCCTCTTTTGGTTTTGGTATAGATTTACCAAAGCCATGAATATGATATGTTGAGGGAGACATTTCTTCATTTTTGTATCCCATTTCTTTGTATGCATGGTAAAACATTATATCCACCGAACTCCCTGTATCCACCAAAGTTCTATTCACCACCCATTCTTCCATAGTTTTTGCTGATTTCCCTTTTTCTTCTTGTATGGTTATTGTGATTACCAAAGGAGATGTATGGCTCAAATTTTCTCTTGGTATCTCTGCTGTTGTGAATGTAATTTCCCGTTTTTCCAAATCTTTCAAGGGTGATACTTTCTCCATCGTCGTAATTTTCTTTCCCTCAAAATCTCGTTTATGTATTCTCCCTTTGATGTTTTCATGGAATTCATTAATCATTGTTTTTGTAATCAAACTACACTCCAACCTTCTGTTGCATTTCTTAATTTTACTTTTCTCTTCTTTAACTGATTCATCGTTTTGTTTCATCATTTTATTGATTTGAACGGTCTTAGTAAAAATCTTTAATCTTGTATGCCAGCCCCTCCTTCTAGCGCCATTATGTAGTTGCAGGAATTCCCACAATACATCCCTCACAAGAATTCATAATAATCAACACATCTTTAAGATCAACAATCACACTTTTTATTAATTGAATTAGAATCTTTACAAGAAGGAAATGAAATTAAGAAAAAAATTCTATTCTAGACTTTCTCTCTCCTCAAAACTTTCTCTCCACTCCAAAAAGATCTCTCCTCTCTTAGGCCTGCTCGGCTCTTTATATAGGATATTACATAGTGGATGACAACAAAGCTGTCCTTATTTTTGGATATGGCTTGCGATATTCTCGCAAGCATACAAATGTTAAATCTCGCAACGCTTCTAAATCTCGCTAGGTCTTCATATCTTTCTCATGTTTAGGCTGTCGTCATCTGTTGCGTCATTCTTATAACCAATCTGCGATACCTTCGCAGTGTGTTCTTCAAGGATTTCGCAAAGGTATTAATGTTGCGATATTCTAATCCTACACCCGCGACTCCTTTCCCTATTTTATATTATTATTTCTCATAAAACCACGAAAATATGGAGAAACCATGAGTTTTGCTCAAACAAGGAAAGTTGCTAGAATGGACGAGTCTTCATGAGTTCATGAAAATAACAAAAATAAGGAAAAATAATGGAGGAAGCATGGGACCGCCATGGCTAAGGCATGGCCGGCCGGCCGGTGGGCCCGACACATGGGCGCTTCTCCATTATTTTAATGTTATTTTCCCTCTCTCCTGTTTTGTGCGGGATTCCTCATTTGTCCATATTTTTGCATGCTCGTTCGTGCATTTGGTTGTTCGTTCGTGGATCATTGTCGAGTACACTTGCACCATTTTATGGGGCCTACTCAGTGATAGTCCAGATGCCCGACTGTTGAGTATTTATTACTGATTCATGAAATTCAGTGGATAATGATTCATGAAATTGAGCAATAAAAGTGAGTAGTTTATTATTTTTAATCCATAGGATCAGTCGTGGATTCGACCATGAATTCAGAATAAGAATAAGTATTGCCATTCCATGGGATCGTGGATTCGACCACAGAATCATAGTAATGAAAGTAGTTATTACCATCCCATGAGATCAGCCGTGGATTCGATCATGAAATCGGAGTAATGAGATTATCTATTACCATTCCATGAGATCAGCCATGGATTCGATCATGAAATCGGAGTAATGAGATAAAATAGATTATCTTCTAGGAATTTAGTGGTGAATGTCATGGTAGAATTAATCTATTGCATAAGGGATATTATCCAGTTAAAGCGTCGTACCCGTTCTAAGGTGCATGGTCAGGAAACAGCGAGTGTTGCCGAAGTCCTGAAGGCGTTAATGCTCTCAATCTTACGGAGAACCGCCTGGATCTATACATGGACTCTCTACATAGTCAGGGAACAGTGAGTGTCACCGACGTCCTGAAGGCGTTATTGCTCTCAATCTTACGGAGAACCGCCCAATCGTTCTTTTATGTAGAGGGGGGTATCTCTATGTAATCAGGGAACAACGAGTCACCGACGTCCTGAAGGCGTTATTTCTCTCAATATTACGGAGAACCGCCCAATTATGTTATTCTACATAGAGGGCATGATGAAATGCGAGGTATCAAACGCTCAGCTATTGGAGGCCTTTCGAAAAAAAATTCACCATGGATCGTCAAATATGAATCATCACATGCCTGAAAGTCGTGTCAGAAACATGCAGTATCATGATTTTACGATTTTGTCCTTTGTTGAAAATCCACCATCTCTGAGACTCTCGTCAAGAATATAAGATGAACTTGGTTAAAGTGAAAGCTTACCAACACATATTTCGAGAAATATATAAGCGAGTTAAACTGAGCTCGAAATATCAAATGTGCATAATTGAAGTCTATATAGCTATACGACCTTTGTCTCAAATAGGAGATGGAGTAGATAGACTTTTGAGTGATAGATGAGTTCAAGTCTCCACATACCTTTTGTCGATGAAGTTCCACAAGATCCTCTAAGTAGTTCTTCGTCTTCAATAGATGAACGCCGTGAAGTCTAAGCTCAACTACACTTTCTATCCTAATCCGAGACTTAGCTATAAGTATACTAGAAATCAAGACTTATAGTTTTGGCAAAACTAAACTTAACAAACAAGCTTGAGATAGCAACGCTTGTGAGTTCGACCGAGCAGTTATCTAACAACACTTGTACGTTAATCTCTTGGTAACGATTTCATAGTTAGTTTGTTTTGAACTCTGATTATTCAGCAAGTACATCTTATTGAAATAATCTTTCGGCAGTTACTATTTTTGTAAGATTATAGAGGTCTGTTTTTGTAGGTTGATATTAAAAAGATTGTGGTGTACTTTGCACCCTTGTCATTTCATACCTTATTAAACTTTACCTTATCCAATTCACCTACTTAGTTGTTATGGTTTGAGTTTGTGGTTATGGTACCGAACTTTGCACCAAAATGGTATATATTAGAGCACCTCGTTCTAAAAGTTCTAGTTTTTTTTTTTTGCCACATGGGATTTTTTACCCACAATTAGAGAAATTCAATCTCCAATACTCCTACAAAATAAGAGCAGTGACATGGATATTAAAAAGTCTCAGAGAAAGTCTTAATTAGACTTTCAGATAGACCTCTAACTATTTTCAACGCCATCAATTTTATTTCACAAAATTTATATTTACTACAAAATCAAACAAAGAAAAATAAATAAATTATGTTTATCTAAATTAAAAAGTTATAAGGTGAAACCATAACCATTAGATGTGAGATTTAAGATAAAATATCTTCTTTACACTAGCTATGAGAACCCGCTCATAAATAAAACCTCTAATAATGATCCAGACACATGATTTTTTTACCTACCCTTAGAAATGATCTTATAAAATTTAAGTGAACTATTGAATGATGTAATGGATGTTACTATACCAAGAGTTATTAATTGCAGCTCTAGCCAATTTTTACCTGGTGTTGGCTAAAATAAATAAACCGACCTCTTTTTTTTTTTTGATATCATGTAACATTTTATTTCATGGAAAAATAGAGGTTACATGGATGTTTACAAGATAATCAAGAACATCATAAAACAAGAAAATTAAAATCCAAATACAAATAAAGATACAAGTTACAAATAAATCGCGAAGAGAAAGAGCGATGAACTGCAATAGTATCCAATTTGTGTAGGGAGGAGGAAGGATGGTATAAACCGGAATAAAATCCGTCCATTTAAGATAGTTATCTTCTTCAAAAAGAGATGCTTCTGAAATAGAGAAGTAATTTGCTCTAACCATTGTTTGAAACGAACCCGGATGCCCTAAATCTCTTGGATCGAAGGTGAAATCGCAGCGCCGCCGAGTTGTATCATTGATATTCTTGAATAATCCAAAATAACAAACCACATACCAACCAAAATTCCTAGAAATAGTCACCTTGGAAACGAAGATAAAATCACCATAAAGATGAAGACAAAATCGCACAAAAGCGAACTATTAATTCGCTCCAAAGGCGAAAAAAAAATGTCAAACGACATCAAAATCAAACCAAAATTAAAATCCTACACTAAAAACTAATACTAATGAATATAAACCGACCTTGCTTATGCCGATTGATTTACCTTGAACCTAAAACAAACATTTTTTTTTTAATGGATGCTAACCGACTCTAGCTAACCAGACCAATTAGGTCAAAACCATATAATCTCCTTTTAAGCACTACCTTATAATTTTCTTTAGTTTGATAACCGTTCATTCCAAAATTTCAATCAAGTGTTTTTCGACAAATCATATATTTTGCTCTGCAAAACCGAATATCCAAAAAAACTCAAACTACATGTTCTTCTTCTTTATCAATTCCTTTTACAAATCTTCAATTACGTATCAATATTTTAGTAGATTTTTGTGTGTTGCCTAGATTTATTCTAATATTAATTAGGGTAAATTTGGGTAACATTTAAGTTAGGTTTTTATGCTTTCAATAAAACTTGTTCTTGTTTTACAGGGATCTTAGAGTCAGGTTTTGTATATATTTCTCTTGATCGTCTTCTAAGGCTGACTATTGTCATTATGAAGAATATAATAGCCGTAATGGCACTTTGTTAACATGTGATGATGGTATGTTCATGTATACTGTTCATGACGATTTCCTCCGGCGTGATGTAGGTCTCTGCAACTCGATACAAGATCCATGGCTACCGGTTCTAATCGTGACTATGATGTTATGTGCTTATTACTCCTTGCTATGGGAGCATCAAGATTTGAAGAAGTTATCCAAATGGTTGGAAAGAGTCCCAAAAACCATCCTCAAAAAACATTTGTTTTATATTTGAATATGTACTCAATACTTTTAATGTGTGTTAGATCTTCTGTATTAGGGGCTCTCATTAAATATATTTTCTACTATTCTTTGTTGATGATGTATGAATTTCTGTCACTTGTTGACATTTTATTAATATAATTACTCTAGGGGCTCTATTCAGCCCCTTGTTAAAAAAAAAAAAATCATTCCAATTTGGATTTAAGGCATGCTCCACGAGAACATGGCCATGGGTGTGGAAGTGGCATTTTTCACATTCTCTAGGTTAACTAAAAAGGGGGGAAACAGAATGATTTATAAAGTACTGATTTCAAACTCCAAAATAGTAGAGTTTCATGATGCACAATATAAGTGCAATTCACAGTCCGGAGAAAATAACTAGTCACCGGTTAGTTGTTGCTTAGATTTCAAAATACCAACAAATCAAATTTTGAACACGTAGATATGTCATTTAAAACATGTCAAAACAACCTTCTTCCCGAAAAGACCTACAGTTAAATGAACTCACCACCAAATATCATGTGATGCAATTGCAAACAAAAAGCAGGCTGCAATTACAATTCTTCTTTCTAAAATGCACCCTAAAGTAAAATTCAAGGACAAATCAAGTAAAGATGTCCACACCATTCGAAAATTGAATGACAGATGACTGGGTCACTGGCTCATTTCGCTGGTTGAAAGTTCAAATCTAAACTTGTAATAAAATGTACCAGACGTAAAATAAAATAAAGGAGCATGGTATCTATCATAAAATACATGGCTTGATTGGGGTATACCCAAACTAATTGGGTATACCCAATAAGACAAAATCGGGTCATTTTGAAGTAAAACCAAGCCACCCCTTAACCTTGTATTTTTAAAATGACTAAAATGCCCTTTTATAATTAACATTAAAAAACTGATTAGGCTAATTAATTGAGTTTAGATAAAAATTTTGAAAATGAAAATTCAGTAGATTAAACCTTTAATCCGTCTTGTGAGTTCGATTAAGATCAAAAAAATTGGTTTTCAAAAATGTCAAAAGTCGGCAAGGTAGAGGTTTGAAGAAGGTGCCGGCTATATATGGCCGACATGGTCTTTGTTTGAATAAAATGTCGTTTTAGCCGGCAAGGTATTTAAATGAAGAACATGCCGATTTTTTTTTTTTAACACAGGAGATGGCTATTGAAAAATATTAGTCGGCAAGGTCTACAAAAAAAACCCCGCTGGCTGGTGAAAAATACCCTGCCGGCGGTTGAAAAACCCTGCCGGCGGTATAAGTCGGCAAGGTATTTAAATGAAGAACATGCCGACTTTATTTTTTTTGACACACAGGAGAGGGCTATTGAAAAATATTAGTCGGCAAGGTCTACAAAAAAACCCGCCATTTGTTGAGAAAAATACCCATAGGTGGTATAAGCCGAAGCAAGGTCTTCAAAAATACTATGCAAATTGTGTATTAGCCAAGACGGTCTTCATAAAATACCCTGCCGGCTGTTTAAAAATTACACTCGCCATGACTATTATGAAAAGTCGGCAAGATATGCATGTCACGACCTTCTTAAACAGACGGGCCGGCAAGGTCTTCAAAAAATACCCTGCCGACTGTTGAAAATTTTTACAGTCGCCATGACTATTATGAAAAGTCGGCAAGATATGCATGTCACGACCTTGCTGGCCGAAGACACAAAAATCATAAATTTTGATTTCTAACTTAATATAAGGTATCTGAGATTGGGTATTATTTTGTACCCAATCTCAAATCGAGTATGTACATACTCAGTTTGAGATTGGGTACAAAATAATACCCAATTTCAAAACCCGTATGATTCATTTTTTTTTCTATCTTTTTTTTTTTAAATCATCATGTATGATTAGAGTGAATAGAGTTTTTGGGAGAACAATTTGAAACTTTTTTTAGGAAGGATTCAGCCGGCAAGGTTTGGGGGGGGGGGACAATTTGGCCTTTCAATATCATTTAGACACCCCTTAACACACTAGGTTGGATGACTTTAAATTTGGTATACCCCAATTAGTTTGAGTATACCCCAATCAAGCCAGGATAAAATGTACCTGCAAAAAAAAATTCACATTTACACGAAAAAGACAACAACACCCCCTTCCACCACCTTCTTGTATTTAACGCTGACCAATGATGAGTCATCACAAATTCAATCTACACAAATTCAATTGTAGTTATGAACTTCTTATGTATTTGCTTGCTATTTGTTCTGAACTGGTTGTAAACTTGTAATACACACAGGTTGAGGTTGTGGCACATTGGAGGGGAAAGTGCAGATTTGTGGCCTAGGATTTCAACTTGCAAGTGCAGGCTGTGCAGCCATCCATTTTCGTTTGCAATGATCACATTTCATTTCTTTTCGACTTGTTGTAGACAGACTTATGGTTGTGAAAATGTTGTTTTTACTTTTTAGCAAACTGAACTTATTTTGGATTGTTGTTTTGAAGTTAGGGAAATGTTGAACTTAAGTATGTATGCAACCTAAACTTATTTTGGATTGTTGAACTTACTGAAATGTTGCATACTTGTAGTTGTATTATATTTTGTAATATTTTTCAGGTAAAAAAACCGGTACCGGAGTACCGGTACAACACCAGGTACAAGTACAGGGACCGGTCCTCAAAATGAGGTACCGGTCAACACCAAGTACAGGGACTGGTTCAATAAGAGAACCGGCCCGTACCGTCCCATGTGCAGCCCTAATAATGACTGGTGGCGGGCCCCACAAAAAAAATTAACAAAAATAGCCAATGTAACCCCATAATTTTACTATAAATATATAAGCATAAATATTAATAAAAATTAATTAGCCAATCAAAACTCGACAACGTTTTTCAGACAAACCACTGGTTTTCTACCAAACCACTGTTTTCCGAATCTAGAACCACCATTCTTAAAAACCAATCAATTTTTATAATCCCTACTGCTCGTACGACAGAGATTGCCAGATTTGGGGATACATTTTTTCCATGAGTGCGAATTCTAAATATCTTTCCACGTTTCGGACTCTCATTGGCTAAATTTAGATACTAATTTTAGGCTTAGCATTTTGGAGCCGTACGATTGAAATCCAATGGCGTGGAATCATCAGAAGGTGGATTTGACGTGTAAGGTATTGAAGACCGAGAAGAGGAGCAAATAAGGAAGGTGGAGAAAAAGGAAAAAACCTAGAATATGTTTGTTGTTATAAACTGCCTGACATTCTCAAAAATATCACCAAAACGAACCCTTAATAGTTGTGTGTATCAAACTTCTTCTCAACTTCATTCTTCTTATAGCTGTTGTTGTGATATTGGAAAATTAATCGTTGTACTAGGGTTTTCTTTCTTTTTTGGCCGGCCTTCTTTTAGCATCCTTCAATGATATAGGATTCTTTCTTAATTTGATTCATATCATTTGCTGCTCTTTATCTTATAAGAATCTAAGAAGAAGAAGAAGAAGAGAAAATGGGGAGAGGAAGAGTACAACTGAAGAGGATAGAGAACAAGATCAACAGACAAGTAACTTTCTCAAAGAGAAGGTCCGGTTTACTTAAGAAGGCCAATGAGATTTCAGTTTTATGTGATGCTGAAGTTGCTTTGATTGTTTTTTCAACCAAAGGAAAACTATATGAATATTCTACCGATGCTTGGTACGTACTCTATCTTTGTTTACTTAGTTGATTTCAGATCTGTTCATACTTATTTCATCCATCAATCTATCTATCTATTCCGAAGTATTTAATTTGTAGGACAGTTAAATCTGTTATGTTATGTTGTTGATGATCTAATGCATTAATTTAAAATATGTCGTGAAATTTTGTATTAAGAATTGATCAGTTCATTTCTTATACCGGTACAAAGGTGTCATATAACGATATCATACATGGTTTTAAGTTGATCATCATCATATAAACAAAAGAAGAAGAGTCTTTAATTGAGTGTTTATTTGTTACTGGTTTATATTTAGAGACTATAATGATATTCGTTACTATACAATTAAGATAATACTGACTTAAAGCATTTTCACCCCCCACCCCACGCTTAATTGGTTTCTGTTGATCTTCTTTTTAATCTGATTGATAAATATATATGTATTGGGTTATTCTGATAAATAAGGTACGATGAGAAATAATATCTAATGCAAAACAAGAATAACCAAGCAAGATATTTTCCAACAAAAATTTAGTTGGAAAGAAATATATTATTGTTTACTAAAAATATCACCTCTATTACTGGATTAGTAGACACTTTAATTTTTTTCTTTGCTGTTTTTGATAAAGGTAATGAAAGCTTTTATGGGTACCTCATGCAATAAACTTGATGCAGTACAGTGTGATTAATATGTCACTTTAATAGATTTGTATCTATAAATGGGTTAGTCTTTAGTATCGGTTATTTCCGGTAGTAGCAAGCTGATGCCAAAACTTATTGTCGGCAAGTTATGTTATATTAGTTCAACATTTCGATAAATCTGGCACTGTAGGTGCATGCACTGATGATGCACGCATCATCACGCATGTAGCAGTAATTGAACTTTCTGGATGCAACCTTTAGTATGTTGGGATTACTTGGTAAATAATTCCACAAGACACTAGTTCTTTGGATCAATGTAGAAGTAAAGTAAAAATAAAGAAGATGCATTCTAAAAGAAACAAGAAAGCGAGAACACAAGAATTAACGTGGTTCGGCGATACGCCAACATCCACAAACGGCTACGATCACTCTTTATTATAGAACTTTTACAGAGAATTAAAACACTCAAAGATGAATCAATCACTAACTTATAAATAGCTAGAAGCTAATCATAACACTAAAATAACTCTCTAGTAATATTGCTCTATATCCTCACAAATAGAAAGTAGAAGAGAAGTAGGAGAGAAAACTCATAAGGCTCTTAGAGTTGGTGTGTTGGTGTGTTTTTCTCCAACTGAGCTCCCTCCTATTTATACTAGATAAGTACTTGGGATTCAAGCAAAATACTTGACATCCAAGTAGTAAAACCTTGCAAGCAAAGTAAACTTGGTTGCCAAGACTTTACTAGATAATTCCCATGTGTACTTAATAGCCAAGCCTTCTTCTTATCTATGCCAAGTGTCCTATAACCTCCACAAGTGTGAATATAGGATTTAATCTTTGACAACATTAACAATTCTCCACCTTGTCAATGATTCCACAAAAAGACTGAGTTAACCGTAGCCTCCAAAACGCCTAAAGCATCAACAACGAGCAGTGTTGATCAAGTTGAGACACCTCTCGAACTTGACCTTCGGAACGATTTTCGTCAATATATCTGATGGATTATGTTCAGTACCAATCTTCAATAGAAGAACTTTTCCGTTATCAATCACTTCTCGAATTTTATGATAACGGACATCAATATGCTTGGTGCATGGTAGACTTGGTTCTTTGCAAGATGGATTGCGCTTTGACTGTCACAATACACAATGACATTCCTTTGCACAATCCCCAAGTCTCCAACTAGACCTTGAAGCCATAATGCTTCCTTAACAGCCTCTGTTACAGCAATATACTCCGCCTCTGTGGTAGACAAAGCAACAACTGACTGTAACATAGACCTCCAACAAACAGGTCCTCCACTCAAAGTAAAACAATACCCCGAAGTAGAGCGACACTTATCTCGATCACCAGCATAATCTGAATCAACAAATCCACAGACCTTCAAACTCTGCTCCTTTTGATTCACTAAACCAACATCTAGAGTTCCTTGAAGATATCGCAAAAATTCCCTTAACCGCGTACCAATGTGCTCTCCCGGGATTAGCCATATACCGGCTAACTAATCCAACCGCTTGAGAGATATCACGGACGGTACAAACCATAGCATACATCAAAGAACCTACCGCATTAGCATAGGGAACCTTTGACATAAACTCTTCTTCCTCACTAGTAGTAGGACTTAACTGGTTTGACAACATAACACTTGGTGGCAATGGAAGACTAATAGCTTTAGAATTTTGCATTCCGAAGCGACAAACAATTTTCTCAAGATAAGATTTCTGAGTAAGACATAGCTTCCCCTTTGATCTATCTCGAGTAATTTCCAAGCTCAATATCTTCTTAGCTGAACCCAAATCTTTCATCTCAAACTTCAAACTTAATTGCTTCTTCAAAGCATCAATTTCTGACTTGCTCTTTGCAGCTATAAGCATGTCATCAACATAGAGTAAGAGATAAACAAAACTCCCATATCGGAGCTTCTTAAAGTACACACATTGATCGTACTTACTACGAGTGTACTTTTCTTTGCAACATAAATGTATCAAACTTCGGATACCACTTGTCTTGGAGATTGTTTTAACCCGTCTGGTGACTTCCGGAAGTCGACACACATAATCTTCTTTACCGGCAACCTCAAAACCAATGGGCTGTGACATATAAATGTCCTCCTCCAGATCCCCATGCAAGAAGGCAGTCTTGACATCTAGTTGCTCGAGCTCTAAATCAAACTGCGCCACAAATGCTAGAAGGATTCGGATGGAAGTGTGCTTAACAACCGGAGAGAAAACTTCATTGTAATTCCACACCTTCCCTTTGTGCATATCCTTTAGCCACTAACCTTGCCTTATATCGTACACCACTAACGATACCCGTAGAGTCTGGAGTTCCGTCCTTTACTGTATAGACCCACTTGCACACGATCTTATTTTTACCCTTGGGCAACTTAACTAGTTCCCAAGTGTGATTCTTATGAAGAGACTCCATCTCCTCATCCATAGCGGTTTTCCACTTATCGGCATGAGTATCACTCATCGCCTCCTTGAAGGTAAACGGATCATCTTCGAAAATGGATAATGCATGAGAAACACTATCCTCATAACCATATCGAATAGGTGCACTAATTTGACGCCTCTCACGCTGAGATGCCAAAGACGGAATAATCTCAGTTTGTTGCCGAATGGGTTCCTCGATGGGAACCTCATCTTCATCTTCTACTTGTTCATTTTGAACTTCTTCTTCTTGTGTAGTAGATGAATAAGGAGCTCTTTGCTCCACCTGCATCGAATCATCATCAATAGCCCTAGTACTCTCCTTTTCAATTTGAGAGTCCCAACCTGTGAACTTCTTTGAATCAAGCATAGCTTTCTCATTTAAGGTCACATCACGACTGATCACAAACTTTTGCAAGTCTGGTCACCATAAACGATACCCCTTCACACCTTCTGGATAACCTAAGAAAATTGCTTTCTTAGCTCTAACACCTAACTTATCTTCTCTGACGTGAAAATAAGCCGGGCAACCGAACACCTTTAAATTTGAATAATTTACAGGATTACCGGTCCAAATTTCCATAGGTGACTTACACTGAATGGCTGTTGATGGTGATCGATTCACTAAATAGCACGCCGTATTAACTACTTCAGCCCACAAAATTTTTCCCAAACCTGCGTTTGACAACATGCACCGTGCTCTCTCAAGTAGTGTGCGATTCATTCGCTCCACTACTCCATTTTTTTGTGGTGTACCTTTTACTGTGAAGTGTCTAGCGATACCTTGTTCCTCACAAAATTCTTTTAATGGGTCTTCAGTGTATTCACCAACATTATCGGAACGTATCTTCTTGACCACACGACCAATTTGTTTCTCTACCATGGTCTTCCACTTCTTAAATACCTCGGTGACTTCATTTTTCTGCTTCATGGTGTAAACCCAAACTCTCCGCGAAAATTCATCGATAAAGGTCACAAACCACCTAGCACCTCCCTTAGAAACTGTACGAGAGGGACCCCAAACATCCGAATGGATGTAATCTAACATACCCTATGTGTGGTGCACAGCGGTACCAAAATTGCTTCTACATTGTTTCCCAACAATGCAATGCTCACAAAAATCAAGCTTACACGTCTTTTCTCCTCCAAGTAAACCTTTACTGCTCAACACAGACAAGCCTTTCTCACTCATATGCCCAAGCCGCATATGCCACAAACGTGTTGACTCCACATGTTTCTCATCAACTGATGAGAAACCATAGCTCCACCATAAATTATATCTCCTTGTAAGAAATATAAGTTACCATGTCTTTCACCGGTCATATTCAAACTACTACCGTAGTATACCTTCAAGAATCCATATTCTGAAACGTACTTGTATCCTAAAGATTCAAGTACTCCCAACGAAATCAAACTCTTTCTCAAATCAGGAACATGTCTAACCTCTGAAAGTGTTGTAGTAACACCATGCAAACGAACCCGTACTGTACCAACTCCAGCTGTTTTGCAGGTATTAGAGTTACCCATCAAAATAGTACACCGTTCACCTCTCTATAAGTGGTGAAACATTCCCTAGTGGGACACATATGGTACGAAGCACCGGAATCGAGCATCCAACCATCATTGAGATAACTCTTTGATGTAACGGTTAACACCTCGATCAAAACCACACATTGGTTCCACTCTTAACTTCACCGCCTTCCGCAATTGAAGCAACAACATTCTTGAATTTGATTTCCTGTTATGTTTCAAATCCTTTGCTTTTAGCTTAGGACATTCAACTCTTATATGACCGGGTTTACGACAATAATAACAGTCGATGTCGTTCCTTTTGAAATTGGAACGATTCTTCGACTTCGACTTCTTATTACCATTTTTACCTCCATCAACAAAGAAGCCCTCAACTTCATCGTCAAACTCTTGTTTTCTTTTTCTCATAGCTTTGGCTTGTAAAGCCGAAACCACATCATTGAAAACCAATTTATTATCTCCTTCGGTTTTCCCACTTAACAAATAATCCACAAAAGTTTCATAGGACGGAGGTAAAGAACATAGTAATATCATAGATTTATCCGTATCCGAGATATTAACATTGATATTGGATAAATCAGATATTATCATATTAAACTCATTAATATGATCTACTAAAGATTTACCTGAAGCCATCAGAAAGGCATGGAGTCGACGCTTCAAGTAGAGTTCCGAAATCAAGTCCTTTTGTAAGTAGAGCCTCTCTAATTTCTCCCAAAAATCGTTTGCCGAAGTTTCACCCGAAAAATTACGAGTAATTTCCCTCGACAAGCACAAGCGAATAGTTGAACAAGCCTCCATATCAAGGTCAGCCCACTTTTCGTCGGTCCAATCTTTTGGTAAGACCGTTGGCTTCTCCTTGATTTCTTTAATTTGTTTCATGTTAACAAGAATATCTTTTACATCAGTTTGCCATGATGTAAAATTATTCTTTCCATTGAACTTGATGATATCAAATCCATGCACCTTCGAGAAAACTCCACCAGATATGGAAGCTGACATCTTTACTTCTAACTATGATCGTCTCCACGCTCACCGCACCACTTGTTGGGATTACTTGGTAAATAATTCCACAAGACACTAGTTCTTTGGATCAATGTAGAAGTAAAGTAAAAATAAAGAAGATGCACTCTAAAAGAAACAAGAAAGCGAGAACACAAGAATTAACGTGGTTCGGTGATACGCCTACATCCACAAACGGCTACGATCAACTCTTTATTATAGAACTTTTACAGAGAATTAAACACTCAAAGATTGATGAATCAATCACTAACTTATAAATAGCTAGAAGCTAATCATAACACTAAAATAACTCTCTAGTAATATTGCTCTATATCCTCACAAATAGAAAGTAGAAGAGAAGTAGGAGAGAAAACTCATAAGGCTCTTAGAGTTGGTGTGTTTTTCTCCAAATGAGCTCCCTCCTATTTATACTAGATAAGTACTTGGATCAAGCAAAATACTTGACATCCAAGTAGTAAAACCTTGCAAGCAAAGTAAACTTGGTTGCCAAGACTTTACTAGATAATTCCCATGTGTACTTAATAGCCAAGCCTTCTTCTTATCTATGCCAAGTGTCCTATAACCTCCACAAGTGTGAATATAGGATTTAATCTTTGACAACATTAACATAGTATACATCACCACAAATTGTCTGAAATACAATCAATAATCTTTAGTATACATCACCACAAATTGTCTGAAATACAATCAATATATATATATATTATTATATATATATTGTATATATTATTATATATATATATGTCTTCTTCAATAAACAACATATCTTTGGGAATCCTGTAATTTGTGACTTGGGAATTCCATATGTAACTTTCATTAAAGCCATGAAATGTTTAGCTTACATTAATTGCCGCCACGACTTCTGTCTTCTTTTCTAAAGTAAAAGATAGTGTTTTTTCATTAGAACAGAGAGCAAAACTTATAGCAATTGTTTTTTCTTCTTTATATCTGGATTAGTTGCAGGTATTTAACAAAATCGGGGCCTATATTCATGTGAATAAGGCTCAATATTATTTTGCTCCATCATCTTAGCTTCTAGGTTCATGTATGTGTATACATATCGACTGCTTCTTTTCTTTTAACCTCTTAAACTTTGGCGCACTAATGCAGCATGGACGCCATCCTTGAACGATATGAAAGACAATGTTGTGTTGAGGAAGAGCTTGTTGGAACTGATCAAGAATCACGGGTACGTGAGTAGTGTATATATACATTGATGACCTATAATTTGAAGCTCATGACTGGATATGTCCACGTACACATTGTTATAGTTGAATCTTAGTTTAAGCTGACCAATAAGCCATTTTTATTTCAGAAGAAAAAGATCTAATCAATATGCCATTTTAATAGTTCAAATTAGTAAAACATCTTTGATTGCTTGCATATAGCATCATATATAATTTTCTCTGTCATGTATATGGTTTAGTGAAGCAGTTAGTTAAAGAAACTAAAAGATTAGAGACATGGACGAAACCAAGGGTGGGCTACCCAAGTCCACCCAATATTTAGATTTAGCCCACTCAATGTTTAGATTTAGCCTATATTAGTTCTTATCTTGAGAAGTAACTACCCAATGTTTATCGTTGATCTTTTCCATGAGTGTAATATAACAAAAATCTACCTACAATGCAAAAATCTAATAGCCAAAAATTGTCAAATTTCCAGTTTTGTATGTTTTTATATTTTTCAGACGTTTATATAAATCCTTTAGTCCCACCAAAAATCTAATCCTTGTTCCACCACTTCATAGAGGTTTATTTCTGTGATATCATTATTGGTGGACTAATATGGAATTATCCTACTGGATGCATGTTTAAATGTAAGCCCGTCCTCCATGCATCATCTTTTTAGCTCCTTTTTTATCAATGTTCTTTTAGCACTGGTCCATCAATGTGACTCCATATTTAGAGTTCTTCATCTATGTTAACTGTTAAGGTCTTACATGCATGGTGATGTTTGTTTATTCAATGAGAAAACTTTTCGGAGTATGATATAGAGCCTGTACCTTGATCAACTTAGATCATACTAACTGCTGATACTTACTTATTATAGGGAAACTGGTCCTTGGAACATGCCAAGCTTAAGGCCAAAGTTGAGGTTCTGCAAAGAAACCAAAGGTACGTATTGGTTAAAGATTATTTATTAGGTCTGTATATAAGATGTACGCAGCAATTTATACTACATACTAGCATGTGGCAGCCAAATCATCTGCATATCATCTAAAATGACTATGATCAGTAGAGGCGCATGTATCTTTCTGGATACATATCTCAAAATCTCAAATGTAGTGCCTTTGAAGGGAATAAACACAGGCATCCTATAATTATCATTACAATATAAGTTGGAAACTCATCAAAGAAAAATCCTGTGGATCTCACCGCGTGACACAAAAATGGTGGGACCCACAGCAAATAAAATACCAGGAGTAATTTTAAACATACCGAGTAAAGAAAACCATGAGAAAACCGCACTCACACTTTTTTTTTTTGGGTGTGGGTCCCAGTGGGCCCACGCCCTCAGGAGACGTGCAGGGGCTGTTTTGTGAGAGGCGGTTTTCTTTTAATTTTCTTTTCCTCGGTCTGCAGAGAATTTTTGAAAAACCTGCCCCCTATTTTTCTCCTGGTGGGTCCCAGGAGTTTCTCTCACTCGGTGATTCCATGGTGAAACATTCACGGTGCGTCTAGCACAGCCGTATTCAAAAACATTCAAATTACAAAGGATTTTACTTTTTGCGGGGCCAAACAGATACACAAACTTGTATGGTAGTACTGTATAAGTGAAGGGGTCATATATATTAACGTGAGGATTCGTAATTTTACAGGCATATGATGGGAGAAGATTTGGAATCCTTCAATGTGAAAGAGCTACAAAATTTGGAGCACCAACTTGATACTTCCTTGAAGCATATCAGATCAAAAAAGGTATATACAACTAAACATTACTTAGTAACATAATTTTTATATCCGTGCATAGTTATCTGTACAACAAGTAGACTCATTTGTTTCATATTTATTTGTACAGAACCAACTCTTGTATGCATCCATTTCTGAGCTTCAGAGAAAGGTTTTATTCTCTCTATGTCTCTCACAATCAGAACAACATGATTCCTGTATGTCTGACTAATCAAAAGTGACATATTTCTCATGCGTAATTGTTAATACGTGACAGGAAAAAGCTTTACAAGAGCAGATTACTATTCTAGGGAAAAAGGTAATTTACTTTCTCCAATTGAAAAAACTTGTAGCATTAGTTGGATACCGACATATGTCCACTAAGAGTAAGAGGGGTCAGTGAATACTATTATAAGTTAGGGTGTGGGCATGTACCGGAATCCGGATGCAGTCTAGGATGTTCGCATCCTGCTTAATGTATATCAACTTTATTATGTTTCATTTTCTAGCTAGGAACGTTCTTCATCATGAAGTTATCATTGTTGTATATAGATCAAGGAGAAAGAACAAGAAATGGGGCGATTGGATCAGCAGCAGCAGGCTCAAACTTCTTGTAGGCAAGCTCAAAACTCAGCTCAGAACTCACCAAGCTTCCTTCTGTCGCAGGAACTTCCTTCCCTAACCATTTGGTAACTCTCTCTCTCTCTCTCTCTCTCTCTCTCTCTCTCTCTCTCTCTCTCTCTCTCTCTCTCTCTATATATATATATATATATATATATATATATATATATATATATATCACTCTCTTTCTCCTTCTCTCTCTCACTCAAGTTGAGTTTAAATGTTTTGCAACTGTACGAATTCGTCTTACAACAGTACTGGTACTTACGAGCCTGCTGCAAGACCCATAGCAATTCAAACAGTTATGCCACGGTGGATGCTTGGTCTCAAACAATAGAAAGATACTTACTTCCATGGTGGATGCTTGGTCTCAAACAATAGAAAGATACTTACTTCCATGGTGGATGCTTGGTCTCAATCAGGAGAGAGTGTGTAATGAACAGAAACAAATCTGGGATCAATGTTATATTTATTTATTTTGTATGTAAAGTTTCCTTTGTTTTGGGGTTCACGAACATGGTCAGTTTTATAAGTGCTTACTGCGCAAGTCCTACCACCTCTATGACTTAATAAGAATACTTATAAATATTTCATGTATACATACAACTCTTATATTTTGGAAGACAAGAAATGTAATTTTTTTCGTGACTTAAAACCTAATATTAAGGGTAACTATTGTATTCAATTGTGACTGAACTTCAGCAAAAAGACAGTTTCTTGGTAGGACTTGGAATTCTATTACTAACTGCACCGCCATAGTCTGTCAGATTAGTGGGATTTAATTTGGCTTTTGCATTTTTGTAATGTGTTATTGTTTCTCAGTTCTTGTAGCTGTATTGATTTTACACAGCTTTCCTCCTTTGTAATCCGTCTTTCTTTCCGTCCTTAAGAAAACAATGGTTAGATCTCTTTACTTCAAGACAAACAACGCACATTCAGCTAGGGTGTAGGATAAGAGCATTAATCTTTTGATTTAATGCTAGTAGGCCGTACAAAAATGTCAACTGCGTTTCTGTGGAAATAGATCCTCTTATTGTTGCACGGTGATTGCATTCAATCTAGGTCTTATGTGTGATAAACATGAGCATAGAGATTCTAATGTAGATGTGAGAATAATTCTCTGTGTAATCATTGATAGGCAATAGCCTGATTTATACAACTTTACACAACTAGATAAGGCAAATAAAAGATACACCTAACAATATCTAGGATATATACAGCAAGAATATATATGCAGTTACAACTAAATAACAACACAATAATGTCAAGATATATAATATCTTGACCATATCTTAACACCCCCCCTCAGACTCAAGGTGGTGGAGTACACATCTTGAGTACGGAAATTAGAATTGAAGACGAGTGCAGAGTGAGTCTTGGTGAAAAAGATCGACCACTTGAAATTCGATTTGACATGCGGAAGAGTGATTGCACCTTTCTTAAAATGATGACGAGTAAAATGACAATCTATCTCGATATGTTTCGTACGTTCATGGAAGACATCATTGTGTGTAATTTGAATAGCAGCCTTGTTATCACAATACGGTGGTGTAGGAGCGAAATCGAGAACCCCCATATCATAAAGAAGCCACCGTAACCAAATGAGTTCAGATGTGGTGTGAGCAAGAGCTCTATACTCTGCTTGAGCACTTGAACGAGAAACCACACTTTGCTTCTTACTTCTCCGGGAAATCAACGAGTCTCCCAAGAACACACGGTAGCACATAATAGATTTTCTCTGTAATGTCCCGACCCAATCGGAATACGAGTAAGCTTGAAGAGTGAGATCGGACTTGGATGAGAAACACAAACCTTGATGAAGAGACCCCTTGATATATCTCGAAGTCGAGAACAATTTGTATAATGAGTAGACCTTGGAGCAGACATAAAGCGACCGACTATGTGGCTTGCATGACTTATGTCCGGTCTCGTAATGGTCAAGTAATTCGAGACTCCCTACTAGTTGACGGTACAATGTTGGATTTGACAATAGAGTCCCATCTGTAGGATTTGTATTTTACATTCAATTCAAGAGGTGTGTCGGTTACCTTATTGTCGAACTGATTTTGCATATTTGTAGAATCTCATATGCATATTTGACTTGTGATATGAAATAACCAGTGGGTGACATGCCAACTTCAATGCCAAGAAAGTAACTTAAGGATCCAAGATCTTTCATCTTAAAACAATCACTGAGGGAGGTATGATTTGAGTTCAGTATTACTTTGTTGGTCACTGCCAGTAATAACCATGTCGTCAACATACAAGAGAAGAATGACAATTCCTTTTTATGACGATCTGACGAACATAGCTGAATCACAGAAGCTTTGTGTAAAGCCATAATGGAGAATCGCATTGCTAAACTTCTCAAACCAAGCACGAGGTGCTTGTTTGAGTCCATATAATACCCGTCGAAGCCTACATACTTGATTAGGCTCATGAGGCAAACCCGGGGAGGAGGTTGCATGTAAATCTCTTCTTGTAACTCACCATGAAGAAAAGCATTTTTCACGTCCATTTGATGGAGCCCCCATTGTCGTCTTGCTGCAACAACGCAAGTAATGTCTGACTGTAACCATTAAGCCCTTTGGTGCAAATGTTTCTTCATAGTCAACACCATACTCTTGTGTATAACCTTTTGCAACAACTCGTGATTTACATCGTTCAAACTCACCATCTGACTTGGTCTTCACTTTATAGACCCATCTGTTTCCAACAACTGATTTTCCAGGAGGAAGATCCACCATTTCCCATGTCCCTGCCTGTGCATGTGCTTCCAATTCATCATCCATTGAATCTTTCCAATCTGGAATGGCTGCAGCTTCTCTGTATGTTTTTGGTTCATAAAATGACAAAATAGAAGACAAGGAACAATGATAGTCTGCATACTTAGGTTGGTGGTCTTCGATTGCGAGGTGGCAAAGAATTTTCTTGAGAATCGGGATCTCGTTCTGAGTTGCTTTGTCGAGGTTGAGTCGTAGAGTGGTCTTGGTCATCGGTATTTGGCGGATCAACAACTAGAGGACATGGAATTTCGGGGAGTAGATATAGGAAAAGTGCTAGGATTAGATTCACTAGGAAATGGATCGAGAATAAGTGAAAGACTCAAAAGATGATGATTTCTTTGCTTGGAAGTGACCAAAATGGAACTTTCTCCCGAGAATGTGACATGACGAGAGACACGAAGCTTTCTATTAAGCTGGATCATAACAACGGTACCCTTTTTGTTCAATACCATAACCAAGAAAGACACACAAGACATTCTTTTGACCAAGTTTGTGACGTTCACGTTACGGAAGGAGTACAAAACAAGTTGAACCAAAGACTCGAAGCTCGAGTAGGTTGGTTTCTTACCATAAAGACGCTCATAAGGTGATATTCCTCCTATGACAATTTGTTGGAACTCTATTGATGGTGTAAGCTGCAGTAAGGGACAGATTCTCCCCAGAAATTGGAAGGAGCCGAACCGAGAAATTAACCGGGTTCTATTTGTCTCTATAATATGACGGTGTTTACGTTACGCAACTCCATTTTGTTCGGGTTTCGGTACATGACTTGATTGAAGAATGGTGCCTTGGGTTTTAAGAAATTCTTTGAATGGATTGGAAATATATTCCCCACCCTGATCAGCCACGAAAAACTTTGATCACTTTACCAAACTGAGTTTTTATCATGGTTGAGAAATCAACATATAACTTAAGAAAATTTGCTCTAGAGCTGAATAGATATACCCATGTATAACGCGAATAATCATCAATAAAACTGACATAATACAAAGCACCTCCCTTTGACATAATTGGAGATTTACCCCAGACATCAGAATGTATAAGAGCAAAAGGTTCAGTTGAAATAGAAGTGCTAAGATTAAAAGAAAGAGCTGGTTGTTTTGCTAGTTTACAAGAGATGCAATTTGGTTCTTTATATAAATGAGTATCTCCTAGTAAACCCTTATTGATCATATATGAAAGACGAGAAAAGGAAACATGACCTAACCTAGAATGCCAAGACATGAAGGGAGATATTGACACGGGTGCGGTGGGAGTAGCGATTCTACGACATGACTTTTAGATTCTCTTTGAGAGAACAAGAGATTGAAGGAGATACAACCGACCAACTCTACGGCCTATCCCAACTAGCTTCCCGGTTTTGAGATCCTGTATAGCACAACCAAAAGGAAAACAATATGTGTTATAACCTTGATCACACATTTGACCAACTGAAATAAAGTTCATTGTAATATTTGGTACAAGAAGCACATCTGGTACATAAAAGTTATTTGAATTTTTGACCAAGCCTTTATGACTTGCAGTTACTGTTGATCCATCGGCAGTATGAATCTTAGGGGTGATGACAGGATGAAGACTTTCAAAAAACTTTTGATTAAAAGTCATATGGTTTGATGCTCCTGAGTCGAGAAACCATTATGTTGAGTAAATACCTGAGGAGATAGAGAAGGCAGATGCAGCTGTAGGATTGTTACCAATTGAGAGTGCTTGTTTAATCATATCCTGAATATCAACAAGATTTGGTGTAGAATTACCACCAGGTACATCTAACGCAGATGAGTTTGATGTTGATGCAGGTGAGGACCAGGGGCTGCCATGAATCGGGTTGGTGCATTGGGCTTGTTTCCTCCATTAGCATTGATTCTTCTCATGTTTCTTGAAGTTGGTGAGGTGCAAAATCTGGATGAATGACCAAGTTCCTTACAGTACCCACACTGTGTTGTGGGTGTGTCGTATTATTGGAGAAGATGAGGAATTTCTTTGATGGAATATTGCAATTCCTTGCAAAGTGCCCAAAAATCTTGCTATTGTGACACTTTGCACTTGAGACATGTCACGTTGCCTTTGAAGCACTTGAGTTTCTTGAAAAGTTATTTGAACTTGAACGTGTAGGCACAACAAATACTCGATATATCTACGGCGTGATTCTTTTTCTCGTTTCTTACGCAATAAGTTCGAGACAAGACGGCTTCCACAGTTGGAAGAGGTGATCGATGAAGAATAGATGCTCTAACAGACTCAAACTCATCACGTAAAGCTATTAGAAGTTGAACTAAACGTGTTTCCTCTCTATATTTTTGCCACAGTTCCAAATCTACAGTCCATTTTGGTTCCATAAGTGCTAATTGATTCCAGACTATAGACATCTCAGAATGAAAAACAGAAAGCTTGATCGATCATGTGGTTGCTTCATAGATCTAATATCTTGTTCAAGTTTATATCTCTGAGCAAAGTTGACTTGTGTGTACCTTTTTGAAAGAAAATCCCATGCATCTTTGGCTTCCTCGAAACTGGTGAGTTGCATACTTATAGAAGGAATAACTGTATTTCCAATCCAAGTGAGGATCCTGTTATTGTTAATCTCCCATTCTTCTTTTAGATCCTTTGTTTGTACTTCTTTTCCTTTGTCATTAGAAGCCCGCTTCTTTGTAGGGGCTTTTTCTGTACCATCGACATACTTCCACATACTCTTTCCTTTAAGAAAACTCCTCATGAGGAATGACCAGTGATTGTAGTTGGTTCCATCAAAACGAATAGTGATAGGTTGAGAATCTTCTCTTGACATGATTACTATGTTTTCTCTGGGTTGTATTTTCTCTGGGTTGTATTGCAGCGGAAACTGGTTCTCAGATCTTTCCTAGCTCTGATGCCATGATAAACATGAGCATAGAGATTCTAATGTAGATGTGAGAATAATTCTCTGTGTATTCATTGATAGGCAATAGCCTTGATTTATACAACTTTACACAACTAGATAAGGCAAATAAAAGATACACCTAACAATATCTAGGATATATACAGCAAGAATATATATGCAGTTACAACTAAATAACAACACAATAATGTCAAGATATATAATATCTTGACCATATCTTAACAATGTGGAGTTCGAAAAACCTACCAAAATGTAAGGTAAGACATAAAGATTCTGTTCCACTACTGATACTTGATGGACTGGTTCAGTTGGGATGAGTTTGGCAAGATATTTGTTCAATTCTGGGACTTTCCTGTTTAAAATTCTTCTAGTAGTGCTGCTTTAGCAACCTTTTCGATGGAAAAATGATGCCATCTCATTTGCACCCCGATATCATTTTTTGCAGTCTTATCTATAAAATTTTGTTTTTGTGGACATAAATGAATTTCAGCAGTAGTAGTACCTAATACTTAACATGGTAAAATAAAGAGAGAGCAAAGCCAGAATATCACCACATAGTGGGTGCAAGTGTTATCATTAATCCTTCCATCATATTCCATTACATTTTGAAAATAAACATAAACAAAAAGAAACATATTTTACATGAGACGACGAGCAGGAGAGCGACTGACTGATAGATATAGCAATGCATATATTTGTTCAGATAGTCAAATGGGTACTAGAGTGAACCTTCACAATTTTAATTGGTTCGACTGACTGCTTCGATCACCGGACATATTTACAGAGACCCAAACTTTCCTTTATTTTCATCTCTTTTCCATTATGTGGAAGCAAATATCAGCTGGTTTCATTAAATACCATCCCCTAAAAGCAAAACAGAGATCAGCACACTTAGACAAGTGGGAAAAAGAAAAGACACAATCTCATAAAACAAACCTATTCCAAAGTGTCTTTTTGTCAACTGATTTAAAGAAATGATGACAAGTAGAAATGAAGTAACTACACAAACACCTCTTGAGTCTTGAGTCATCATGGCTCATGAAGTGAAAAATCCACAAATGTAAACAGCGTAATCAACACTCATTGGGTTTCATATATCACCACGTCCCCTTTCTCTTCCATATGGATATGTATCTAAAGTCTTTGCATAATACAACTTCAGTTCCTCTTTTGAGGTCATTCCCCAAGTAAAAAGTCTTTGCCACTTCAGTTCAAAACAGTTCAAACACCTATGTTTATGTTCTAAAGAAATATATTGATGTGGTGGTATGTGACAACATTGTTCTTATAAAGTTTTACAAACAGCGTCTAAAAGAGAATTTGAGCAACAGACTGGAGGTTGCTTACTATTAGGAACAAAAAACATAGGTCTTGAAATTCAAGTCTCTGTTTAGCATATATACTACTCTGGTATGCATCTCTAACTATAATAACAACTAGTTCGCAAAAAGAAAAAAAGAATATCATCGCAAAGTACACAAATTAAACAGATATAGCAAATTACCTTTCCACAGACTGGACAGGTTTCACTTCTCTCCATCCACTCATATATACAAACAAGGTGGTAATGATGAGAGCATTGTGTAAGAATTTTTGGGTTTTCCGGAGTATATTTTGCAAGTAGACGTAAACAAGAAATTAGCATAATTAATACGTAAAAGCATAACTATTACAATTACAACATAATATCAACAAGAGTACCAAAAATTGCCCCATGAAAGATTTTTTTTTCTGTTCTCGTTAAGAAAACCCATTTTAACAGATCCCACTAACTAAATTAGACAGACAAAGAACCATCTTTTTTCAATGGCAGAAAATGCTACATTCACCCATTTAAGTGCACGAATCGAGTCCACAAAGTAAAGCAGGCAAACCATAAGAATTACTTTAATGGAAAGCGAAATAAGAATTATATTGGAAAGGGAGAATATACTAAAGTACCAATTGCCGAACAATTTGTTACTAACCTTCGAGGCATGTTGGGCAGACATCTTCATCTTCTGCTGATGAATAAACATAACCAAATCCACTTGACACCATTGCCAGTTGGTGTTTCATTGAGGACTCGGACAGGCCGGCTTTTTATCCACCTTCAGCAGACTGATCCCATTTCTCACCCCCCTTTAAGTATTCTTGACTCGTGTCAGTATTACTTCTCCTCAGAGGTTCAGATTCCTCGTGTGAATGACTTGAGCCCTTGAGTAAATTTCTTTGGGAACGGAAGCATCTTGGATCATCATAAGGCAAAGGCCTAGGAGGGGAGCGATACGTGCTGGCTAGAGAGTCGTCATTAGACGTCTGAGAGGTTAATGTTGCTGTACTCGCGATTGCTGAGGGTATCGGATGCATCTCGTCTCTCCGGAATAATGCTGTGTACTGTAAAAGATAAGAAGGTAAGGAATCATGCAAGATCTCTTTGGAACTTCAATTAATATATCCTACTTCGAAGGATACACCATGCAGATATTGTTGGATAATTATCTTCGTTACCGATTCTCCAATAATACAACTCGTGTATTATCCACCGATTCGTTACAACTCTTTGTAACACGGTTTTCACTTATGTATTACATCTTGTAATACCAACAACAAAACAAGAAAAGAGTGATAGAAAAGAGATGATCAATCACAAACTTAAACAGACTTACTTGGGTGTATTGAGGCGAGTAATCTCTTTGCTTAAGACATTTGATGCCCTGTATATAATCTTCATTCTGATTTAGCGGCATATGTCTCCAACATTCAACAATACCTCGATGTTTTTCGCAGCATTTCGATAACACCGAACAACGAACGCGAATGGATGTAGCACAAACTCTTCTTTAACTCTTGAAGACACATGCAAACTCTTAAATTTCTAGTACTAGTTTTATGACTCTAAAAACATACCTTTCAATGGAGAATGAGTGGGGTTTATATAGGCTAGAGGTGACTCTTGGAGAAGTCCTTTCATGAAGAGTCACAACCCTTAATGGAGAGTCACATCCCTTGGGATAAGACACTAATGTTGACAAGACTCAAGTGAGTTGACACACCTATTCATATTTCTATTCAAAAATTCCAACAATCCCCCACATTGAATAGAAATTCATGCAAGTTTAATGCAGACACTAGAAAGAGTTTGTGCCCGGAACATCACTGCATCGGGAGAGATAGCTTTTGGCTTTGAATCTTCCGTAGTGAATACCTATCGGGTTTACTAGTTGTTCGGTGAACGCGATGTCTTGAACCGCCCAACTTTATGATGTAAACCGATGCAATAGATATCACACAGTTTATTTCCTTACATATCCGGTTCTCGGTTGTGTTCATTTCGGCCCTGAACGATGTTGGTTTTTCATGAGTGCTCTAGATTAACTTAGCCTTATAGTTATCATAGAAGCGGCACCACTTCACACTCATATAGGTGATCTCCTATTTGAAAGTATCCTGCCATACTTTTCTTAGTCAAACTAAGCCATAGGAATCATTAAGAGAAAATCTCAACCTCTCACTTGACAGCAACATTTGTTTCATCATAGAAATGGGAAGAGAGTAAACTCTCACAGTGTTTCCGGTGAGTATAAATTTATAACTTGGTTGTCCCTTTTGAACCTAGATAACCATGGGATCTCCAATCACTAGGTTGGGTGTCCGCTATAAATACTACTCTATATAGGCTAACCCATTTCCCTCGATGACGCAATTTTATGCTCTCTAGAATTCGTATCACTTGCCGGCTTGATACAATTCACATACATTATTTCTTTTAGATGCGCGCATTTGAGAGCAATTGCATTATGGTTCTATGTCTTCGATTTATGTGTCGAGACGTACCATAATATCTCAAACTATGTGTGTTTTCAAAAATAATTGTTTGATCAGAACAATCTATTTCTACCATGCATATACTTTGGCCATTAGTATATACGTAAGGAAATTCCAAAGTTGCACTTACTTCTAATACAACTTTGCGTCCAAAGCTCCGGAATCCATAGTTGATCTCATCATCAACCTTTGTTTGGATAGTTTCCTTGTTACCATAATACTTTTACAATAAAACACATAGTTCAAATTGATGATTTTTAATCACCGCTTATACCCCCACGTAACTATGTAATCTATTACTGACTACTATCATATACGCCGTTCTATTTATTTCTCAAGAATACCTTTCTTGATCGACGGTGAACCGGTAGTGTTCTTTGGGGTCATACCATTGTACTAGTTCCGTTTCGGAACCCCCACACTTTGACTAATCTTATCAAGCGTGGTACAATGGAATGCAGAATTTAACATCATTTTCATAACGTTTAGTTCTTAACAAACTATTTTTCTGTAGTCGAATCCAAATTTCAAACCAACCTCACATCTTGCACACCATACATCTTGGCGGGTCGACCTTTCAAACGAAAATCAAGATAAACTTGAATCCCAATGAGATGTACGCATGTTGGTTGTGCTAATCATGCATCAATGATCAATTTAATCAATTACTCATTGACTAATACTTGATCAATTTTCGCAACGGACTGTTTCCTGCTTAGATTCAAATTTTAAACCAAAATTTAAATCATTTAAAGTGGCTACCATCAAGTGCATCAGACTACTAGGATATTAACACAGTATCCTCACCCACAATTCTAGAATGACAATTACGTCTTTCAACCAAATGAACACCATACTATGCGTTGTCTATACATGTATGAACCACCAAGGCATCGGGTGTATGCGGTTTGTAGAGATCATAGACCCCTCTCAAGAGCTACTGCAATAACCAAAAATATGTGGTCCAGACTGGCATCACTACCGTGCCTATAGCCGACGCAAGAAGATAATTACCCATTTGTAAGTCCCGAAGATAACCAATGAACCTACCATTTTGGACTTTGATCCCTGGTTTGGAATCACTCCATACACATCACAAATACTTCTCCAAAAAACGTCCATTACATTTATCCCCCACATTTCTTGACTATCTCCGATCGTCACGAAATCACAACCTAATTCAGGGGCCAGGAAGTCTAAACTTCTTCCTACAGTGAGAGCGTGCATGTGACATAATCCAAATTGGATTCTTAAAAGTGCTACTAGGGTGGCAGTACTTTTCCATCGTCTCATACTTCACAACCAACTGAATAATTTTGGCAAAGTGAGCCGCAACTCCCAAGTCGACACAGTACCGACAATAATAGCCATGAAAATCATGTCAATACCAACCATTGGCTTGGTGCTGTCACGCACTGGATATTCATTGTCATGTTTGATCATCAACTGCTACTATTCATTTATTCAGCAGTGCACTCTTGTGTTGCTCCACCAATTAACCTTGGACACACAATCTTAAATGTCATAAGATATGTGTCCTACGTGCTCAAACTGGTGCGGACTTAATTAGTGCAACACGTTCAAAGTGAAGGGGAGTACGAGGAAGACAAGAGAAAGTCATATAGACATCCATCGTGTGAATTTCAGTCATGGATTCACTCGTGCCTATAAGAAAAACACCTCTTATGAACATGTAAGTGTCCAAACACTATGGATTCAAATGTCTTAAGATTGTACGGAGTATGAAGGGTTGTGACTTTTCAAATTTCATTTTCCAATTTGAAATTCAGAGCCGCATGCAACTGACACCCGTTGGAGGGAATTGAACCGTCACACACCCTTTCATGTAAAATGATGTCTCTTAGCAGCATTTCTCTCTCACATGAGAAGCTAATTAATTAGCCATAAGTGATAAGAGTCTGCGTTACTGCCTATATATGCATAGCACTAGCGAGATTTGAGCCTTCAAAATTTTTACCAACAGACTTATTAAGTCAAGTGTCGGATACGCCTTGTGGTTTTCCAACCTTCATATTTCCATTTGAAATATAGAAGTTACTGGCCTTATCTTGACTTCTTAATCACGAATAATTTGATAACTATGACCCTTCTCTGCAACCCTGGTTTATAATTCAAATACTACTCAATTTGAACCAGACGGTTACTAACCACCACCACCTGCGGTTTACTTTTGAAGAGACACAATGAGACAACCGTTGAGGGTTCAGTTTACAACAAATCTTTTAAGTCATCAACGTTAAAAGAAATAACCACTTTAACCAACACCGAAGTCGTCATTGTAATTCAAGGAACAGCAGAACAACGCCCTTTGCCTCTTAATAGCACTCACGACGGTTTCAGCACTATAGTCAATCGACAACAAAATTAAGGATTCTCCATCCTTGTATGTTGTTATTCTCTATCATCACTGTAAAGAATAACCGTCGATGAGTACATTACAGAAGCCCGAATGAGTATACTACCAGTCCCCTTGATTTGCATCAGGATTTAGAAACTAATCATTTCTTTCGAAAATGTTCAATCTAAATTTTGAACAGTAGCGAAAATTCATCAGTATGGTTCCGTTGCACGGGACATGTGTATACACCATTTTCTATAAGTGGAGTTTTGCAAGTACAGTGGATATAATAATCCTGGAAAGGAAACGTCCACTCAAGAGGACGTCCATGTTTTGGAGTCACTCCAAAACTTACAAGGCAGTAAGACCAGATGTCTCATACGTTATATTTTCCAAATTTCGTTTATCAGTTTGAACATGTTGAAAATGTCAAAACCACTGGCCTCTCCCAACAAAATTATTCCAATCCTTTAATAATGGAATAATTAAAAGGTGTGTTGCAACGTACGTCTACACCACCACATCGGTAACAAAGATATTAAAAGAGAAATCAAATGTCTTAAGATTGTTGGATAATTATCTTCGTTACCGATTCTCCAATAATACAACTCATGTATTATCCACCGATTCGTTACAACTCTTTGTAACACGGTTCTCACTTATGTATTACATCTTGTAATACCAACAACAAAACAAGAAAAAAGTGATAGAAAAGAGATGATCAATCACAAAATTAAACAGACTTACTTGGGTGTATTGAGGCGAGTAATCTCTTTGCTTAAGACATTTGATGCCCTGTATATAATGCTGTTACAGATTTAACGGCATATGTCTCCAACATTCAACAATACCTCGATGTTTTTCACAGCACTTCGATAACACCGAACAGCGAACGCGAATGGATGTAGCACAAACTCTTCTTTAACTCTTGAAGACACATGCAAACTCTTAAATTTCTAGTACTAGTTTTATGACTCTAAAAACATACCTTGCAATGGAGAATGAGTGGGGTTTATATAGGCTAGAGGTGACTCTTGGAGAAGTCCTTTCATGAAGAGTCACAACCCTTAATGGAGAGTCACATCCCTTGAGATAAGACACTAATGTTGAAAAGATTCAAGTGAGTTGACACACCTATTCATATTTCTATTCAAAAATTCCAACAGATATTCATAAGGAGAATTTAAATCCGTTTGTAAATTTGTAATGATAAATCCTCTACAATCAAACATTCGAACAAGCTGTACTTTTAATTGATACGTCGATATGGAGAGAGGCAACTCTATTTAGATTCATGTATATCAAGTTACCCTCTACCAAGAAAACATCCTTGGACGCCGATTCAGTTGCCTTTTACTGATTTAACATAGCTATACAATTCCTAGATACACAGCCTGTTGGAAATTTGGGTAAAGACGGAGGATGATATAACACTAAAAGAAATTGTTGTACTCCAAACTTTCAAGGCTCATAAGATTTCTTTTAGACGATTATTTCTACCCTCCCAATATCAGTTGGCGATTGCAACAGGTATGCGAAATAATGCCTTCAGGATACAATGAAAGCCCTACAACAGAAAAATTGGATTCAAGGTTTGCACCCCTTGAACCAATCAAGAACACACTAGAAAGAATTCTGATGATGCTTTAGAAAGAGAGAAAACAGGTTGAATTGATTGTTACAGAATGAGAGAATACCTTCACTACTTATAGGGATATTCGTGCATATTGGAGATGCCTCTTCACTTCCAAAAGACACATAAGGTGTCTATTGGGAATGGTTGTCTTTTATGAACCATCACACCTATTAAAGGTGTCTCTTCATCTCCAACTAACATCCATTGTGTTTATTCAACACAGAACACTTCCCCGTCATAGCGGCAAACCAAAACAAAAAATCATTTTATTTTCAAAGATATTGAAAATATCCAACAATCTCCCCCTATTTTCAATAACCAAAAACATGAAAATAAAAATAAAACAAAACTTTTAAATCAGAGTGGCTGCATCACACAAGTGACTGCCTACGTACCCGAGTGGGATCAAGCCAACTTAGTTCAAGCACGTTTGAGACTAAGCATCATCGTTGAAATCAAATACATAAATGATAGGTATCTTTTGGATTTGAACCTTCACTTAGTGTAAGAAACTCAAAGCCTTATCAAGATTCTATGGTGAAACCAGTCTTGAACCAAGTATCCCTTATGATAAACCGGAGTCTCCACACATATTGATTTCATAAATCATGTGTTATGTAGCCAAGCACGTTAATGGCCATGTGCTTATATCCTTGATTCATGAGTCTTCTTTAGAGAACGGTCTTCTTCTCTTAGGAAACTACCTGATTTCCATACTCATATAGGTAAGTCTCGAAGGTGTTCTCGCGATACACCTTTTACTAATCACGAGACTCATTAAGGATTTACATCCATCCTATTTTCTTGCGAGAACCCAAAGCACTAATTAGAAATGGGAAGTTTTATATTAGTGCTCCATAAACTACATCCATAACTTGTTGGTACCACATTGAACCTTGTTTATTTTTTTCAAAACATAGGTTGGGTTTCTGCTATGGGAGATCAAACTTCTTTCACAGACCTTAGTCCCATTTCTTTATACTTCATTGAAAACATTTCCTTTGGGAGACTTTCCATAAATATGTCTGCCAAGTTTTTCTCCGTTCCAATGGCTAACGGCAATTACTCCTTTCTTGAGTAATTGACTTACCGTTCAATGTCCAAGACTTGTATGTCTTGATTTTTCATTATAAGTCTTTAAGAGACTTTATAGATCATAGTCTTGATTCACAAATAATCAAGACTCCTTGAGATGGCTTCTTCCAAATTAGTGGGATCTCTACAAGTTTGTTTCTAAGCCATTCTTTCTCATTACATGCATATACTCATGCAAATTATTCTACTAACATTATAAAAATGTTCTTATTTGATTTTACAAAATCAATTGTAACCTCTCTAGTGTCCATAATTAACATTTATGATTAGTTAACAAGAAGTCATTAGAGACTTGCATTCACTAGAGGCATACAAAATTTGTAGGCCACTTACTTGCTATTTCAACAAGAACATTATTACGATGAGTAACTCTTTACTCATGCCCAATCTTCTACAAATTTATACCCAAAAACATAGACAATGTCTATTTAACATTTTAATGCAAATGTTCATAATTTATGCATCGATAATATCATAACATCGTTGGATATTTGGTCGCGCGCCCAATCTTCCAATATGTTACATATTCACCGGTATTCCACTTCCCTTTCGATGTCATTTAAGACATGCCAATTTCCAAAATTTGGAACCATATAATTCTTAATGCAAGAATTATATTCGAATCACGTAAATGTTATCTCAACATTTATTGAAGATTTCAGATTTAAAGGTTAATTCCTACCACATGAATTTGTATATGTGTAGTAAAAATTGTTCTCTCAACAATTATCCACAAATTTGCCACAGCTAGAAAATTTCTATGACAGTGTCATAACGAATCTTTCCTTCCCTTTCATGACAATTCTCAAATGGCGAACATTGAGCACCCATAATTTCTTAACAGAAATAAAAACTTCAAATCCATTGCACCGGTACAGGTACCGTTCTTTTGGATTTGGCTATCTTTGAGTATTATAACGATGGCTACAGAAGTTAGCCTTCAACTATACTCAACCAACCATGAAAGAGAACATAAGACGGTCACAGTACATACATATAATAGTAACCTACTGTTTTGTACTATGTTGTCGACTCACGCACTAAGTTCAGTTGTGTGATAAACAATTAATTTGGCATGTATCATGTTATGATCTATATATGTAGAATTTCTCACCGATCTTCATGTTAATATTCATTTCAAAGCAGAGATGGTAGTCACAAATGTTTGGTACTGGTTTAAAAATTCAATTATTAGATCACCGAAAAGCATCGTCAATTGAATCCATGCTCACACATAATTCCTAAAATAAGGAATTCTTCAAATCCGATATGCTGATACAGTTACAAACTCCGGATTTGGATCTCGGCCACTAAAGGTGGTTACAGAATACACCAGTACTTGAGTATTCTTCATTCTATTTTACTAACCAGTCACCACATGATGCAAACTCAAAAAATGAGATGATTCGATATCAACGGTACTACTATCTCATTTTATAAAGTAAGTTGTACTAACTGTTTTCCTGTCGTTCCCAAGAATCCCAACTGTTTGATCCAATCTCTTGAGATATATCGTTGACACCATCGGGAGGGGTCAAAACGGCACTCTTCATATTTTCCCGTTCTACTTCTTCTAGTTTAATTTCCTCCAGCCACAAGAATAGAGAAAAAGAAAATCAAACCGATTAATAAGAAGAACCCTTCATGAGTTATTCATATAAATACTCATGCATAAAAGGGAAGAGTAGATATGAGTTGAGAAAGTAAAAAACAAACAAACAAAAAATTCTTGAAACTCGAAACGCCAAGTCCTGATAAGCACACGACCAATCATGTATATAGTATATTTGGAAATAGTGCCAACTACTGACAACAATCTTCCCCTGTTTAAATCAATTAATGGTACCCCAGTTGGTAACCACTTTCCTTGTTTGATCGGCACCCGTAGAAAGGAGTTTCAGTCGAATGAAAACAAAACCCGGTGGCCCCTGTCAGTAACAAGGATATATGGGGACGAATATTATCTTCAGTTTTGTCTTAATCCAAACTCTGTCGTCGTATATCCCGACGGACTAAATCTTCTTAAAACGATTACATCAACCAGAAATGCTCTCAAAATTCACCATTGTTCCACCCTCTACTGTCGAAAATAATTGTCTAAAACTGTTGGAAATTTTGGGCTAAAACAGATGATGAAAAAACTAAGAAGAGATTGTTGTACTCCAAACTTTCAAGGCTCATAAGATTTCTTTTAGACGATTATTTCTACCCTCCCAATATCAATTGGCGATTGCAACAGGTATGCGAAATAATGCCTTCAGGATACAATGAAAGCCCTACAACAGAGAAATTGGATTCAAGGTTTGCACCCCTTGACCCAATCAAGAACACACTAGAAAGAATTCTGATGATGCTTTGGAAAGAGAGAAAACAGGTTGAATTGATTGTTATAGAATGAGAGAATACCTTCACTACTTATAGGGATATTCATGTCTATTGGAGATGCCTCTTCACTTCCAAAAGACACATAAGGTGTCTATTGGGAATGGTTGTCTTTTATGAACCATCACACCTATTAAAGGTGTCTCTTCATCTCCAACTAACATCCATTGTGTTTATTCAACACAGAACACTTCCCCGTCATAGCGGCAAACCAAAACAAAAAACCATTTTATTTTCAAAGATATGAAAATATCCAACACAGCCTTAGACGTCAATGACTTGCCTTTTAATCATTTAAGATAGCTATGTAATATCCTCAACTTCTTACTAAATGTAAAGGTAACTATCATAAAAGCAGCAAATCGTATCCCTTAACTGTAAAATCCTCGATGAAAACTAAAGTGAAATAAACACAATGGGACACATGTACGCAGTTGAACAAATTCAAAACATAAAAGAACTGCTAGAAAAGCAATTAAGTAATTATGAACTAAGCGAATAAACAGGATTATGAATGGTACTTGGTCAAGCTGAGAAGTGCAGCCAAACATAAGTCTACCTCCTGACGTGTTCTGAGCCTACATCTACATTACACGGGATATCCTCCAACTGATTTTGGCAATTGCTAAAAATTCACCAGTAGAGGTACCTTAAACATCTTTAAATTATAGTTTTAGCTTTTTCTCATCAACACACAGTCGAATACAGCGTGAAGCGTTGTTGCACAAATATAGACTACTAACTACCACACCAATATATTAAAAACTGACAAATATAGGCAAGTCTGGCAACAACCTTTCCAACTCAGACAATTACCTAATAATTTTGTTGAAAAATTCAGAACATTTAATAACGTGACAGTGAACTAAAAGAAGCATAGACTTAAGAAACTTACTGCATTCAAGAAGCAACCCAGACAGAGACATGATCTGAAAATAGTATTGTTGGGGTTCACGTATTCGTCCAGCACGCAAGCAGCAGCAAAGTGCACCCATTAAATTCTTCTCCAACTAAAGGCTTCCAAAGTAATTCGCTTGTCTCATGCACAAACACTCCACGTCACGATGAGTAACAATCAGAGTATCTCTTTCAGCAACAAAAATTGCTATGAAAATGTAATATGTGAAGGAACCAAAGCTCACTGTATAATGTCTTCTGTACCTAGTAAGATCCCTCTCTTCTCTTTCTATCTATCCTCTGAATACAAAAGCTCGAGTCTTCCATAAAAAAACTGAATTCGCCGGGATGAACAAGGTCTTATTTCCTTTACTTTGACCTGTAAATATGCACAAATTTCCCAAAAAAGCATCCGATCAGAAACTTTAGTGCAAACTTAACCCCCAAAAAACAATGACAATTACAATGAACCCTTCAAAAACCCCAAGAAAACTAAACCCAGAAGAATTAATTAAGAACTACCCATAAAAGACTTCCCTTTTTCAAAATTCTGCAAACTTCAAAATACCCATTTTAAATTAGCACTAATTTCTTTTCCAAAAGCAACAATTTTTATTCGATCATACTTTAGTGACCCGTCGGTGTTGATGACTCGGGTATGCGGGTCAAACGGTTTAGGCCACCTGCAGATTCTGTAGCCATGACGACGAGGGTTTGGGTCTTCACTCACATCTATCCTGTCTATGAGTATGACATGCTCGGCTTTAAGCCTGTACAAATACAGAAACCCGTCAGCACTCTCCAAAATAAAAAACTAAAAAAAGAGTTTCAATTTCAATTAGACTTCCAACTTTAATCTCCAGGTTTTAACAGAAAATTTTGAAGCCCAACTTTCTTCCTTAAAAACATTGATGACAAGCAAAACGAACACTCTACTTGGACGGTTTGATGCAGTATGATAACCTTGTGATATATTGCTAAAGGGTCTTGAACCGTTAACCATAATACTCGTTTCCTTTGAACCCCCCATTTTTTTATCGAATATATATTGATATATTTCACTGATGAATGTCTCCATAGAGACTAGAGGACGGACACAACGTCGTGCATGAAACTGCCTCTTTGGATCAAAAATGGGCAATCTACTACAAAGTATTGACATAAAAACGTCTTCTTTTGACATTTCTTTTCTTCTTCTTGTGATCTCTTTTCACGTACAACTCTTTTCTTTTTTATCTCTTCTGTTTTTATACTTTTTTTTTTAATCAACTGTAGGGTGTAAATTTTTCCCGGCAGCCCACGGCCCAGTACCAACCGCCTGTCCCATGACAGCCCATAGGTACCCGTGGCCCGTTACAGATTCGCCCGACCTATCCCATTTAAATAACAGGACGGGCACAAGCCATGAGTTAAAAAGTCTTGCCCGACCCAATACCCGTCCCGTTATATTAGCCCATTTAATTTACCCGTCAACCCGGCTTAACTTCCCCTTTCTTCTTTCATTCTATATTGTGGTATACTCGATATGCCAGTCTATCCCGAGTATGTTTCTCCATATAATTCATTCCGCTAATTATAGTAAGAAAATATAAGGTTTCCTATTAAAAGATACTGGTTAACAGTTCGAACAGAGTGTTCGTTTAGCAAAGGAAACATACTGCATAGTGCAATTAGGTTACAATCTAACGGTTCGAAAATATAAGGCAGTATGAACGGGCCTTGCATAGTACAATTAGGTTACAATCTAAGTTATCTTTTTTTAGTATTAAATGGTGAGTAAAATTATCGTATTTTTTTTTCCTCGTTTATAAATATTACTGTATATGCAAGGCCCGAACGGCCCTACCTGCCCGACCCTTTTATTTTGTTTAACAGGCTTGGACAGGTCATGGGTAGTTTATTTTGTAGTACAACCCTGCCCGCCCGCCCCCTTTATTTTGATGGGTAAGAGATACTCTTGCCCACCCTGTCCCATCCCATATATTAATTAGGCCGGGCCGGCCCAATTTACACCCCCAATCAATTGTATGTTGGCTTACCCTGGCTTTTTTTTATTTATACAAAAAAATTTTGTGTTCACCGCCATCTCAGAATATTCTGTAAAGAGGAACGGAAACATGAGTGACTTCTCAGTAAAACATGAAACCCAATAAAATCACCAAAAATATTCTATGATGATTTTTTTTTTTAATAAAGTCAGTAAAACATATTTTCAATCATGGGATTTATAGTACTGCATTACTAGGCATCGCCGGATGGATGGAACAACTTGTGATGATTGTGTTTGAGAAGAATTTTGTTGAGACTAATATCTTGGTTATCATTATTGAGAAGTTTAGTTCACTGTCATCAGAAGATTTGTTCTATATGGATACAACGAAAAGCACGTCTGATAAGTTTTCGTCTGTTGTGGATCTGGTGACGGAACTGGAGCTTTTCACACCAAACAAGGAGTTTGGTTCATTGCACAGAGACTATTTAACATTGAAAAAGCTACCCCGTAGGGAAGAATGCCGTTTTGAATGTCATACGGGGGTCATGGAGATTATCACCTCGTTGATACTAAAGTTGTCGATCTTTGATACCTTTCACCACTGCGATTATGCTAATGATATCTCAGTTATTCGAATATGCAATCACAGTGCTACTCTTCTATCACATGAAAACACCATTCCTTGTATCGCAAAATGTCATTTTCTTGTTGGCTATATGACATTATCTGGTGTAGAAGCGAATTGCATCAGTGTCAAATGTTTTTCTACATCAGGGACATAAAGATTATCATATGCCTGTGCTTCATGTTAAAACAAATTCATTAATTTCAGTGCATCGTTCATAGAATTGTTACCTTTGATATTCAAATTGGTGAAGCCATGAAAGAATATTTGGAAACATTTTTTCAAGTTATTAGAGCTGTTGTCTCATGCTTTAATCCCGTTGCAAGCCACCAAGGAAGAGTTCTTTTGTGTTACTGCCCTGCAATTAGTTCTTTGATATTCAATTAATTTTTCTTATTATTTCGATAAGAAAATGTTTGCGACTTTATATGGTTTGCTGGAGTTTTGTCTTTCACTTTGGACACTTTCTTACATGAAGACTATTCATGTTTCAAACTTACATGGAAGCTGTGTAGTGCAAGTGTACATGTCGACAACTGCTCGTGTGGATGGAATTTTAAAGATGCTCATGCTAAGTATCACTTACTGAAATAGAAGGGGGCAACTGGAAGATTTGTATCGATTAGTTCATGCTTCCCTCTCAATATAGCAAGGCTGATCAGTACCCTTTGGCTAAGATTGCGCCCTAGGCGATCACTAATACAATCTATGCTCTTTTAGATATTTCTATGACAGATTTCTATCCACTGAATTGTTAAATAACTAAATGAACACAGTCACAAGAGAGTTCATTACCACTGTCATCATACCCGACTTTATTAGAACTAAAATATGGAGGGAAAATGTTTGTTCGTCTGCATGTTTTCTGGCAAGATTTTGGACGAGATGTAGTTGGAGGTTTTCATGGGATTAGTTGGTGGGAAGCTTAGTTTCAAGATTCGGAAATATAGGAGATTTAAAGTGATTCTCGATTAAAAAGGGAAGAATAAGATATTCACTTAAACATGGAAGAATATCGGTCCTGTTTGACTCAATATATATGGAAGTTATACGCAGTACCAATCCAGGATTTGCTTGTGGAGGAATAATAGGAGAGTTTGTATAGAAACAGGAAACCACGTGAGAAAAAAAAGTGCGAGAAAAGGCCGAGGGACTTTCTGGCAAGGAAAGAAAATATATTTTGGGAAGCTCTCAGACCAGCTTCCCTTAAAACTACATAATAAATCACGCGTTATTCCAACTTGATTACTATTTGTTTCCATAATTTTATCATGTGATTGATTTTCCATTAATATTGATATTTCACTATATGCAAAGTTTCCACACTTTGATCTTCTGTAATCTACTAATCTTTGTATGCTGTACTCTAGATGTAGGAATATCCTGTGTATCTTTATATTATGTTCTCTTGCTGTCCATGCAAGATCTTTGTAATCTTTTTGTATCCTTGCTGTACGAATACCTTTATTACCTCTATAAATATTTATAGACTTTCCATGTATTCCTCATGATTACATCCTAACATTTCATCCCTTCAATCACGTTTACAGACTTTATTACGTCTGTGATTTGATTAAAAAGGAAACAGAGAAAGTGAATGCGCCTTTGGCGCCTAACCTTTGCGCGAGGCGCCTAAAGCCATGGTCGCTCGCCTGAGGCGCTAGCACGGAAAGTAGTGGAAAATCTGGTTCCTCGGGCTTTGGAGTTACGCTTAGAGCTCCTTTGGAGCCAAAGGCGCTCGCCTTTCACAACATAGCCCTTTGGTATCTCTAATGTTTAGGTTAATGAGTTGTTACGCTACTTGGGTACATAGTAGTCACACTGGGGTTGCCAGTGACGTTTCACCTAACGCCGTGGATAATGATAAAGAACAGAGTTTGTTGTTTTCCATCATGGTCGGTACACATGAACATTTTAGAAGTCTGAAGTTTGGAGAAAGTGATCCTTTCCATATTGTCATTAAAAGTCAAAGATGGATGGTGGCAGTACTAAAGCTTACGGTCTTGAAAACCAAAAGAAGAAATCAAAGCTAAATGAAGATCGGAAGAAATCCAGCAGCTCTACAGAATTTTTAATTTCCGGATGGCGTAGAAAATTAATACAAGAGAGTCAAAACAACATTAACGACCTTTAATCAATATACTTAGTTTGTGCAATACCTCTGATCTAGGACATCTTCATATCTTCATTTTATCAACTGTACCAGTTGATCCCCTTCGTCTGTATCTATGTTGTAAAAGGCGAGCGCCAAAGGCGCACTAGGCGCAAGGCTGGCGCCTTGCAAAGAAAGGCGCCCAGGCGCCAAATTATACATAATTCTGTTTTTTCTAAAAAAAAGGCCCTCCCTTGGCGCCTCGCCTTGCCTAGCGCCTTTTACAACATAGGTCTGTATCAATTATTCCGTATCAACAATGGTTATTGATCCCTAGCATCTGTTTTAGTTTACTTGCTTTGCAAATCCTTTACTATTCTAGTTTAGATAGAATTCTTTTTTCTTTTCTTTTAGTCGGTTCTTGAGAACCTATTTAAAAGCCATGCTTTCTTGTTTAGAGAACAACATCTTATTATCAATATATCAATCAATCAATCTTATTCAATCAATTTAATTATCAAGTTACAATCCTAAAATCTTGATCCTAGAATCAGATTTTAATTATTAAGTTTCTGACAAAACTTAAACTCTATCTTCATCCCGGCAACTAGTTTGCTTTCACCATTATTTGTGTTACATTAGTTAGTAAACTAGTAAGAACCAAAAGCATAAACTAACATGTAATCGACAATATTTTTATTTCATGCGTTGTTAATGCTAAACTTTCTGTTTTTTTTTTTTCTTCTTTTGTTAATAAAATCTCATCGTGAGTTTAGCTTAATTTCTCAGCTGAGTAAGCAACAGGAACCGCATATAAACCGTTCTTTCTCTTAAGAGTCAGACCAAAAGACTCTGACATGTCTAAGTCTTCTGGCTTCACTCCATTAGCGAGTTTCCAATCGAAATGGTACAATAATTGGGAAAGCATAAGCTCGACCATGGCCATACCAAAACCCATGCCTGGACACTTCCTCCTGCCTGCACCAAATGGAATATACTCAAAGCTTGTTCCTTTGTATGAAATAGACGAGTCCTCAAACCTCTCGGGTTTGAAAATCTCCGCATCGCACCAGTATTCTGGGTCTCTTCCTATCGCCATATAATTGATTATGACTTTGGTTTTTGCCGGTATCTCATACCCATTGATCTCACATCTCTCTCTGCATTGTCTTGGTAGCAACAATGGATTAGGAGGATGTAGCCTTAAAGTTTCATATATAACTTGTTTTAGATAACTTAGTTCATGTAACTCCCTTTCGTCGACCTTCTTGTTTTTGTTTAGCACATGTCTGACTTCAGCTTGGGCCTTCTTCATCATTCCTGGGTTCTTCAGTAATTCAGACATTGCCCATTCTACTGTCACCGAGGCCGTGTCAGACCCTGCCCCAAATATGTCCTGTAAACGCAACAAAAGAAAAAAGAAAGTTGGGGATTTTAGAGGCACTGTTGAATAATTCTATACTGAACTACTAGATGACATGTACTTACAAACATAATGGCCTTAATATTGTCATCTGTAAATGGAAATTCTAGTCCGCCATCGGCTTGCAGTCGTAGAAGAGTATCAACAAAATCTTCCTCGTATTGATCGTTACCCGTTATGCCAGGTGAGACTATAATTGCCTGTTTCTGCCTATGATCGTCCAGGATGCTACTCATGATCCCATCGACCTCCTTGTGTAACATCTCTAATTTATGCCGCCAACCCGTGATGGCAGGAAGGAATTTTAGTGAAGGGAATAAGTCAGCAACGGTGAAACCACTGGCAATCCTAGTTACATCATGAAACAACGATATAAAAGCCACTTTATGTTTGCATGTCTTACCGAACACTGCTTTCGCTACTATGTCATTCATAGATGAGTACACTAACTCACTGAGATTAATATTCATATGCGATTCGGCTTTCAGCGAGATGTTTTCAATGAGATTTGAGACCTCTTCTTCCCTTAGAGATCTGAATGACTGCAGACGATTAGTACTTAGAAGTTGTACCACAAAAATCTTTCGCATTTTTCTCCAGTAATCACCATATGGAGCGAATTCCATATCTTTGTAATTGTATGTCATAATCTCCACTACAAGGGATTCCCCTCTATCCGAGAAGTTGAGATCGTGTACCTTCATTATCTGTTTCGCCATTGCTGGTGAAGATACGACAACAGTTGAAACCTCACCAGTTTGTAGGTGCATAAGGGGACCATATTTTTTTGACAACTCTGTGAGGGCATGGTGTGGCTCACGACCAGATAGTTGGTGCAAATTTCCTATGAGAGGTAATTCCCATGGCCCTGGAGGAAGTTTCAAGCCCTTATTTTTCTTGGTTGCTTTTGAAACCAAAAACAATGAGATGATGAAAGCTGTGAATAAGATTGTTGAGAGCTCCATGGGTGGTGTGCACTAGAGAATTGAAACTTTCGAGTTTCATGGATCTCTGGTTTTGTGAACATATGCATAGAGTATATTGTATATAATAGTATTTATTTCAAAGAGATCAAGAGAATTTATTGGATTGATTGCAGAAAGATACTCCCGGTGAGATTGGGGTATACCCAGATTAATTGCGGTATACCCAATTTTAAGGGGACCTAGTCGGCATTCTCATAAAAGAGTGATTTTACTTTAATACCCTTGAACTTAGAGGTGTAAAACGTGCCGGCCCAGCACAGCCCGGCACACGAAGTCGCGTGCTTTACGTGCCATGTGCCGTGCTGTGCTGTGCCAACGATTTAAACGTGGTGTGCCGTGCTGTGCTTTACTAGTCAAAAGCTAGGCACAGCACACGAATAAACGTGCCGTGCTGGCACACGTGCTATAAACAATTTGAAATCACTTAATGTATACATTAAGTCGGACATTATCACAAGAATTTAATTAGACAACATATCATTTGAAATTATTTCAAGTAAAATTAACAAGTTTATTCAACAAAAAGAAATAGTCCATCAAATATAAAATTGGATTATTGTCATGTAAATTAATGTTCTAGTTAAATATACGTGACGACATTGTAACAACGATATTGAAATATATTTTCCAAATATTAAGGTATTATTTGTGTTCTTATAAATAAGCCAGCATAAAATGTTAAAAACTAGCTAGAATAGTGACTCTTTTGTGAAATATACAAAAAATGTGATGTATTATGCCTTGTTATATGGTGTATTTGTACATGTTATTCCGTGCTTTCTTAACGTGCTGGGCTGGGCTGGGCCACGTGCTTATCCGTCTTAGCGTCTTTGTCTTTGTGCTCTTGTGTCAATTAGTCAAACCCAAAGACGTCCCATTTAACTAACGTTGTGCCGTCCGGGCTAAGTCACGTGGCCGGGTCAATTTGTGCTCAAATTTTAGCGTCTTTGGTCAATTTGAAATTGTGCTCGTCTTTGGCACGCCCAATTTACACCTCTACTTGAACTAATTAAATCTTAAAAATAAATTCATTTTTTAATTTCATTAACCCTAAAATTATAAAACTAAACAACTCTTAATCTTCTCTTCTTCTTCTTCATCTGCATCTTTCATCAACCAAAGCCATATAAAATTCTTCAAGTTTGATTTTCCAAGAAAAAATTGTTGACTCTACCGGCGAAAAGAAGAACACGAAATTGGGGGATATAAAAAGAAATTGGGGGATACAAGAAAAGGACAAAAACTGGATCCAGATATCAATTCGGGGTCACCCCTTATCTAAGTATTTTTTTAAATCCTAATTTACCCCTCACTAATCAGGTTTAGTGGTTAATAATAATTAGTAAAAATCTTAAGTATTTGTTAAATGATTAGTGTGTATTTGTATTTGGGTGAATGAGATTAGAGTAGAAAGATGGAAAAAAAAAAAATTTGAGAGGGAACTTTTTTTGGTGAAAGTGGAGGATGATTGTGAAGAGAGAATTCTTTGCTAAGAGGTTGAAAATTTGATTTTTTTCCCGAATCCACCATTGTTGCAAATTTGAAATAGCTCGGTGTCGGCATTGTATTCAACCAAACAACCATGCTTAGGCATTTGTTTGAAATTTTCATAAATTGTTTGCCACTATCCGGGGGCGTAGCACAATTATCAGTCTACTTCCGGCACAGTTATCTAATTTTCATAAATTGTTTGATCTTCAAAACCTATTTTTTCTGGTTGTAATCAGTTTACTTCCGGCACAGTTATCTAATTTTCGAGCATGCCGGAACTATTTTCCGGCTTGGTTTTTGCTTAAATTTCTATGCGTGAACATGATGAAAAGTATCCAGGAAACTTCAATTTTTTTCACTTGACTACCGGCATTGATAGATTTCTATCGAGCATGCCGGCACCATTTTCCGGCATGGTTCTTCACCAATTCCGGCATGGTCTTCATCACTTCCGGTGATGTAAAAAAATATTCCGTTTTGAGTTTTTTCGGTTTTAATCAGTCCACTTCCTAAGACAAGTAGTTAATTCTCGAGCATGCCGGCACCGGTTTCCGGCATAGTATGTTGCTTAAATTTGTATGCCGGCACATGATGAAAAGTATCCAGGAAACTTCAATTTTTTTTTCACTTGACTATCGGCATTGATAGATTTCTATTGAGCATGCCGGTACTTAGTTACGGCATTGAATGTTAGTTACCAAGCATGCCGGCACCAGTTTCCGGCATGGTCTTCATCACCTGCAGCATGATCTTCATCACTTCCGAATTTTAAAAAAAAAAATTTCGTTTCCAAAGTGAGGAGCCGGCAGAGAAGGAGAAGAGAATTTGAAAGAGAGTGGGCAGAGTTTAGAATTTGAAAGGGAATGGGGAATATTTGGGTTTCAAAGCTCTAACCCTGAAAGTGATTAATAAGAAGTGGAGATGGAAATGGGGGATATGATTTTGTTTTTTGATTTTAAGTTTTTTAATTTTTATTTTGAGGGAAGGGTATTTTAGTATTTTCATACCCAAAAGTCACCCCTTAGCAGACACCATGGGTTGGGAGAAGTAATCAATATCCCCCAATTCCTTTTTATATCCCCCAATTTCGTGTTCGAAAAGAAGACTATAAGTGATGTTTAAACTCAAACCCATCATTGTGTTGTGTGATTTGATTGTTATATTAGGTTAAAAATCAAAAATTGTGATTTCTGTATTTTTGATCGGCAAGGTCGTAACATGCATATCTTGCCGACTTTTCATAACAGCCATGGCGATTGTAAATTTTTTCAACAGCCGGCAGGGTATTTTTTGAAGATCTTGCCGATTAACAAATTTTTTCAGCAGCCGGCAGGGTATTTTTTTAATAACTTTCCGACTAATACATTTTTCTCAACAAATTGGAAGGGTTTTTTTTTTATGACCATGCCGGCTGTTAAATTTTTTCTGTCGTCTCCTGTGTGTTAAAAAAATAAAGTCGTCATGATCTTCATTCGTCGATCATGCCGACTTTTCATACTTTCATAACTGAAAGTGTTGATTTTTGATCTAATTTTGAGTATTATTTCATACAACAGCTTTGCAATCCCCTCTTTAGAAGTGTTTGGGGTAGTGTGCTTTCATTTCCGTTCCAAAAGATTTTTTCAAAACAAAATTTTTTTCATCAAAAAACTTCCCAAAGTTCAATCAAAAATTTCATAATTCAAATTCATTATTTCAAAAGTTTTAATATAAACTCAATTAATTAACCTAATCAGATTTTTAGTGTTAATTAAACAAGGATATATTAGCCATTCAGAAAATATATGGTTAAGGGGTGACCTCTTTTACTTCAAAATGTCCCTATTTTGTCTTATTGGGTATACCACAATCTCGCCAGGAAAAATATCCAAGGAAAAAACAAGAGAATTACTGCAGGTTTTACCTTGAAAACCTATACTAAATGCAATGTTCGCAAACATGCTCTCGTGCGAAGTAACATGAAGTGTTGATCGGTGCGCATAGGACTTATCCTAGAGATTACTGTTTGCGATCGAAATGGGTTTATTTCAAGAATCCTATTATTGGGGCTTAAAAAGGGAGGGGATTTTGGGGACTTATGGGGTCATGAAATAACTACTCAAAGAGCCCCTTATCATGGTATTTTGGTAATACCCCTACTACCCATAATTACATTGATTAAGCTAACTAATCAGTATTAGTGAGTCAATTAGATAAATCAAATGATTAAATTCTTGTAAATCAAAACTTGATTTTGATTTTGATTCTGAAGAAGGAAAAATAGTGATTTTGGTGAGAATTTTTTCAAAAAATTTGAAGAAAGATGATGAAACCCTTCGTCACAAAACTCGAGATAATCTTATAATCAACTTCCAACATCAATTTATCGATTCAAATCCGTTAAAAATCATAGAATTATCGGAAAATTTTACCTGTTACGGCCGGGAAATTGTGTCGAACCAGCCGTAATTAAGTAGTTACGGTTAGGATATTAGGAATTCCTACCCGTAAATAGTAATAACGGATGGGAAGTTAAGAACTTCTAGCCGTTATTCAACCAAGAATCTCCCGAGTCTGTTGCAAGGATGGGAATTCTTATATTTCTCGTCTGTAATTGAATATGTAAGCCGAGAAATTTTGATTTTTAATATGAAACATACTACGATTGAAAATTAGTAATACTTTCATTAATTAGACCACAATAAAACCCATTACATACTTAATAGATCCCCGTTACAAAGTTGGTTTTAATAACATCCCTTTCGATGTATTAAAAAGTCTTTGATGATGGCGGAATTGAGCTTCCAAGTTGAAATTATAACCTTTCCATTTTCTCCATTCCTTCTTAGCTTGAGCTGCAACTTCTCTATCGTCTCACCTCTAAGTCGAAGTTGGTTGCACATACGACGTAAAGCCATATATTCTTCCACTTTTTGGCGTATGTCTAAAAATCGAAGATACAATTCAACCCCATGGCGGTTGTTAGTGTTACCTGTTTCACTACAAGATTTCTCAAAAATCATACTCCAATACGATTTACTTGTTAAACCACATTTCTTTCATTCTTATCCCCTCTTTGGATAGCACAGCACAAAATTTTTTCAAAGAAATAAGTCTTCTTCCAAAGTAAAGTTGGGTTTATCCTTTGAGTACATTGCATTGAGTTTGTAGGAATGTTGGTGGAGATTATTGGTGTAGAAGGTGTGATTTTGTTTTGGAATGGGTGGTTATATGGAGGTGGAGTTATTTCAAGTTATAATAAGTGGTTGAACAGCTAGAACCTTTTATAGATCAGTCTTCAAACGGATCTATTTTTCAAAATTCAAAAAACTAGCCGATATGGGGTGGTACTCAAAATTATAGGTATTTAAGGATAGGAAAACATAAGGTAGACCCAGTCGTAATGCTGTATAAAACCGCAGGGTTTTTGGTGTGTCATATTTACAGTTATGTATTTCGGGCCGTAAATAATAGTTGTTAATTTCTGTCAGAATTAAGACCTGGATATATAGCCGCAACAAGGAGGCATTTTCTTTTTGGGTTATCAGAGTGATATACGGCTAGGAAAAACCAACCATAAAAAGGTTTTCGGTCAGGAACTTCAAATGTCGACCAAGCCATAAATAAGAGTTGCAAATTTATGTCAGTATTACGGTTAAGATTTCTACCGCAAAAGAGTTAAACGTCATGTAAATGTAGTCGTAACCAAGACTCATTTTATTTTTGAGTCTCCAGAGCAATACTTGACTAGGTATTTCCTGACTGTAACTTGGTTACGGTTTCTTTTCCTAACTGTTTTCTAATAACGGCCGGGACTTTCCAATCCAAATTTTGTGCAAGTTTATTTGACAAGAATTATATGCACTTTCGGCTAGGTTATGTGAAGGATCGACCTAGCCAAAAGTGCACAAAAAATTAGTAAATCTTAAATTTTTTTCTCAGTTTTCTTAGATTAGACAAATGGAAAGACTAACATTCATTCATACATGAAAAGTTATAAAAATTCATCCATCCAAATCCACACAAAAAGGAGAAATAAGATGATGCATTCAGTAAAAAAAGAAAAGTTTTCTCATTGAGATAAGCAATCAAGCTTAGAATCTACTAATGAATCGAGAAAAATAAAGAGAATTAAAAAATGTAAACCTTTGTAAACTCCCTAATTAACCTGACCACGTAAATCTCTCAGGGCAACAATCATATTTTTTCCAAAATGAGAAACGTCATTCTGTAAAAGAACAAAAGTGAAAAAGAACCACTCATCACAAGATAGCTTGTTGAGTCTGATTTGTGAATTCCTCTCACAATCTCATACTAGTATGGAGAATCCAAACATTATGTCTTCTGATGGTAAATATGTTAATATGATTGTTAATCCATCAATCATGAAGGAAAAACATAAATCTCTTGTATCTTCAACTTTGAAAAGAAAAAGGACGAATGTGAGGAAACCAAGAGTTGTTCCTTCTAATCTATAGAAGTTTTCTGTGGTTCTTGAAGAGTTGAAGGAAATAAGAAAGGAGATTTAGCAAATAAAAACTATTGTTTTGAGGACTCTCGAAATTCAGAATGCCCTAGTTCGGTAGAGGACTATCGCACTCTTAAATCATTCCCTATAGGTGATGTGTCATTTTATAAATACATTCTATATTGTGCGATATTTCGCACCCACAATGCACATTTGTTGGAAATCAAGTCTAACCAAGACTATGATAAGAAGCCGTACTTTATTACTTGGTAGTCAAGTTTTTGAGTCTCTAGAAGTTGTTCATGTTTAGGAATGACTTGAGACTGAATCTAAGAGTTTTCTAGTAGTTGTTTTTGTTTAGAAGTTTGAGTTTGTTTAGGTATGTTTTAGTTTCTTCCTGTTTTAGAACTCTCGGTGTAATTGAGCTATATAAATAGGTTATGAAGTCATGAAGCAATGTACACCAGAATTATTAATTGAACTGAGTTTAAGAATTCTCTCTTATTAAGTTCCTTTCATAAGTCTTTGTATATCAGATATCTACAACATTCCAATATACAACTCTTATTATTAGGGGGAATACCAGACCCAGACCTCTTGAAGTAGAAGTTTGTAATCGAGATATCTTGATTGGTGAGTTTAGCACTCACCAATGCTGTTTAGCTTCTTTTGTTTTCCTGAGATTTTGACATGGCCAATTCAAAATTTTCCTCCACCTCTACTTTGTCTGACCAACTTGAAGACTACATTGCTTCGGTGAATTCATCATCTGGAAGAGATACATCTGAAATCGTATGTATGTACGCTCATATTATCTTCATGAGATTTATCGCACTAATTGAAAATGTACCTATTGTTACACTGTATATTGTCACATCTTGCATATATATTCTACAAGAGAATATTTATGCCACAAAAAAAGTATTTTTAATCGCAATATATAGTTCTATAGTGCAGCTAAAAACTACAATTACTGCTGCAAAATGAAACTTTTAGCCATACAACTATAAAAACAAAGTGAAAAGACTATGACAAAAAAGTATCTATTGCTGCACCAATATAGAGGGTGCGACAATAAACTTTTTGCTACATAGGTTGTCGCCACACTAGTAGAAAAAAAATTAAGGGCTCAATAGGAGTTTTTGCCATAACTAATGACTGCTACAATAAGTTTCTTGTAGTGTCGTTAGGAGCAGCATGTTAAGATATCGATATGCCAGCACTAGTGTCATGTGCAGGTATAGTCAGATTACTAAAACAAGCCCCTACCCAGTACCCAGTGCATATGAAACGGGACACAATTATAATAAATATTCGCTCATGCATATGGAACGGGACACAATTTAAGAGGTAAATAGGGGTTTTTTCAGTAGTCAGATTACTGATACTAAAACAAGTTTGTATAGTTTGTTTAAATAGACAGCACCAATGCTCACATACTCGCACATAAAAACCTTAATACTACTATGACATCCGCACCAACATAATTAAGGTTCAAAATCTTCATTAACCAGCTCCCAACATAGCGCGCAATCCTCAGGGTCTTCCTCTCCCAACGCTCCTTCATTAAGTCTTCCCATACTCAGTTGCAGGAGCTCGGTATTGCTGGCCTAAGCTTACTTCTCACAACACCACCTGTATAAGAAAATAAAAAGGAAATATTTTATTATTATACTCTAAAAGCTGAACTAATAACACAGAGCAAACAACAACAACAAACAAGAAAAGAATAGAGACAACAGGTTCCAGGAAATACCAACAATAACATAAGGCTCCATATATATATATATATTGTTTTGAAAGTAAATTTATTCATAAGATAGTATTACATAGTTAGCTTCTGCAATTGTCTTGCAGAAGCTGTCTCCTAATGAAATTAGGAGGAGATTCACACCACATCATATTACACAGATGTTTGCGAGCAAACTTTGCCAGCTTATCAGCTGGATGGTTACAAGATCTATGTATATATGTTATATTACAAGAGGCAAACGAAGAAATCATACTTCTGATATACATGATAAGATGGTAGTCTTCTCTTCTATAGCTTTTGTCACACCTAGATGTAGCTAGCTTCAGCTACTCCTTTATTGTATCCATGTTTTCATAAGGCATTTTTCCAGTAAGTATCTCCCACATGACAATTCCATAACTAAATATATTGGCCTACCATCAAAAAGATAAATAAATTAATTAAAAATTATCTTCTAAAGAAAATATATCAACATTCAACACACACTTTACTTAGTTGTTTATTTGTTTTCTTTCCCTTCTTCTATCTCTCCTCTCTTAACTCTTTGATTTTTTGTTTATGTGATTTTAGTTTATTTCCTGTAAATAGTTGCACGTAAGTAATATAATATCCTTTTCGATGAAAAAAAGAGAGAAGAAGTACAAGAATAGCTTACCTTATCCTTAGAAATTTTACTGTTCCTGCATTTCAGCAGTTCCGGTGCCGTCCATGGCAGTGTTCCATTATCCCCGGGCTTTTTTTCCGAATTAAATATACAAATATCCCCAACCTGTTTAAATGTATGTAAATTTTTATATGCTTTTCAAGTATATCGTAATGATGCAGGCATATCAAAAAGACAAAAAAAAAATTTAACGAGATTCAACTTGCATTTGGGGTCTGGAAGAACATTTAAGTCTACTAATATATTAGTAGACTTGAAATCAAAGTGCGAGATATTGTTGTTATGCATATAGTCGAATCCAGATGATGCATACATAGTTATTTTGATTTGTTGTTTTCTGTCATATCCCATATTAAGGGCACCTGGGATTTATGGGTGTAGTTAGCAAATTCTATGTGACAGGCACATGTGCTCTCTTTAGGGTGTAGTAGATAGAATCGTGTACTTCGCACATGTGCCTTTCTAACCCTATTTGTATTGAATAGAAATTCTTTTGTTGAAAGGGAGAAGAATAATCAGTTTTTGTTTCTCTGCCTCTCTGAGGTTTTTCTCTCCGAATCATCAGTATAGATCCTGAAGATTTAGTTATCGTTATCAATTGTAGTGTAGATCACTACAAGTGGTATCAGGTAAGGTCTTTCCTAGGCACCAGTATGGTTGATGGCACCAAATTAAAACATTTGGATGATTCCACCAAGCAATTGAGCTTGGATTTGCAGGAATTGAGCGATGAACTTAAAGGGGATATGTCGAAGATGAAGGATGATATCGATAATCAGCTGCATCTTCTTCGTACTGCACAAACCTCTATAGACCAGAAGTTGCAGTTGCTTCTTGATAAATCCGTCTTTTTACCAGTTCAACCTCATGGAGATGATCCTAATCATCCTTGGGAAGAAGGGGAACTACCTGATCCGTCTTCCAGCAATCCATTCCAGGGTTATCAATATCTTAATCCTCAGAGATTCATTCAGCATCATCACACAGGTGAGGGTCAGTTTGCTAATTACAGACCTAAGGTTTATTTCCCACGTTTTGATGGTACTAACCCTAGAGCTTGGATCCGTAAATGCAAGAAATACTTCTTTTTACATCACATGAACGATGAACAAAAGGTACACATGGCCACTTTGTACTTGGAGGGTAAAGCAGATGTATGGTTTTAGGATTACCAATCAGGTTTCAGGATTACCAAACAGGTAAGGGTATTTTGTATTGGGAGGATTTCATTATAGATGTATCTACTAGGTTCCAAAACTTAGGCCATGATAATATTATAGGAGAATTTAACAAACTTGATCAAACAACTAGAGTTTTAGATTACCAAGAACGATTCGAAGAATTGAAAGCTTTGATGTTAGCTAAGAATCCATCTCTCTCAGAAGAGTATTTCATACATAGCTTTATTAGTGGCCTGAAAGAAGATATTAGGTTAGTAGTGCAAATGTTTAACCCTACTACCTTACAACAAGCTATCTTTCTGGCTAGAAGACAAGAGTGTATCCTTGACAGGGCTACAAAAACTCAGCCATGGGTCTCCACCAGACTTTCTTATGTGGGTAAGCCATTAATAGTTCCCAACCAAACATCACATTTTACTCCATCCAGCTATTACCAGCCATTCCACATGCCCAAAAATGCAGCCAGTCAAGAAGCTTACATATGCTGAAATGCGTGCCAAGAGGGAAAAGGGGCTATGCTACAATTGCGATGAACTCTGGACAAAAGGTCATGACTTTCAAAAGAAGCAATTGTATATGATAGTAGCAGATGAAGAGGAAGGACTACATTCTGGGAAAGGGGATGCTGGCTCTATTCCAACTATCATGGAATTGGATGAGGAAATGAAAATATCCGTCCATGCCTTAGCCGGTAACATCTCTCACTCTACCATTAAGATCAAAGGACAGGTGAAGACTCGTGGATTGACTATTCTATTCGATAGTGGTAGTACCCATAGTTTTCTCGATCCCTCTACTGCCAAACGAAGTGGTTGCACTATACTTCCAACCCAAACATTGTAGGTTATAGTAGCCGATGGAAACAAACTGCTGAGTCAAGCTAAGTTTCCAAGGTTTACTTGGAATATGCAGGGTCACACTTTTTCTCATGATTTGCACCTTCCCGGAGGTTGTGATATGGTTTTTGGTGTAGACTGGATGCGTGAACTGAGCCGAATGATTTTTGATTTCAAGAAGCTTACCATTCAATTTAAACATAAAGGCACCGATATTGAGTTAATTGGTCACAGGGGGGGAGAGGTTAGCATCTCTCTCACGTCAGGCAGAAATTTTAAGAAGTTTCTTCGCAATGGTGACCCAGTTTTGTTTGGTCAATTATCGTCCATCTCGGCTACAGCTTCATCAACTTACATCGCGGCTCCAATTGCTGAAGTCTTGGACCAGTTCACTTCTATCTTTCAACTGCAAACCTCACCTCTACCAGCGAGAGCACGGGATCATCACATTACCTTAGTGCCAAACTCAACTCCACCGAACCACAGGCCTTACAGGGTACCCTTTGTACATAAAGCAGTCATAGAGAAGATCGTTCAAGAAATGCTCACAACTGGGGTCATTCAGCATAGCCACAGTCCGTTGTCTTCTTCGGTGTTGTTGGTCAAGAAAAAGGATGGATATTGGAGTTTCTGCGTCGACTACTGCAAGCTCAACTCCATTACTGTCAAAGATAAGTACCCATTACCCATTATCGATGAGTTACTTGCTGAGCTACATGGATGTACAATTTTTTCTAATATTCACCTTCGATCTGGTTATCACCAGATTCGAGTACACCCATCGGATGTGCATAAAACTGCTTTTCGAACACACCATGGGCATTTTGAATTTCGTGTCATGCCTTTTGGGCTTACTAATGCCCCGACGACCTTCCAATCACTCATGAATGACATTTTCAAACCCTACCTGCGGAAATTCATTCTTGTTTTTTTCGATGACATATTAGTCTATAGCCCTGACTTAGCCTCTCACTGCATACACCTTCGTACTACATTAGCTATTCTACAAGAACATTCACTCCTAGCTAAGCGCAGTAAATGCAGTTTTGGTCAGAACCAACTAGAATACCTATGTCATATTATTAGTGGTGAAGGAGTCGCAGCTGACAAAGTAAAAATCGAATGCATGCTGAATTGGACAAGACCTACAACACTCAAAGGCTTGCATGGGTTCTCAGGTTTAACAAGGTACTACCGCAATTTTGTGAAGGATTACGGCCTTATTTGTAAACCTTTAACTACGTTGTTGAAGAAAAACAATTTTTCTTGGTCTTTAGCTGCTGAATCAGCTTTTGAACAGTTGAAGAGGGTGGTAACTACAACTCCAGTCCTTATCTTACCTGATTTCACTAAGGAGTTTGAGGTATAGACTGATGCTAGTGATAGCGGTGTGGGTGCAGTCTTGATGCAATCAGGGAGACCCATTTCTTTTTTCAACAAAGCTATGGGGCTTCGCTACAGAGCACTATCCACCTACGAGAAGGAGTTGCTGAGTATTGTGATGGCGGTAAATCATTGGCATTCATTCTTGTTAGGTTCTCACTTCAAAATCTTCACAGACTATCAGAGCCTTAAGTACTTTATAGATCAACGGCTACACACTATTGTTGATGGTGGTTTTTAGACAAAGGGTAAAATCGTAAAACCCCAAAAAACCTAATGTCACCAGTGACGCATTTATTAGAACATTTAATGCATGTAGTCAGTAATCAATAGGGGGTATTTTTTCAAATTAGGGTTACAACGAACGAAACCCTAATTCCCCTCCGTGCCAATGGCAAAGCATGCCAGCCACACCTAGCCCAAGCTAGCCGCATCTCTATGCCAATGGAAAATCATGCCAGCCATACCAAACGCGCCGAAGCATGCCAACCATGCTAGCCGCAACCCCGTGCCAATGGCAAATCATGCCAGCCACACCTAGCCCAAGCTAGCTGCATCTCTATGCCAATGGCAAATCATGCCAGCCATACCAAACGCGCCGAAGCATGCCAACCATGCTAGCCGCACCTCCGTGCCAATGGCAAATCATGCCAGCCACACCTAGCCCAAGCTAGCCGCATCTCTATGCCAATGGCAAATCATGCCAGCCATACCAAACGCGCCGAAGCATGCCAACCATGCTATCCGCACCTCCGTGCCAATGGCAAATCATGCCAGCCACACCTAGCCCAAGCTAGCCGCATCTCTATGCTAATGGCAAACCATGCCATCCATACCAAACGCGCCGAAGCATGCCAACCATGCTAGCCGCACCTCCGTGCCAATGGCAAATCATGCCAGCCACACTTAACCCGAGCTAGCCGCGCCAAGCCAAACACATTCCGCCTTGGCCCTAGCTACACTGGTCACGCCACGCCAAGCCAAACACCCTTACCTTGGCCCTAGTCACGCCACGCCAAAGCCAAACACCCTTACCTTGGCCCTAGCCGCGTCATGCCAAAGTAGTTCCCGCACCTAGGCTTGCAAACCATGCAACCTAGGCCAAATTGGCCACGCGTGCCATTGGAACATGCCAACACGCACGCTGGTAGCTTTTCCTACCAAGGACACGGCCGTAACGGCCACGCATACCATTGGCACATGCCAACACGCTCGTTGGTAGCTTTTCCTACCAAGGCCACGGCCCTAACGGCCACGCATGCCATTGGCACATGCCAACACGCTCGCTGGTAGCTTTTCCTACCAAGGCCACGACCCTAATGGCCACGCATGCCATTGGCACATGCCAACACGCTCGCCGGTAGATTTTCCTACCAAGGCCACGGCCCTAAACGGCCACGCATGCTATTGGCACATGCCAACACGCTCGCTGGTAGCCTTCATCACCTAGCCGTGCCCCTAATGCACGCCGGTAGCCTAACTTGCAAGCCGTGCAACTTAGGCCAACTTGGCCGTACGCGCCATTGGCACATGCCAAAACCCACGCTGGTAGCCTAACTTGCAAACCATGCAACCTACCACCAAGGCATTCCGCACATGCCATTGGCACATGCCATACACGCCACTAGCAGCTTTGGCATTGCCACTTACACTCAACGTACAACCTACCACCAAGGCATTCCGCACATGCCATTGGCACATGCCACGCACGCCACTAGTAGCTCTGGCATTTCCACTTGCGCTCGAAGTACAACCCGCAACAAGGGCATTCCGCACATGCCAACGGCACATACCACACGCGCCACTAGCAGCGCCACTTGCACTCAAGGTGCAACCAACACTCGAGATATCAACAGAAGCGGGGATGCTTTCCATGGTTTTGGTTTGGCGGTCTGACTTGCGAGCGTACACTACGCTCACATTAAAAAGGCGTGAAAAGGAATAAAGCGGTCAAATAAATGAGGAAATAATGGTGAAAACGTTTTCACCCATAAACACCTTGCGGTTACCACCTCCTCCCATTATTTCACCCTTTACTCTCTTCCTTCATGAGGCCGGTGTACGTTTCAATCTCGACTTGTATAAATAGGTCTTACCTATTTCTACCAGAAAAGAAGTCTCGGTCAGGAGAAAAATACAACACTCTCAGAAAAGGCAACTTTGCAAGCTCTCCAAAAAGCTTTCATCTCTTGCAAGCTTCATAAGCTTTCACTTTCCGATACAAGTCGAGACACTACTCTCCTGCACTATTCGGGGTCTCAACACCTTTCTTTGCTTCCCTCCCCAAATCAACCCTTCTCCTCCACTTTGTGACCGAAGCAAGTCCGGGAACGGCCATTTCTTGGTTTAGGCCGGATTTGTACAGATTGATCTCTCGAATCTATAAAGTGCTCACGTGCAGCACATTTGTTTAGGGTTTAAATCAGTTTCTCACTCACCTACCGAATTTACCAAAATCGGCGGAAACGATTTTCACCCATAAACAATTGGCGACCACAGCGGTTGGATTGATCTATCGGCTACAATGTCAGACTGTCGATCTCGTTCTTCGACCCAGATATGAAGATGGTAGGGGAAAGCGACTCAATCTGACTCAACTGCCAGACAACCCGGTTACCAGTTGTAAAAGCTACACCTAAAAAACTGGGGACTCGTTGAAGATGCTACCACCGATTGGGGACTTGCGACTCAATCCGATTCAACTGCCAGACAACCCGGTTACAAGTTGTTAAAACTACACCAGAAAGCTGGGGACTCGCTGAAGATGCTACCAGCGATTGGGGACTTGCTGGCGATGCTACCAGCAAAGCCGCCTTTTACTTGGAGAGAGGCGTGTTTGCAAAAACCTATGAAGTGAGTAAATTTAGACTGCTCAAGATATACGATCTGTTTTTAGGCTCTTAGTAAAACCGTCATACTACTGAGTATTGTGCCTATTGCTAGCACACACTTTTATAAAAGCAATATTCCTTTCCCAAAACATAATCAGAGTCATATTATCAAAACCATTCATCCCAGAAATAATCCAATATCCTCAAAAGCTACCAGCTGTCTATCAAAACTGGTCAAACTTTGAACCAGACATCCGGTATGTCTTTCAAAAAAAAAAAAAAGAGAAAAGAACCTAAATGAAAGTTTAACAGAGACACATTCAAGGAAAATCATCCAACAGAGGTCTGTTATTCTTGGAGAAAGTCAACTTTGCATCTTCAAGAGCCGCTCTCTTCATAGTCAACATCTTGGAAAGCTTTTCGAGTTCTACCTCCTGTCGTGCAATCTCGTTAGCGGAAAGGCTTCCGATTGCTGCATCTTTCAACTTTTGGATCTCAGCAAGGCCTTCGACAAACCACGAAGTGTTGAACTCCTTTTCTACGCACACGTTGCGATGGTGCTCCCAGTCGGCAATAATGTCTTCAGAAACGGTGTGACCAGTCACCTCACGCATATCCTCGATGGAAGATAAAGCCTCTTCCACACGCTTAACCAGCGTAAATCGACTAGTGACTTTCTTGGTTGTGGCCATATGTCCGTACTTCTCCCAGATTCTGGTGTACAACGCCTCATGCTTAGCCGGCACGCTGAAGCCGCCAACCAACACATGACCTGGATAATGAACCAAGTACGGGGGATCAAAAATAGTGCCTGCACCTGGCCTCACGACTCGCAGAGGGTCTTTTTCCATGTCTACGGCAACAACCATCAGAGAATCATCCACCGTTTGAACCACATCTGTGCCCGGCAATCGGCTAACTCCCATCTCCAAGTCACCGGTGGTGGCCACCAAAGGCAAGTTTTCGTGTGGCTCTACCCCAAAATCGTCCTCCGAACCGGATTCCTCCTGCGAACTTGAGTCAGACATTTTTCAAAAGAAGAAATCAAGAAGAAAGAAAAGAAGCGCGGAACTCACCGAACCACTTCCCGAAAAGAACCAAGATGCGCAGAGGAATCACTCTCACTTGTTGAACTTTCTTCTTTCTCTGAATCATCACCGCTATGAGAAGGCTCAGTGCTGCTGGAATTCTTTGAAGAAATTGCCGTCTCCTGGCAACGTGCAAGGGCAGCGAAAGCATTAACACTACCTAAGCCCTGGAAGAAACAAGACAAATGTTTTCAGCAGAATTTCACGTGTTTTGAGACAAACCAATGAACAAGCGACACATACCTGGTTATTGGAAGAACTGAAAGACACGAGAGCTGCGGGAGGATCTTTTGAAACCGTCAGGAACCCGCCAAAGACGATTCTTCGTTCTCCGTTCCTTGGCACGGGACTTTCCGAGTTGCTAGGCAACTTTCGCCGAGATCTCTCAACATTGGATACTTCTTCAAACTGGCCGGGAAGGTTTACAACGAACGTTCTCCACCACGTTATTCACGAAATCTTGGATCATAATAAACTCGTCGCACAGAACTCATTATAGCCGAAGGTCGTCGAAGTTACTCTTTCCGTTTGAAAGAAGGGAAGGCGGATACCAGGCTCAAGGGCACTGGCATTAAGGGCGGCACGCAATGAATCCTTAGGGATCACCGACTGGTAAGCAAGAGGCACCCCTTGATCGAAACCCATGTGACGATCAGCACGGTCAATATTGTAGCGGCTATCTGGAAAGACCCCATGAAGAAAGACGGCATATAACTTAGGACGTGCGGCTTTGAATAAACAAGTTTTCACCAACGCTCAAATCGCCATCGAGAAGACAAAGACATGAGCGGAGCGAGAAGCAAAGGTGTCAATTTGAGTCACCGACCTATGGACCGGCTCCCATGGGCGGCGATTTCATACGACTTATCAAGAAGACTAACCAAGCTCACGCCAACTCTTGGACGCCTGTTCACCCATCGAAGAATTCGAGAGCCGCCCCAACTCGCGGGAATCGAAGGCATCGGTTTCAGAGCATACTTCTCAAAGTGCTCCCATAGCCAGACTTGCAGAAAAGCAACGTGCACATATGAATTCACTTTCATGAAACCATTCGAAACTCGCATGTTCACAACTAGGTGATCCAGATGCACATACATGGAACCGAGGAATAGCTTGCCAATGGGAAGAACTTCACCTTTTGCCAACTTCACAGCAATCACTAGCAACTCTGGTCTTATCTCCTTCTTACCAGAACCGTCGTCAAAAATGTCTCTAGACAACCAGAGAGCCAAAAATGCTGCAACGTGAAGATCACTGCTTTTCTGTTTAGGTTCCAGCTCGTCCGGAAACCATTGAGATATCCACCATCTATAAAGGCACCTTTCATCCTCTTTCCGGACAGAATCCTTCGACTTCGCAGTGGAGTCTTTCCGAGCGAAATCTTCCAACTTAGCGGCAAGGTCATCCTGCATCTTCCCCTCACTTTCAGATAATTGGATTTTAAGGTTCCCGATTCTAGGAAGATTGACAAGAGAGCCACACTCTCCAAGGAGAAAGTTATCTCACCCCATCTACATATGATCGTATGGGTGTCCGAACACCATCTGGAGATGAAAGCAACCAAGCCCGGGATATCCTTCCTAATCTAGAGATTTACTGAAGCTCTGACAGCATCAATAATTATGTGCTCCTTACTTACCATAAACTTAACCCATCTATCAAAAGAACGCAATGGGCTTTGACACATCCTGAAATCAATGTTGGAAGAGGAATATACCCCTTTATGAAGGCAGAACCGTATGGTGTTCTCTGGGCAAACCGAACGCGTCTTCCTTTCATCTTCACCACCGGTTAACAAAATTGGCACGAAACCTGGGTGATTTTTCCGAGCAAAGACAAGTTTTTTGGTGAAGAATTCATCATCCGTGTTTGGTTTGGAACTATGGACATCCTTCGATGAGGCGAAATTCTGTTCAGGTAACATCTTGTCGGATTTCTTCATAACAACTTAGTAACAAGATATCTGCACACGGAGAAAGACAAAATTATCTCCCTGACACATAACCGTGCCCAACAAAGGAAAACCTGGAATAAAAAAAAAAAAAAAAAAAAGAGGGCGTATTCTTTATCGCTCAAAACCGCACACGTGATATTTTCTTCAGGGTTCAAAATTATATACGCAGTATTCTATACGGGCTCAAGTGCGTCTGCAGTATCATTCTTCGGGTTCAAAATTATATACGCAGTATTTTATACGGGCTCAAGTGCGTCTGCAGTATCATTCTTCGGGTTCAAAATTATATATGAAGCATTCTCTACGGGTTCAAAAATACACACGCAATATTTTCTTCAGGGTTCAAAATTATATACACAGTATTCTATACGGGCTCAAGTGCGTCTGCAGTATCATTCTTCGGGTTCAAAATTATATATGGAGCATTCTCTACGGGTTCAAAACTGCACGCGCAGTATTTCTTTCAGGACCGAAATTCATATATGCAATATTTCCTACGGGTTCGAAGTCATATGAAGCACATATACAGTATTCTTCTTCGGGATTCATATACAGTATTCTCTACGGGTTCGAAACTGCACACGCAGTATTTTCTTCAGGGTTCAAAATTATGCGCAGTATTTTATACGGGCTCAAGTGCGTCTGCAATATCCTTCTTCGGGTTCAAAATTATATATGGAGCACTTTCCTACGGGTTCGAATAATATATGCAGTATTTCCCTTGGTTGCATACATACAATATTTTCTACAAGAGACACGCTAAGAAATTATATGCGCGGTTTGCACCTACATGAAAAGGGAAACAAGAGAAGTACTGGAAGACATACCTGGAAGACAGTTTTTCTTTGTGACTCTGCCGCTGGTAGGAAAGGATGAAAGGAATAAGGTGCAAGATGAGAGAAAGGGATTTTATATATATGTGGGCGTGAAGATTCTGAAATAGGGAAGGATTTCCCTTTACCAAAAATCGTGCGGGCTCACAAGAACGCCCAACTTCCCAAAGCCGCCCAAGTTGCGCCGGTCCCACCAGCTAGCACGCTCAGTTTCCCAACTCGCAACCACTTCCCAATGACCGCCCAAGTCACGCCAACAAGCAAGCCCAGCTTCCCTACCTTGCGCCGGTCCCACCGCCTAGCACGTTCGGTTTCCTAACTCGCGTCAACTTCTCAATGCCGCCTGACTTCCTGTCTCTCAATGATGCTGACTTTCCAATTGCGACCTCCCGATTTGTGGAAAATTGCCAGAGGCAAGGATTCCAAATCCTATTTATAATAAGGTCAGAAAAATCTTCTTAATTCTCTTTACGATTTGCTGTTGATAGTTTGTCACCATCTTGTGCTTACATCGCAACAAAGCTCATGTTCCAAGCTAAGCAGGGACTTAATGTTGATGGTGGTTTTTAGACAAAGGGTAAAATCGTAAAACCCAAAATAACCTAATGTCACCAATGACGCATTTATTAGAACATTTAATGCATGTAGTCAGTAATCAATAGGGGGTATTTTTTCAAATTAGGGTTACAACGAACGAAACCCTAATTCCCCTCCGTGCCAATGGCCAAGCATGCCAGCCACACCTAGCCCAAGCTAGCCGCATCTCTATGCCAATGGAAAATCATGCCAGGCATACCAAACGCGCCGAAGCATGCCAACCATGCTAGCCGCACCTCCGTGCCAATGGCAAATCATGCCGACCACACCTAGCCCAAGCTAGCCGCATCTCTATGCCAATGGCAAATCATGCCCGACCATACCAAACGCTACCAAGCATGCCAACCATGCTAGCCGCACCTCCGTGCCAATTGCAAATCATGCCAGCCACACCTAGCCCAAGCTAGCCGCATCTCTATGCCAATGGCAAATCATGCCGACCATACCAAACGCGGGCCAAGCATGCCAACCATGCTAGCCGCACCTCCGTGCCAATGGCAAATCATGCCACCACACCTAGCCCAAGCTAGCCGCATCTCTATGCCAATGGCAAACCATGCCAGCCATACCAAACGCTGGGCCAAGCATGCCAACCATGCTAGCCGCACCTCCGTGCCAATGGCAAATCATGCCAGCCACACTTAACCCGAGCTAGCCGCGCCAAGCCAAACACACTCCGCCTTGGCCCTAGCTACACTGGTCACGCCACCCCAAGCCAAACACCCTTACCTTGGCCCTAGTCACGCCACGCCAAAGCCAAACACCCTTACCTTGGCCCTAGCCGCGCCATGCCAAAGTAGCGCCCGCACCTAGGCTTGCAAACCATGCAACCTAGGCCAAATTGGCCACGCGTGCCATTGGCACATGCCAACATGTCTCGCTGGTAGCTTTTCCTACCAAGGCCACGGCCCTAACGGCCACGCACGCCATTGGCACATGCCAACACGCACGCTGGTAGCTTTTCCTACCAGGGCCACGGCCCCAACGGCCACGCATGCCATTGGCACATGCCAACACGCTCGCTGATAGCTTTTCCTACCAAGGCCACGGCCCTAACGTCCACGCATGCCATTGGCACATGCCAACACGCTCGCTGGTAGCTTTTCCTACCAAGGCCAAGGCCCTAAACGGCCACGCATGCTATTGGCACATGCCAACACGCTCGCTGGTAGCCTTTATCACCTAGCCGTGCCCCTAATGCACGCCGGTAGCCTAACTTGCAAGCCGTGCAACTTAGGCCAACTTGGCCGCACGCGCCATTGGCACATGCCAAAACCCACGCCGGTAGCCTAACTCGCAAAACCATGCAACCTACCACCAAGGCATTCCGCACATGCCACACACGCCACTAGTAGCTATGGCATTGCCACTTACACTCAATGTACAACCTACCACCAAGGCATTCCGCACATGCCATTGTCACATGCCACGCATGCCACTAGCAGCTCTGGCATTGCCACTTGCGCTCGAAGTACAACCCGCAACAAGGGCATTCCGCACATGCCAATGGCACATACCACACGCGCCACTAGCAACGCCACTTGCACTCAAGGTGCAACCAACACTCGAGATATCAACACAAACTGGGGGATGCTTTCCGGGGTTTTGGTTTGGCGGTCATGACTTGTACTACATTACGCTCACATTAAGAAAGCGTGAAAAGGAATAAAGCGGTCAAATAAATGAGGAAATAATGGTGAAAACGTTTTCACCCATAAACACCTTTGCGGTTACCACCTCCTCCCATTATTTCACCCTTTACTCTCTTCCTTCATGAGGCCGGTGTACGTTTCAATCTCGACTTGTATAAATAGGTCTTACCTATTTCTACCGTAAAAGAAGTCTCGGTCCAGAGAAAATACAACACTCTCTAAAAGGCAACTTTGCAAGCTCTCCAAAAAGCTTTCATCTCTTGCAAGCTTCATAAGCTTTCACTTTCCGATACAAGTCGAGACACTACTCTCCTGCACTATTCTGGTCTCAACACCTTTCTTTGCTTCCCTCCCCAAATCAACCCTTCTCCTCCACTTTGTGACCGAAGCAAGTCTGGAACGGCCATTTCTTGGTTTAGGCCGGATTTGTACAGATTGATCTCTCGAATCTATAAAGTGCCCACATGCAGCATATTTGTTTAGGGTTTAAATCAGTTTCTCACTCACCTACCGAATTTACCAAAATCGGCGGAAACGATTTTCACCCATAAACAACTATGTTCCAGCATAAATGACTCACCAAGTTGCTTGGGTTTGAGTATACACTTCATTACAAGAAGAGGTCGGAGAATAGAGTAGAGGATGCTTTATCCGGGGCATCTTGTTCATCAATGACCGCAATTCAGCCAAGATGGCTTGAGGAAGTTCAAGCCAATTATGAAGCAGACAAGTTAGCGCAAACACTGATTCCCTAGTTGCTTCTTACTCCAGTGCATAAGGATGGCTATACCTATTCTCAAGGCATACTTAAGCTGCATGGCAGAATCTACATCGGCTCTACTGGTGGGGCTCGTCAGAAAGTATTAGCAGCTATCCACTCTTCTGGTGGTCACTCCGGTATGCAATCTTGCTATCAACATGCCAAAGCTTATTTTCATTAGACTGGCATAAAGAAGGACTTAGTCACCTTCATTCAAGAATGCGATGTTTACCAGCAAAACAAGGTAGTTCACACTCCACCAGCCGGCTTACTCCAACCCCTGCCTGTCCCAGACCAAGCTTGGAAAAATTTGAGCATGGATTTCATTATTGGCCTGCCGAAATCAGAGGGTAGAGAGGTAATTTTGGTTATTGTTGATCGGTTCACTAAATATAGCCATTTTACGGCTTTAAGTCACCCTTATACTACTCAGTCTGTAGCTAGAGTTTTCATAGACTCTATACTTAAGGTTCATAGGGTACCAGAGACAATAGTCTCTGACAGAGATGCTATATTTCTAAGTACTTTCTGGCGTGCATTGTTCAAAGCTGCTGGTACTTCTCTACATCTTAGTACATCGTACCATCCCCAAACTGACGGCCAAACATAACGTATCAATGCTTTTCTAGAGTCATATCTCCGATGTATGTGCAGTTATCGACCTGTAAAATGGGCCTCTTTGCTTTCTCTAGAATAATAGTCGTTTAATATCACATACCACTCAAGCCTCAGGATGACACCCTTTCAAGCATTGTACGGCTATGACCCTCCTCAGTTTGGGTTGCATTCTTGTTCTACAATTGGTAACTCCACTTTGGAAGACTACCTGCACCAACGCAAGGTGTTATCAGAAGTGTTGCAGCATAATCTACTTGAAGATCAGCACCGCATCAAGAAATTAGCTGACAAGAAGCGAGTTAAACGATCCTTCCGAGTTGGAGACTGGGTTTACTTGCGCCTACAACCTTATCGCCAGACTTCACTCCAACCGTGCAAGAACCTTAAAATGTCAACAAAGTTCTTTGGCCCTTACCAAGTACTGCAACATATTGGACAGGTAGCTTATAAACTTGAACTGCCTCCTACTTCTCGTATTCATCCAATCTTCCATGTGTCTCAATTCAAGCGAAAGGTGGGTCAGGGAGTTACTCCACAAACATGCTTGTCGTCACTTGACAGAGATGGACTGATGAAGGTTAAGCCAGTTGCAGTCATAGATTCTCGTGTCATCATCAAGGGTCGTCAACAAGTTCCCCAGCTTCTGGTTCAATCTTCTCATGCTGCTGAGGGCGATTGTTGTTGGGAAGACACAACTTTCATCACAGCTCAGTTTCCTAAATTTATACTTGAGGACAAGTATAAGCTGTAGGGGTGGTAATTTGTCATGTACCATGTTAAGGGCACCTGGGATTGATGGATGTAGTTAGCAACTTTGTGACAGGCACATGTGCTCTCTTTAGGGTGTAGTATATAGAATCGTGTACTTCGCACATGTGCCTTTCTTACCCTATTTGTATTGAATCGAACTTCTTTTGTTGAAAGGGAGAAGAATAATCAGTTTTTGTTTCTCTGCCTCTCCGAGGTTTTTATCTCTGAATCATCAGTGTAGATCCTGAAGATTTAGTTATCGTTGTCAATTGTAGTGTAGATCACTATATTTTCTCTCAAGGGTTCTGATCACAGTCAATAAATAAATAAATAAATTATAAGATCAACATATGTTAACCAGTTCCCTAGCCTATAAAGATAATTATCTAAACAAATTATCTGCCCTGCACTCCTAAAGCATGTCTGATTGAGTCGTTAGCCAAGAACTCAGTTATTATTTTTAGCTGCCCGTCTAGGGCAGCTAACACTACCCCATAAAGAGGCATAACATGAGGATGAGAAAGCCCGTTGAGGATATTGGCTTCTTCCCAGAATTGTTTTTTCTAGTGGAAAAATGAGCTATTATTTAAATATTATCGCCTAGAAATATAAATACAGAAAAAGACCACAGGGAGACACAATAAATATGAAAATTGTTAAGTTTATTAGAAATAAACAGAAGCTAGCATTTGATTCTTTTTCACTGGAACACATCAAGATGCTTAGAGTTAGAAACAAACAAACAAGAAAAAAAAAAAAAAAGAGCGTCAAATATTTTTGAATATAAAACCCTTACCATCTCTTCAGAGCATTGTTTTCTTAATGTTTTAACGCATTACGCATACATCGGCGCCCCCCTTTTTGCAGAACATATATCCCCATATATTCCGGAACAATGTATATGGATCTCTTGAATATCTTTATTCTTTATTATCTAAGCACATGAATTAAGAATAATAAAAATGAAAAAAAGTCAAGTTAGGGTGCAAGTAAACACAAAGTAAAAACAGTCTGGCCGATAAATGAAAAGTCTCACGTAAAACACCTTAACCGATTTATTTAGGTGTAGTCTATTTTTCTTTCTTTTTTCAACTTGCTACACAAGCCTGCCGCCCAGAACAACTAATTGTCCTTTCTCACCATTCTAGTTGTGAATGTATCAATATTTATTAGTATAACAAATATGAATCCCACACACAGGTCGTGTGGTGGTGGTCCTATAGTTTTGACTTAAACAAAGGAAGACAAGATTACCTACTAGAACTTTCTGCCTTGATATATTACAGGACTTTAACTTTCCATACTGTAACCTATTCTAAATTCAGTAAATACTTCATGAACAAGATACCCTAGATTGATCACGGCACCCCTATTTCCTTAATACCAGTGAAGACAACTTAGGTGTAGTCAGAACCCCAATATTACAATGAGACAAAGAATAATAGGGATAGTCTGGAGGTTGAGCTTAATTTGATGCTAAAATCTACTAGAAGTCTTTTTATTTGGGGTTTCCGTTTGTGGTGCTGTATTTTTTATTCACCTTCTTTTACTTTGTGTTGTGGTTGTTGTTTTTTCCTTACTTCCGATAAGCTTCTTCAATAAAACTTTCAAATTTGCCCATTGATTTTTTTCCTCTTTAAGAGACAACTCAATAGATGTAGTCAATTCACCTACTTAGAAAATCAATAACCCATATCAAGAACAAGGAAGTTTCACAATTGTATCTCATACTTCTTTATTTATATTTTTACAAAACCCTATATTTTCTATAAAAGTTAAGACTCTTTGGAGCACACTATGCTAGGAAATAGCCCAATTCTTCCAAGGGTAAGCAAATGCGCTTCAATTGAATATCTAGTAAAAAGCAAAATCTCTCTATATTTTCCCGAGGGATGTTGTTTTAATTTATCAAAAGGAGTTTCCTGATTCTTAATATTTATAATTTTGGCATCAACATGCAATAAGCTAAATTATTGGATCTCCATAATGAATTAATCAAAGACTACCTACAATGGAGTAGAAAGCAGACTACAAATTAGTTAAGTAATGCAGCGAAGATCCGAAAATACCTTGAAGCGTTCATTAATATTAGAAGATTAAGACTCTCCTCGTCTGCTAGAGTCCATGTCTGGACAAACAAAAGAAGTTCACTAATAAATATTGATCCTAAACAAACTCACTCTTTACAGTAGACTCACTTTAGTAGGAAGCTAGGAACAACCTGAGTAAAAAATAAACAAGGTTGAAAATAAACAAAATATAGAGCTGTAATTTTTGGCTATGCTTCAACATAGCCCACACACTTTTATTAACCATAAGGCCTATTCCTATGCACATGCCAAAAAAATGGTGTTTGGCATGTCAGGTGGCATGCCAAACCATTTGCGCCACTATGGGGAAACCGCTGAGCGATCGAATCCCTAGCGAGCGATATTCATAATATCCCCAGCGATAAAGACTTTATCGCGGGCGATATTGTCAATATCGCTCGAAATTCACTATATCGCTGTCGGTATAATCAATATCGCCACCGTTCGATTTTCTGACGCCTATAAATACCGCAACTATACTCCCACCTCTTTTAAACCCTTCTCAATTCTTCTTCTGAAAACCACTGATTTTCTTTAAACTTTTGTTCTAAAATGATTATCTTAAACAGATATTTCCGTGTTTTGGAACCTTGTCTTAAGAATTATACCAATGTATTTCCGATCATACGGAAGTATGATTCTGAGAATTGGGAAGCTGCACAGATTGAAGATGGTCAACATACTGCTATTGTTCATAAGATTCAACAGTTGAGTAGAACAAGCCATAACCTTATCTCACAGCCATATGAAGAAGTACCTGAGTTCCAAGAAGAACTAGGTCAGACAATGGTATAAAGCCTTAGAAGGATGGTGTTATACAGCCCTATTTCTGAGAAGGGTGTTTGGTATTATGGTGAAAGACAACTTCTTATGTTGCAAGGGAGATCAGTGATAGTTGTCAACCCTTATCCCAGTACAAATGTTTCAGCAGACGATTACTTCAAATTGATAAGGGAAGGTCATCGTTGGCAAGAAGCTGATGAATTTATCCAGGAGCCGATGGACAGAAATGAGTACCTATCTTGGTTTAATACTATTTTCAAGCCAAATATTTCCATGCAACCGCAAAGTTTGGGTCGGATGGATTTCCCATCTTTAGGTAGGTTGCCACTTGACAATGAATTTCTTCCTTCCCAACCTCCACCAGAGACAGGTGACGTATTTGCATATCCTTCTCAAAGTTCATCGTCATACATGCCCCAATTTTCTTGGGAAGTAAAGACTATATCCAGCACATTTGGAGAGATTGTTACTTATCCAATTGTTTCTAGTGCACCTACTCGGACTTATCCATACCTCGGGGTCAATGCTACAGAGTTGGAGTATCAGACCCGATGTAACGATTATGATGCTCTTGTTCAGGGAATTCAGAATATGCACTTGGAACAGATGCAAAGATTGAGGGAAAGCATGATGTATGACATGAGTCCCAGTGTTAGATCTGGTAGAGGATTGAGTCCCAGTGTTGGAGCTGGTAGAGGAATTAGTCCTAGTGGAAGTCAGCAAAGTCGTCAAAGTCAGCAAAGTCGTCGAAGTCATCAAAGTCGTGGAAGTCAGCAAAGTGGTGAAAGAAGATTGAGACGTCGTTATATGGAGGAGGTACCAGAAAGTTCAACTCCAAACATGGTGTTAGAAAGTCAAGCAGTACATGGTGTTGAAGAAAACATTGGCATGGATACAACTCCTACACGTATGTTTAGTCATTTGCAAACTGACATACTGACTCCAGGTGGTGGTGTGAACATGAAAGTAGTTAGGCAAACGAATCTGTATACCCCAATTGCCTCAACCTCATCAGCATTTCAACCATTCCAGCAACAATATCAATCACACGTATTTCAAGATTTGTATATTGTTCCCATACCCCGTACTCCCATTGCTTATCAAGGTTATGGTGATTCTGATGAGACTCAACCACCAAGTCAGTCTCAAACCGGCACCTTAACTAGTTTGTTGAACAACTCTATGGATCCAGAAAATGCAGGCAATTGGATCTTTGGTCCGAGAGAAAATGGACAAGGAAACGGACAAGGAAATGAGTAGTTAAAATGTTTTCTTTTAGTTGAAATGTAAAATGTAATTTTGTTTTTTTAGATTAATGGAAACTATCTTTTAAATTAATATTCAGATTGAAACCAGATTTATATTTCATTAAAAATTCACCTTGATAGTAGCGAATTAGACCAATAAAAAAAGAAAAAGAAAAGATGAATTTGAGCGAGGAGTCGCTCAGAGTCGATTTTGTAACACGAATAATAAATACGACCTTACTAAGAAGTTATACCACAACTATCAGTGGGTCATCCACTTTTCTCTGAGTGGGTATATGGAAATACGCTATCATGATCCATGTTGTTTCCTTTGTTGTCAAATCCACTTCGGTTAGGCACTATGCATGGTGAAATGAATTTGAAGTTGGGTTGGAATTGGTTGAAATCAGGTAGGGGGAAATTGTAGCCGTTAGATGAAGATCAGATAAGCGATTATCATACTAGAGAGCGATAGCTTGACTAAGCCATTGCGATTTGAAGACTAACGAGCGATATTTTGACCATCGAGCGACGAAGACTCTATCGCTCGCTGGAAACTCTGTCGTGTATGCCTATATGCCAGAAATAACATATTGGCATATGAGTTTGGCAGTTTGGCATACCCATAATAGGTGCATATATGCCAAATATCATGTTTTGACATGTGCATAGGAAGAGGCCTAACTTATATTATATATAACCCAAAATATATCTTCAATTTATTAACCATAGCCCAAATCATAGTCCAAAATATGTTTACTGAGTTAATAGGTATTTAGTGAGTTGAATTGAGCTATAACCGGTCCAAATATATAAACGATTCACCTATTCTGACTATTTTAAAACTTTTTTTTTTTGATCGAAAGAGAAGATTTAATAAGAGAATAAGGATGTACAGCTTTTTCTACCGGTAGTATTTGAAATAAAGAATAAGGATGTACAGCTTTTTAAAACTATGTCTTTCTCTTGTGATAAATTTCAATCTTTTAGAAAATCTGCAGTCAACCGAACCATCTCGGGGGTTTAATCAGTAAATCATGGGATGAACTGAAACATCAGAGTTAGATGGTTTCTCAATCAATAAAACCCACAGAGAAAACCTATGAAAGACTACACAGAGGTTTTCCTTGTATAGTCATAGCTCTAACATGAGGAACTAATTAAACAAAGACAAATGCTATCCCGCACCGTTTTGCAGGAAGCTATCCCGCTCAAGCGGTTTTTTTACCATTAGATGATCAAATCAACGGTTGGATTCGTATTCAGGAAAGGACCCACCACTTTCAGAAAAGAACCTACCATTTCCCCTAAAGGGTTCAAGGTTGTTGGATCTGGATTTTAGCGTGATCTAACGGTAAAAAAGCCGCTTGAGCGGTATAGCTACCCGCAAAACGGTGCGGGACAGCACTGCTCTTAAAAAAAAATAAAAAGGAAGAAGTTTTCCTTTGACAGACGGTTAACAAAAGGGAATAATTATGTTTTCCACATTTAAGCTTTTATCATTCAAAAAAACAACCAATTCTCAGTGTATTGATTCAATAGAGACTACAAAGAAGTTTCTAGTTGTAATCTAAGATTTTTCATGAATATAATAATGATTTACAAAAAAGAACGGCTTTCATAGTGAACACGCAAATTTGGCCAAACAAGAGTTTGACACAGTATAGACGGAATTGAGGCCCTAAGCCAAAAATATCGGCACTAGATGAGAGTGCCAAAGAAGTATCATCTCTGCGCCTGATTACTTCTCTTGGTCTAAAAATTTTGTTCTCAAAATAGTACGATATATGGCGCTACTCTACTGGATGCTGCGACTCTTTCCACTGATACAAATGAGGCGTAAACAAGAGAGCTTGCACGCCTCATCAGAAGTTTTGAGACCGATCAAGCCATCGACAACATAGATGTCAAATATTTATTCTTACTAGGTGGCTCTGGCGGTCCATAATTTTTTTTAGTGGTGATCGAGTTACCAATTTATCAACTCATTGCCTCACTTAATTAGCGACTTACTAACCTAGTTTATGGGCTATCAATAACAATAGAAAATGTCAAACTTAAAATTATAGTCAGACTGGTATGACCAAAGTCAGATGAGTTATAGTTAATAAAAGCGTAGGATATATTGAAGAGAAGCCTAATTTTTTATCACTCGAGAACCGAGAAATACTTAACAAACAACATCAAAACTGATTCCACTCATGAGTCTGTCAACTTCCAAGTAACTTAAAGCAAAAAACCTAAGCTCCAATTGCCAATAAGGAACATGGAACATAAATCTACCAAAGAGGATGTTCGCTATGATAACATAAAATTCAATTTTACCAAAGCCTATGTTGGTTGTGACCCAATCTAGCGAACACCTGCATAGGGTAAGTCCATTCCCAATATTTGACTTCTACTCCTTATCAACAGTTGTTGTTGGTAGTGTACAACAACACACACTAATTTCAAATCTCAAAAGAGACAAATAAAGAAACTCAATCAAAGAGATCATTCCAAATTCTAGTTAACCAATATCAATATTCTTATAAACAGTGTACAATCTGGTCTAAGAGGATTGTACACAGTACATGCATGTGATTTTTATCCTTACTCTAATTTGTTATTTTTTCTTATTCACTAAAACAATTTATCAACAGTAGGACTAAATCGAGATGGAAAGAACTCCTATTACGTATTTCAAGAACAAATGACACCAATACGAACAACAAATATATTTCTTTTTTTTTGATCGGTCAAAGAGAATATATTAGACGAATACAATTGACAAAGAGCAAAAAATAAAAAACAAAGTAAAACTAAAACAAAGAAATTTCTAAGTATACAAAGAGGATCAGCAGAAGAAGACACATATTTTGAAACCTAAAGATCAAAAAGCCACTTGCGAATCACATAGAAGACCACTGCCTATTGTCAAGAGAAATATATATAACCTAGGAAGAGAAACTTAAAAACATACTTGCTGTTAGAATATTGTGTTCATGTATCAACCACCAAGGTAATCGTGCAGTTCACATGAAGAGAAGACTAAGTACGTGCAGATGAAGATAGATAGACTAAGTCAAGTAATAGGTGTAATCTAACTACCGTAGACTCCAACTAAGATAAGTGAAGAAGAGTCAAAGCATCCAAGATTTGTGGATCTGTTTATCATGTACTTAGTCATAGTTCATCTCTTATCACTCATTCTATAAATAAGAGTACCTTATGTAACTGTAATTATCCCAATAAGCCTGGAGATCAATCCAATTCACCCTACGGGGTTTCTCCGTGGATGTAACCACTTTAATCTCCTGTCATCTTTATTTGTGTTTTCATTCTTTATGTTCAATCGATGATCCGTCTCTACGATACTCATAATTTATTATGGTATCAGAGCGGGGAGATCCGCTCGATTGCTTCCGCTTTCTGCCTTTTCAATTTTAAAAATCTCTGATATTTCGATTTAATATCTCCAACACAAGTTTCTGTCATCAAACTTTTTGGTCTTTATATAAATCTTTCTCGCATATAAAGAAATCAAGTTTTTGCTCATTGTTGACTTGTTGGAGCGATATATGACAGTTCTCGTATCAACAGGTATCTTTTTATTGCGAGATGTCTTATTTCTTTCCATGTCGTTTACTGCAAGTCTTCATATTAATCTTCAACATTCTATGGGGAGATACATCCAATCCTCAATCATTTCTCTGACATTAAACAATAATTTTATCAAATTAATTTGTTGGTGTCAAGATTATTGTCAAACTGATTGATTTCAAATCAGTCATGGCTGGCGCGCAAGCATCAATCATGCCGGTCAGCCTCATCATCGCAGCTAAGTTTGCATATGGGAGTGAATCGAACACTCCTAAGTCCATCTATAATGGCCCAAGGCCATTCTGTGGTATCTCTACCATCATATCAGTTGATTGTACAGATAAGTACCTTTAACAATATTTTCCATTTTGGAATGAATTATGTTTGAGATTCCCTCATCATCAGTTGTGAAACTGATTTGGTTCTAGCACTACAGATATTTTTCATCAAGTTAATATTTTAGTGCTGTCTTATTCACAAATCTACGATTGCATCAATGTATGCTATCACGTCAATGCAATACTATCTTAATCAATTGATGTTTGTTGGTTGCTATTCCAACAATTGGTTTCCATCACAGTGATGTGGATGATCAAATATACATTCACTGAAATACTTTTATTGAACTCTACGTGTGGTGTTACGAATTATTCATCCACACATCAATACTGGGGACTTTTATCAAGATTATTCGGAATACAAATTCAATTCTGAATATAGTTGTATTTTTTTTTTTTGCCAAGAAAAATTCAATCCCGAAAATATCTCCGTTTTCGAAATTCTTGCCAAAATCTGGCAACTGATTTATTTTTGGAAATGGTTTTCATATTTTCCATCTTTATCCAGATATCCATCTTTTATCTTCGAATATCATTCTAAAAATATGATCTCTTTTCTCTTTTCTATGTTTTTTTTTGGAAAACGAAAGTTTCATACAGTACTTGAAACTCATAGCTATATCATGTTTTTGGTGTTCTTCGCAAGCTAACTCGAACTTACCTTTCTTCCACCACATATCAGCAATGGTCCGCATCTATAGCCATTGCAGTGGTTAATTCTGTTGTGATTGTGTATCCGTTTTGATGCGGTCGTATCCAGTATCATATATATTTTGCTTATAGAGAATTTCTCCTGCCATTTTGGTACTCCATTTTTTATTGGAATATATATGGCACGTCCAATATCTTTACATCAAATATATTTCTGAAAGTAGTGATCTTTCCGATCTCATATCCAACAACAGTTTCCATTCACGGAAACTCTCATAGACAGATATTTGTGGATGATTCTTGTGCGAACAATTTGTTCATCTTATCTTCGTCTTATCTAGCCAATCCCAGAATCATTCTAACTCTAGAGATCAATCATCCAATTTTCAACCCCAAGGAACAAGACCTATATATATGCTGCGGTGTGGTAAAGATCTACTTGCTGTAGCTTCGTTCAAGTGTCATGGTCCGCGACTGAAGATGGAAGTTCAACCTACTCATTTTAGGTTACAAAGTCATTTCAAGTTGTACACTTCACAAAAGTTCCGTGTTCAACTTGAGGGGGGGTGTTAGAATATTGTGTTCATGTATCAACCACCAAGGTAATCGTGCAGTTCACATGAAGAGAAGACTAAGTACGTGCAGATGAAGATAGATAGACTAAGTCAAGTAATAGGTGTAATCTAACTACCGTAGACTCCAACTAAGATAAGTGAAGAAGAGTCAAAGCATCCAAGATTTGTGGATCTGTTTATCATGTACTTAGTCATAGTTCATCTCTTATCACTCATTCTATAAATAAGAGTACCTTATGTAACTGTAATTATCCCAGTAAGCCTGGAGATCAATCCAATTCACCCTACGGGGTTTCTCAGTGGATGTAACCACTTTAATCTCCTGTCATCTTTATTTGTGTTTTCATTCTTTATGTTCAATCGATGATCCGTCTCTACGATACTCATAATTTATTACTTGCAAAAGAGAGCAGAACCTTTGAATCAGGAGCTAGAAATTAATATGTTTAGTTTCTTTTTACTTCTTAAAAACTCCCACAACTTTACAATTAATTCAATTTGGAAGTTTTTTATTTACGAACTCGCTTAGACAAGAGTAGGTAGTTTCGTTGAAGCTTCTTTCGTTTCTATATTTGGACACACCTCACTGTGTACCAACCTATCTATTTAGGTGACCCACGATTGCTCACACCACTCTTATTAGATATTTGATCCTCCCACACTTTGCAAGCAGTCATTCCAATCAGGTGTTTTTTCTCTCAATTACTGAGACACTTCTTACGCTTAACTACTCTCACAAGAGTTTATCTCGAATACAACTTCTCTTGCCCACTTCGTTATTTATAGGGAGAGTACCCCGAACCTAGATTTTCCTACAAAAAATCTCTCTCAACCGACTATCCCACATCCTAGATTTCCAACTTATCACGATTATCTAGAATTCATAAGATGTTGACAGTTACATCTATCCACTGTCGGAGCTACTTACGTCTTGATAATTACATCTATCCACCTTGCATTTGGAGATACACGTTCAAATACCACCGCAAACATGCATATCACTAGATGACCGCTGCCACGGTGGGAAGGCCGACCGACGAAAAAAAAAATGAAACACTCCTGCAATTGGATTGTAAAAGAAAACTTATGGCTAAAGTGAAAATATCATTTTTCTTGAAACGGAGAGAGTACATCGTTTTATTAGTTGCAAAAGAAAATTAGTTGATGCATAAAATCAAAATATGGTTACATAAAGTATTATGTATCCTTTTGTGGTAGTTTGCACAATGGATCTTCATTTTATTTTCAAAATTATGCCTAAAATGATAAATATTTTTCCAAATTTTTCGTAAAAACTCTAAATTTAATATTGTTGTTTATACTCATTGCGTAGATTTTTTTAAAACCTTTCCAACGAGATAAAATTTGTAAAATTCCAAGGCACGGATTTTTAGATATGTTATATTAAAGTTTGGTTGTCAATTATACCCCTAAAGAAATAGGATACATAAGGAATTATAATAAAATTTGACTCTTATATCTAGTTGCCCTTCTTTTTGGTTTATTTACGAAAATGTTTAATATCTTCTTGCCCCTTCCTTTTTGGTTTATTTACGAAAATGTCTAATACCTTAGTGCTCTTCCTCTTGAGTTTATTTACGAAAATATCTAAATGAAAAAAAGAAAATTTTGATTTAGAGGGGCAGTGTCGTCCTTTCATCGTTGAACCAAATCCAATCTTTTGTGTCTAATTGGAAAAAAATGTCACGCTTCACATTGACACAAAGTCACCATATATAAAGTCCTCCCTCGCTTCGCTCGGTCGGCCTAATAAGTCTTGATACCACTGTCATGAGATAATTTTCTGACACCTATCAAAGAACTGACACCTACCAAAGAAGAATAGAATATATTCTTAATTAGTTGCATGAATTAGTGGATTTATAGTACTGAATGAGAACAATTGAACATAAGAACATACAATAGAAAAAGTTTTCCTACTTTGTTCGACTTCGACATGTACATGGTGTCGGGTCCAATAATCAAAAACAAAGAAAAATCAAATAAGTAAAAGTTACAGATACCAGGCTCCTTTATAATGGAAGTGATCGATTTGACGAAATGGACGAGCTATCCATATCTCCACAATAACAACAAGGTAAAACTTTGAAAACAGAGTGAGTCACGTGTTCAACACGTTGTCCTTAAGACATTAGCGCCCGGCTACACTCAAGAGTGATGATATAGCCCTCACAGGACGGATATTTCCAAGATAAAATACCCTACTACACCTACTACTAGCATATGTAGTATATATGATCAACTTGAGCTTGGCAACTCCGAAAAAATCTCCTAAGGAAAATCGCGAACGCTTAAGAAGATAATGTAAAAATATTTTCCCTTGGGGGTCTCTCTAAAATATAGAGAAACTCCTTTCCCGTTGATTTTACAAAAAGTAGAGAATTTGTTTATATAATGGAATAATACAACTTAAAAAGAGGAACTCCCCGATGTGGGACTAAAAAGTTTCACTCACAAAAGAAAACAATAAGTTATTATTTTTTGTAAAAACTTTAAAAACCAATTTTCTACTAATTATTTTCCAACAATCCCCCACATGAATGAAAACTTCAATAAAACATGAAAAACAAAAATAGATCTTGGTAAATCAACAACCCAACCTCACGATTCTGCCTGACCGAAAAGACATACATATCGTCTACTAGTCATTTCTACGTCCTCTCCCTTACAAAAAAGTGTGTTGAGCCCATGGTCATACTATGGATTGCAAAAATCATAATAGTGTAGAGAGCTTTCATCTTTAGTTTCTCATAGATGAGACTAAAGGTTTCTTTCACCAAAGTGAAAAAGCATGAACTAGTGAACCCTTAGTGACCCTTAGGTCCTAAGTTCCAGTAATATCAAAACCATCAAAACAAAAATCACATAAAAAAACGTAGGAAATACTATTTAAAGCAGAGGTGTCCATGAGGTCTTGAACCTTTTCTTAGTGAGATATTACCGGAACTACTTGCTAGGGACAATGAACGCGATGTCTTGAACTGATAGAGTTTGATGTAATTCGCGATAACAACCACGGATGATATCTCCATGGTTGCTTCCAAGCTCGTGTCGTTTTGTTCAATTTGGCCTTGGACATATCCTGTTTCTCAGAATGCTCTAAAGAATCAAAGATCATATTCTCATAGGAAGCGGCCCCACTTCCTCATTCAGATAGGTGAGTTTTCATAAAGAGTGTTACTGCTACACCCACTTCAATCTTAAATTGAAACTATATAACTCATTAAGACTTCTTAAAAGTCATCCTTCACATGCAGTCACACTATCACGTCTACATGGTGTGGGAATTAGTTTTCCCACTTGCTAGAGTTCTCCTTTATGTAGTTTTGAAATCAGGGTTTGCAATCTAGGTTACCTTGGTAACAAAGCATTCAATATTCACCGTTATATGAAAACATGATTAGTTTCAAGATAATATCTTTCAACCGTTAGATAGAATACTTAGCTTGTTACACACAATTGACATATGCTTTTATTTAGGTTTGAATAACCGTACCTAAACACATTCTCAAGGTTAGTTCAACAACGGTTAACCAAAGTTATCCATATGATCATTTTCATATCAACCTGGTTCATCTCTTTCACAACTACTTTAAATGACTTCAAATGAAACTAGTTATGGAGTTGTTCAATTGTTTATATTCTTATAGTTATAGAAGTACACAAGACACAATTGAAGAAAAGACGATTTTGATTCAATTGAATCATTTCATGAACATTATATCCACGGTTTGCAAAATATTTCATTCCTTATTATTTAAATGTATAGTTCATGATCAAACCGATTTTAGAAATTTAACCAGCTCATGTACGCATACTGTTTTGCATACCAAAGTGGTCGGACTGAGTTCAGGTTCGCCGGTACGCAAACCACAACATCAGTAGAATTCCAGAACTTGAACTTATGATATTACGCATACCGGTATGCATACTTAAGTTCCCGAACTCCACTAACCGACCAGTACGCATAAGGGTATGGATACCATGGTTCCTGGACTTTCACAAAACCAAACAGTAGGCATACGTGTATGCATACCATGGCTCCGGTGTTGAACAACATACATTCAAGTACGCACACTATGGCTCCGGTGTTGAACAACATACATTCAAGTACGCACACTATGCATATATCCAATCATGGTTAATTGTAGAGGTGTCAAACAAGCCGGTCCAGCCTGGCCTGGCTTGCTTTTGATCGGCCTACGGCCTGGCCTGGTTCGGCATGTCAATTTAACAGGCCTGGCCGGGAAAGCCAACCAACGACCCCAGCCTGGGCCTGAGCTAGGCCTGGTTTAAATTCGGTCAGGCCAGACCAGGCCTGACAAGCCTGTATATTGTTAGCTGTTAAAAAATAGTTTGATGAGACTCGAACCCGAGTCATCAATCAAACTCGTCTGAAGTCTTAACCAGCTCGTCTATCAACATTTGACGTTCAAAATGTCAGATATGCTGCTTTTATATATTTTCGAGACAACTATTAGGTAGTATGGAAATATTCTGTTTTTAGTGCTAACTCAATTTTATTTAAGGTCATGAGATCAAATCCGAACTTAATTGAAATCTGATTGCAATAAATTAGACAATACTTAATCATCAATAATCAACCCCTTTAAAGCCCTAAGCCATGCGAGGCCATGCGAGGCCATGCGTTGCGCGGTGAGAATACCCACCTTTGGGTGAGCGTCACCGCCCTCTTGAAAAATCTCCATTCCACTTTTCCTCAAATAATATGAATGTAACACTAAATATCTCTTTCGGTGCGAAAAACAGCAAGAAAAAAAAACGTTTCTTCTTATGAAACCGAACATCTTCTTTTTCTTCTTCTTTTTATATCTTCGAAACTTTGATTCTTAACTATCAATATCTTGCTGTTCTAGGAACAACCCTTTTCTTTGGTAGTTGGATTTTCAATGGAAGCCTGATTTTTTATCTGTTTCTTCCTTAGTTTTGATCCATTTTCAGTACAAGTTGTTTCTTTTAAATCTAGGGTTTCTGCTGTGGAGCCGAAGAAGGGTTTTGATTTGCATCTGAGATAAGCAAGTGGTGGTCTGAGATGAATGGGTTTGTGAGAGTTCGATGGATGTTATTCAAGAAACTACCAAATGGGTTTGCATCTAATCTCTTGAGTTTTTAGGTTTTTTTTTTTTTTTTTTTTTTTTTTTTGTTGATCAGTTATTTAGTTTTTACTTTGATTCAGGTTGGTGAAATCATCTGCAGATTTGAGAAGAAAGGTTTCTCCTTGAAGGGTATGAACAAATCATCTAAGCATATCTTATTGTTGTGAATATCAAATATTTACTGTAGAATCTATTACTGATTTATATGCATGTATGTTTGTTTTAATAGGATTGAAGCTTATTAGTGTTGAACGTGCTTTCTGGCCCTGTTGTTGCTATGGTTTGGGAGGGAAAGAATGTTGTTTCTACTGGCCGTAATATCATCGGAGCCACCAACCCAGCAGCCTCTGCTCCTGGTACCATCCGTGGTGATTATGCTCGAAATTGGCAGGTAAATTGATATTTGTTACTTTATTTCTATTGAAATAGCTTTAGAAGATTTGGTTCTTTCATCTTTATCTACTAATTGAGTTGTGAAATTTTCCCGAGTTTGTTATCTTTTGGACCTGAATATGGATGACGAGGTAAATACTTTTCCCCATGTTTTCCTTTTGTGTGTCTTTGTTTATATGAATCAATGAACCCTGACCTTTTTTTGTATTTTTGCTCTAATGGAAAGGTTAGCTTACTATGTCGTTGTTCCATTTTTCTGTTGATCGATGTAATTGTTGCAGGATTGTGTTAGCATCCCTGCTTCTCAGAGTCTCAGACTCTTGCATTACAGAAAATTACATCCCTACTCTGTAGTATGTTTAGTTTCGAAATCCAAATAGTTACTCCAATATGCAGCTAAGCTGGACAAATAGTCTGCCACCACCCAAAGATGGGTGAACCTCCTCTTGGATACAGAATATATCTACAGTTTGGTGCAGGGGAAATACATAAGGTGTGGCATTCTTTGTTGCTAATGTGTACTTTAGATATATTCTGTAGCTTTCTTAAATGCTTATGTATTTCCAGAAATGTGCAAATAATATGTAATTTATGGAATAATCTCTTGGAGATATATTTGTGAGCCCAATGTGTATATCAGCTATGAAAATATATTTCTATTTGTTAAGTTTTCATTCTTTGTTGCTAATGTGTAATTTGTTGATATACACATTGGGCTCATGCATAACACTTTAAACCTTTATTCTGGGAGATCCCAGTTCTTATACATATATAATTTTCGAATTCATCGAGACTCTCCCAAATTTTTTGTTTTCTTGGAAGATTAAAAATCCAATTTTTTTGGTTTCTGCTGTGGAGACGAAGAAGGGTTTTGATTTGCATCTGAGATAAGCAAGTGGTGGTCTGAGATCAATGGGTTTGTGAGAGTTCGATGGATGTTATTCAAGAAACTACCAAATGGGTTTGCATCTAATCTCTTGAGTTTTTAGGTTTTTTTTTTTTTTTTTGTTTTTTTTGTGTGTGTGTGTGTGTGTTGATCAGTTATTTAGTTTAGGTTGGTAAACCCTAAACCTAATTTATTTTCTCCCTGTTCTCCTTTTTTATGTGATTACGTCTGTAAATATCTTCATCTCCAGGTGTGGACTTGAAGACACTTGAAGCTGCCATTTCTAAGGTGATTTGCTCTAACAATTCATGTCTTGGAAATATTTTGTTGTTAATAATTTCACTGATTGACGTTAGTTTAGTTCACTAAATAAGATATTTTCAAGAATCAGTCGTTACAAGCCTATACCGAATTCTCTTTGTTGATGTTTGTGCTTTTGTTGTTGCAGAAGTTACGAACCTGGAAGAAGTCATGTGCAGATACAATCATGGATACAACAAGAGAGGCAATTTTTACTTACTGCGGAGGAGAAGTTATTAGCAGTAGTTAAAGCTCTATGCATGATATAAACAAGGTACTAGGAATGCAAACGTAAGTTCCCCAACATCCTATTTACAGGATTATTAGTGGTGCATATGTGCCTAGAAGAGAGATCATGCCCTTTGTTTAGTGATTGGAGCATTTTAGTATATTTTATGAGATGTTTAGTGATCAAAACATTCTTATAAATGTTTTCATTTACAGGCTTCTTATTAATCGGCTTTAATGTTTTTTTTTTTTTTGCAGAACATTGAAAGAGGTTAGCCTTCATCTACAGTGGTAGAAAGTATGTAAAGGGGCCTACTTTGTTGTGGTTGAGCTCTAAACTGCAGTTGTAGCTCGCATTTTTCCAGTGAACTTAAAGGTAAAACATTTTCGCCACACTCATAATGCTTTTTCATCTCTCTTTTTTGGTTTGCAAATATCTTCATCCCTGTACAGTTTCAAAATCATCATAAGGAGGGTTGAGAAAGTGCCTAAATATGCAACCGTCACCTAAAGTAGCTTGCAGAACTAACTAAGAAACTGAAGGAACCAATAGAAATAAGAAATTGGGTGACTGGAGTGGTTTTAGTGCATTGGGAGTCAGGGAATTAGTGTTTTTATGATTGCGTAGTTTATATTCTCCTGGTGCTAACTTTTGAGATTATGCGAAGTGATTTCTTCCTGGAAACATACTTTTGATGAAGAGAGAACAATATCACTTGCATATTAATTTGCAGGTCAGTTCACAAAAACCTTAACTCTGTACATAAATAAAAAACCCTAACTTTATTTTCCGTTATGTTCTTTCTTTTCCGTTCACTCGGGTGTGCATCTCATCTGCTGACCTCTCTGGGTTTGAGATGTGTTTGTTATTTCGCTTAACTGAATCATAGTTAATATTGTAATTGTAGATTGGTTTTTTCAGGTCATTTTGTTCAAAGGGTTTGAGGAATAACATCTCCTTTGGGATATTAGGTTGATAGATTTGGCTAACAAGCCAGGATGGTGATTACACTGTATAAGTTATATGCATATAATACATTACAAATAAAGGTGGTAAAGGCTTATCAAATTGCCAAATAATTTTCCTTCTTTGGTTTTTGTACTTTGCTTCTTGAAAGTCAGTCCATAATAAGGTAAATTTTCACTTATCAAACTTAGTGATAAGGGTCGTGAGAACCTGATCCTCCATTGAGCAGCCCACCTGAGAAGGCTTCCATGAATGTATCTGTCTTTTTTTATTTTACTGAGCAATTAAAGATAATACCAAAATAGCTAAATTTTGCAAACACATAATAAATAGATTCCATATCTAAAATAGGTTTTTATGGAGCAAATCATTTGAGTGAACGAACATAGAAAAAAAAACACTACACATTGTTTAGAAGTCTCTATTAGTCCTCCTTATGTTCAGTATTAAGAGGTTTATTTGTTGCATATCTACCGCTGTTCTGTGTTTAATTTAAGCAGATTTTTAATTTGGTGTATTCTCAACTGGCAGTGGGTCCTCATTCATCGATTTTCTTGAAACTAAAGATCAAAGTGATGGAACGGATCCGACATTGCTCAACGAACTTACTTCGTTCGACGATCATATCAGGAAAAAAAGTGACTCTTTACTCATTTTTTTATAAGTTTACTGCAGCATTATAGTGTTTTATATATTCATCTATGTTGAAATTCATGGCATTCACTCCCCGAATTTAGGACCAGTACTACTTGGGTCAGTTTTTTTGTATGTGGTGTTGGGCAGGGTGATGGTGTCAATACATTTTGCATGGTGGTCTTGGTCTCCCAAGGCTTGGAATATTTGATGGCCTGCTGCATACTCTAAGTTGACCCCATTGTAGCAACTATTCTGAAGGTTCAATGTAACCCCTGCAGCTTATGTTGTCTATATCTCCATCCCACCATATCATCATGAGTAGGCATGCAATAAAACTACAGACATTTGTATGGTTAACTCAGTATCTATATTCTTTATTAATAAAATTTATATTTATATGAATACTAAGACATAATCATATTATATTGTCTTTGTTACACATGTCCAGAAAAGTCTTGCTAGCACCATTCATTGCGACTATGGGTGCTCATTATGTGCATTGAGGTAATGGACCCTCTTTTGTGTTTCAGTTCCAGGCTATGTTTTGTAAAAAAATCAGTGCAAAGGATAATACAGTAACGAAACTCACCCTTAGTTTGAACTGATCATAAAAATTTCTTTTTAGCCTAAGAAGAGAAAGGCACGACTCTCAACTAAATTAGTTTCGCCTTTGTTCAACGAATCTTTAGTCTTTAGATGTGTAAAGAATTACTCAATATAAGTTATCAAAATTAGGCACGCAATTATTACTTTTTGGTGGGCTGTGTAAGTTCTGGAATTTTACTCTTGACACCCTGATTTTCATGAACTTGATTTCTGTGTTTTGCTGGGATGATGTTTGTGTTGGTTGTGAATGAAGTAGTAGTAGGAAGAGAATGGTGCTGGACTAAGGAAGATGACAAGAGATTCATGTGTTAATCGTTGTTTCCATATTTTTGGGTTGAGGAAGAGGTATTTAATGGTTGTTTCCTTTTTTTTGGAACTAAATCAAAAATGCATCGGGACAGAGGTGAGGCCGAACCACACCAAATAAAAAATCTTAAGCGACTGGTGGGGCATAGCCGAGCCACAACAAATGAAAACGTCTTGAGGCAGGGGCGAGGCGGGCCGAGCCACACCAAATGAAAAATGCACCGGGAGGGATGAGGCGGCCGAGCCATACCAAATAAAAAATGCATCGGGACGGGGCGAAGCGAATCCACATCATAAACCAAAAATATGTTTAAAAGATAAAATAAAATGTTGATGGATGGTTTGCGGGTCCGCCCGGTGCGTAGCACGGGCATAAAATCTAGTTATGATTGTATAGCGTGAAGAACAAAAGAAGTTGCATGATCAGAAATGCATGTTTACTATAAATAAGATAAGTTAACATAAACATAAATTTTCTTAAATTTGTTTGATTAACTAAAAGGAAAATAAAAATAACTAAATCATATGAAGATTTGAAAAGATCTAAATTTAAGTATGGTAATATGGTTTATGGCCCTAATCAATCACGTTTTGGAAAGATCTTGATTCACCAACTTATATATGGAAAGATCTTAATCAATCACATATGATTATATATATATATATATATATATAATAGCTAATTCAAATAATTTAAGTAACTAATTGAAATGTCTATTTAAGAAACTGAAATCACTAACCTTACAAATAAATCTGAATGTGAACAGTAGGCATGCGCTACCACATAGATCAGTGGTACCGAACCCCCTAATTAAAGTCGTCGAACATGGGTTCGACCCTCACCTTCGTACATTTTTTGTATAATAAATACACTTCTTATACATATACAGGCCGATGCAAGCCTAGCCTAGCATGCTTATACAGGCCCGGGCTAACGCAGGCCTGGCCATAACAGGCTAAAAGTCCGAAAATTCGAGCCTGGATTGGGCCTGCATTGAGCCTGGACTAGCTTGGGTTACTAATTCACGGGCCAGATCAGGCTTTGGCCTGCTTATACGAGCCAGTCCAGACCAAGCTTGGGCCGGCCTAGCCTTTTTGACACCTCTAGTTAATTGTTCTAAACTTCCATTTCAATCATTTAAACATTCTCGGAAGACGGGAATAGCTATCTCACACAAACTATTAGATTCAAAGAAATTTTCAAGTGGTCGAATGATCAATACGAAACATTCCGAGTCTACATCAAATGACTGTCTCACACAAATCATGTACGATGTTACAGGGCGATTTTCACATGATCATCTTTTGACTTTCGTCAAGAATCATTGGATGAACTTGGTTGAAGCAAAAATATTACCAACACATATTTCGAGAAATATGTAAGCGAGTTAAACTCAGCTCGAAATATCAAAAGTGTATAAACTGAAAACTATATAGTTATACGACTTTTTCCTCAAAATGGAGATTGAGTAGAAATAGACTTTCTGAGTGATAGATGAGTTCAAGTCTTCACATACCTTTTTTTAATGAAGTTCCACAAACTCGCCTTAGTAGTTCTCGTCTTCAATCGATGAACGCCGTGAATTATAGAGTTAAACTACACAATCTATCCTAATCCGAGACTTAACTATAAGTAGACTATAAATCAAGACTTATAGTTTTGACAACAAGATTTAGATAGAAACGCTTGCGAGTTCGACCAAGCAATGCTCTAACAATCTCCCCTTTTGTCAATTTTAATGATAAAACTATCAATACATATGGATTACAAAATAAATAAACTTTGTAGCTTCTCATCCAAATGCTTGATCTCCTTAGCTTCTCCAACATGACTTGAAATATTCGTCACTTCCAAGCACTCCGTGATTTTAAAGGTGTTCAATTCAGCATCACAGTTTTTGAAGATCCGTAGTTGTAACAACATGTAAAAACAAGATATTTTCGTATTGTTATACAGTGTCATAGTATTATTACAAAGCATCAAAGTTCAATTGTATCATAACTATGACAATAATAATATGGTTATATGTATCACCCCCCCTTAGTCAATACTCCATCTCAACAAGAAAACCACTCCCGCGTACATAATGATTCGTAAACCATATGCTTTTGTAGTGTGAACTACACATTTACTCTCCCCCGTTTTGTCAATAAAAATTGGCAAAGGTACGAAAACTAGTGGGATCCTAATGAAATTTCCATGGAGACACTTCATGACCAAAGAAACATATCAAATTTGTTTAGATGCAATCATATAGTCGAAACTAAATGCATTGGTCAGAGGAAAAAGGAGTTTGCAAGAAAGGAGAGGCGCGTGTTGTTTATGGGAATCAGATGGCTGGGATACAGACGAGCCTCCGTGTTTGTCGCCAAATTTTGATAGGTGAATTTAATTTAGGTTCTACCTGCCCTAGACATAACACATCCAATACCTCCAGAGAGAGAAGAGAGAGAAAGAGGATCCCCTTTCCATTGCTATGTCCTTCCTTTTATAGACTTACCCAAAACCCCTTTCTTTTATGACATCATCAAACATGTCCTAAACCTCTTTAATTACTACTAATGCCACCCTTTCTATAATATGCCTTTTCCTTTTCCACTAATTCCACCCTTGTCCTTTTCAACTTATGGATATTTGCTAGTGCATTTGGGCCTTAGTCCCTATGTTTAATGTTGGACTTGACTCCTCTTTAAGGGGCTCTCTAGTCCCATTAAGGGGTAAATATTTTCATGTATCAACAGTGGTCGACCGATTCAGTAAGATGATTGCATTAATTCCATGTACAAAGAAGGTAACTGGAGTTGGTGCAACAAAGCTCTTGTTTGAGCATGTTTGGAATCATTTTGGTTTGCCTACTTCGATTATTTCTGATAGCGATAGTCAATTCCTTAGTCACTTTTGGGATTCTTTATGGAAGATGATGGATACTAGGTTGAAGAAGACTACTATGCTTCACATGTTAAGGGGATATCATTCTAAACATCGTAAAACTTGGGATGAGAGTTTACCATATCTACATTTTGCTTTCAATAGAGCAGTTCATGGTTCTTCGGTAAAATCTCCTTTCGAGATGTGCTATGTTTACTTACCACCTAGTCCTTTTAATCTAGTATTTTCTAGTGACACCTCAATGGGGGAAAGGAAGGAAGTGAACAACAAAAGGCACAGAAGTTCTTGGAGAAGATATCTCATATTCATGCGACCGTTGAAGCACAATTAAAGAAGTCACAAGCCAGAGACAAAGTAAAACATAACAAGCATCATGTGCCTTGTAATTTCGGTATTGGTGATTTGGTATGGTTAAAATTAGGTAAGGAACGACTGAAGGGGGAAGGTAAGAATTTGAAGCCATTGAGATATGGACCATTTCGTATTCTCGATCAGATTGGTGACAATGCCTTTCGTCTGGATTTACCACCTTATCTAGGAATGTACTCGGTTATAAATTCCGAATACTCGAAGTTGTTTGAACCACCATTAATAGATGACGACGACGACACTATGATCCTACCACGAGTAGAAGACTTATGGTTTGATAGAGCAGAACCACTAAAGGAAGACTGCATATTGGAGCGAAGAGTGACCACAACACGACAAGGAGAGAAAGAATATTTTCTAATTGGTTGTAAAGGTCAAGTTCCCAGCAAGGCCAAGTGGTTTAACAATGAAAAAATGACTCTTGAGTTCCCCAACCTTCATTTTTTAACTTTCACAAGAGTTCAAGTTATTAAAAGGGGGACCCATGATACAGGTGTATCCCTATTTAGGAACTTAGTAAACCTGAAGCTAAGCTGGGGGAAGAATCCTATTTTAGGAAGGAAACCTATTTGGGAAGGATTTATAGTTCGAAAGAGTTTTGTTTTAGGAAATACTTAGTTTAGGAAATATATTCCTAATAGAAGTCCTTGATCGGATCAGTACGATGGAAGACTATAAATATAGAGAGCTTTGGCTAAAATCTAGGACACACATAAACCTAGAGAAAGCTGGTAGAGGATAATCAAACTAGCTTAGCAAACAGTTTAAGGTTGATCTACTGTTTAGGGAGATTGTGAGCGTAACAAAGAGAGACTTGTAATGGTTTTCTTGTTCATAATCTAGAGAAGATAAATTTCTTCGAATTACTTTTCCGTGTCTTCTGTTTTCTAAGTTTAGTTGTCTATTATTATTCTGAATTCCACCTTTATAGTAATAGTCATCAAGGTACAGAGATCAAACGTTTCACTATGTTTATGTGTATTATAGCCTAGATGAGGCAATATGGTTAATAGGGGCTTCACATATCATTATTACTTTTTCACCATTTATTGTGAGAATCCATTCATTTATATATTATGCTAGATTGTAAAACCTTCGGGACTTACGATGTTAGTTTCCAGAATCATGGTTTGTAAGTGCACTCTGTGTGGATAGCGTTATCATTCGAGTCTAGAGTTATTTTGCTTTCGCATTCTCCAATGGATTTGGCGAGGTCTGAGTGACATATTTTTGGCTTGTTCTAGTTTCACTTTTGTAGATTATCAGGTGGTGGTCTTTTATGGATATTGTCATTATGGTACGTAATATCTGATGAGGTAAGACTGGAATGACCTTTATTTCATGAATTTTATATTATATATGATGCTTGCTGATTGCTGAATGAATAATTTGATGTGTGTTTGTGTGAGTTCCCCGCGAGAAGTGACTGTGGTTTCCCCACAGCTTCTTTTTAAGTCTTATTCAACACGGGAAGTTTAAATATGATATAGCATGGGAAGTGAAATATAGCTAGATAGCGCGTAAAGCGCAATATTTTTTTTTTTTTATTTTATAACCTAATTTATGTCGTTAATGACCCAGATGAGGCAATATTATATCGAGGTATTTGGGTAAATTACTCTTACACATGTTATGCACGATGTCATGTTTAAATTACTACTTCTTTAGAACTGTGAAGAATATTAGTGATTTCATGAGAGTTATACGTTTCCAATGAGCACCCCTTTGGGATGATGTGTTCACTCGTTCCTACTTAAGTTTCAGTTAGATGAAGAAATGGTGCACGTGAAGATATCCGTTTTCGTAGTTCAAAGTTTTAGTGAACTGAAGATGTTCATTTATCTTTTATGTATGTATTATTTATTTCTCTGTAAAACAACACATTATTATATTCATATCACTCGAGAGACTTTCATTCATATAATAACAGAGAGTTTGTATTTTGTTGTTAGCACCTTATGTAACTATGATTCTTACAATCGATAATCTAGATTTTATATGTTGATTAGGTTGTAATCCTATTAGCTAAGTTGGTGATTAGATTGGGGCGTCACATGATTGCCTCCAAAGCTGCTAATGCCTCTACCTTAGGATCTACTATTTGATTCGGCAAACTTCTAGCTCCCTTTGGATATACTGCAAAATTTCTCAAGATTAGACCCACTCCTACTTTTCCACTAAAGTTAAAAAAGATGCATCAAAATTGATCTTAAACTCATGATCACTTGGACCGTTTTATTCACGAATACAAGTTTCATGAACATGATTATTATTATGGGAAATAGTATAGTTAACTCTTTCAATCTGACATGTGAGTTTCCATTTTTAATAATGGTTTCTCCATGCAGTTTATCGAACACCACAACACACCTGTGTTTCCATACTTCCTTGATTATGAAACAGTAAATGTGAAAAAAATTCACATTTGTTGTCCTAACATTCAGATCATGATCAAACCAAGAGCATATCCACTCATAAACATTTATTCCCAGCAGCATATGAAGTAAGTTGAAGTCTATAGAGTTAATAACATTAGCAGTCACTTGACAATCCAAGAACAGATGTTGTAAAGATTCCATGTGGCTAGAGCATAAAGGGCATTTAGTATCAATACTAGGATTATTTTTACAATTTTTTCCTTCACAAGGAGAAACTTATGAATTAGTTTCCACATAAAATGATGTATTTTAATAGGAAGTCTAGTTTTCCATAGTGAGTTACAATGAATAGGAGGGAACATGGATGCTACATCTTGGTTTTCATTTAGAATAGCTCTACAAGTTGTTTTGACGGAAAATTTACCATCCCTAGATGGTTTCCATCTTAGTCTATCTTTACCAAAATACGGAATTCTAATTTTCAAAATGACTTCAGTAGTTTGGTTATCAAATAAAGCATGTAGAGTGGGAAGATTCCAAGTCCTTTTTCCTTCTCTATAAGATGAGAAACTAAATTTATATTATCAGAAACAAAATTAGAATTAGGAGGACCAGTTATAAATGGAATCCAGTTGTCCTTCCATATGTAGATATTTGCTCCATCTCCAGTTTCCCAGTAATAGAATTTTTTGATAATCTATATACCTTCGCGTATTCCCCTCCATATCCAGCTTCCCTGTTTGTTCAAAACATCACTCAAAGGATTAGAATTTATGAAATACTCGCATCTAAGAATAGTATCCCAAGGAGAGTCAGGGTCCTCTAACATTCTCCAAGCTAACTTGGCTAGAAGAGCCTGGTTAAGAATAGCAAATTGCCTTATGTTTAGGCCCCCTAAGTCTTTACGCAGTGCAGTATTGTTCAATTTTTTTTTTTTTTATATAAATACCTCTTTCACTATCTTTTTTATTCCACCATAAATCTCTCTGGATAACATCCACCTTGTCAGTAATCTTCTTAAGCATTTTAAATACATCCATATGATGACTAGCAAGAGTACCTAAAACAGATTGGTTCAAAGTAGTCGTTGATTGATAAACTTGGCTTTCCAAGGAGACAATCTATCTGAAAATTTATCAATAAGAGGAGAAAAAGATTCTACTTTACTCGTTTAGAGTAAAAGAGGAACTCAAATATATTTATCCCGTAGAGCCATCCTTTTAATATTGAAGATATTAGCAATATCATTCTTAACAGAGTTATCAACCTTATGACTAAAAACAATTCAAGATTTATCAAATTTTATTGATTGTCCTGAAAATTTACTAAATTGATCAATAACTTTATCTAAGACTCTAGCCTCATTAGATTTCGCTTTTGTAAAAAGTAAGCAATCATCTGCAAAGAAAAGGTGAGAGATAGAAAGACTTTCCTTAGTGACAGCAATGCCATGAGTTTGACCATCTTTCTCAGCAGTTGCAAGATCTCTAGATAATGATTCCATGCAAAGTATGAACAGATAAGGAGACAGTGTGTCTTCTTGTCTTAATCCTTTTTGTGGTTTATATAATTCACCTGGAGAACCATTCAAAAAAATAGAAGTGGTAACAATAGTAATGCATTGTTCAATCAAATCACAAAAATCCTTAGAAAAACCTAGGCTTTTAAGAGAATCAATCAAAAAACTTTATTCCACTCTATCAAAAGCTTTAGACATGTCTAATTTTACAGCCATCCATCCATCTTTTTATTTTGTTTTGTTTTTTTTACAGTGTCAATGAGCTCATGATCAATCACAATGTTGTATGTAATTAGCCTCCTCGAGAGAAAAGCAGTCCGTGATGAGGAAATTATATTGTTTAACAAGGGCTTGAGTCTAGAAGACAAAATCTTGGATATAACTACGTCCAAGCTATATAAAAGTATATTATTTTGTTTGTACTTCCAAGCTATATAAGAGTCTATAAGAGTTTTCGGGATCTTCTCACCTATTTTCGCTGTCCAGTAATCTAAAATGTAACGGTCCGCGAGTTATAACCCCAAAGGTGTCACTATTCATTCACAAAAAACCCCAAAAAATTTGATGAAACCAATTTGGTTTCATCATAAAATTTGGGGTTTTTTTTACCAATTTTTAAAAATTAGGTTTTTATATCAGTTTTGTTTAAGATGGAGTTTTAACGGATGTCAACGTTTGAGTGGGGTTTTTGTACCACAAGTTTGATCACCTTGGGTTTTTATGACTAGTTTTGAAAATTTAATGCATTCTTCATAGTCAAATCTATATCATTTAAGATAAATTGGTAGGCGACAAGTTTCATGCATTTTCCAGGGTCCGTATCTTATGTGCCAAAGGGAAGATGACCCAACGGTGCCAAACCAATAAGATCGCGCCACATATCCTTCTTTACTTTAATAACAAAAGCTGTTACAATTTCCTTAATCGATTTGGAAACCAGCAATGATACACACATCGTGATTCAGTCCCGTAATGTGCACCGAGAGGATCTAAGAGCATCCACAGTCATCGACCAAGACTAAAAATTTGGTGGAAAACACAGACGCAGCGGAGAGTACTATCGATCAAATATCAGACTATAACCAAAAACCAAACCATATTTGGTCTTTGGTTTAGTTTTGGTCGGGCGTAGATTAAAGTTGCGCCTGATGGGGCGTAACTTTGAGTTACGCCCGAACTAAAAAAAAAAAAAAAAAAATGGGACGCAAGATTTTGGTTGCGCCTGATTGGGGCGTAACTCAAAGTTACGCCCCAGCAACAAAAAAAAAATATATATATATATGGGACGCAAGATTTTGGTTGTGCCCAACAATTAAAAAAAAAAAAAATGGGACGCATTTTGGAGTTGCGCCTGATTGGGGCGTAACTCAAAGTTGCGCCTGACCAAATTTTGATCTCCCTCCACTGCGTTACAACACGGACTAAAACCAAAATTTGTTTTTTTTTTTTGCTCTTTGCTCTTTGGTTTATGATTGCACCACTGCAGTTGCTCTAATGGCCTAGATGTCACCCTCTCTGCATTGGGATAGGGGTTGGGCAGTGGGACCCACCCAACCTCTCACACAACTCATCACGGTACACCTTGCGGTGTAGAATCTCAGTGTACCAATCATTTTTGTTTGGTAACAGTATCAAAACTGATTCCCTTAAATGAATTATATTCAATTATCGTTTTTATTTGAGAAAATAATATTCAATTCTCTATAAATTAATGGATAAAGTTTATTACATTAACTATTTGGAAGCCTAAAAAGCTAAGCTCCAACAACATACTATTACATTAATTGAACAGGTTGCGGTACTAGTATACTAGCGAGCCTCATGGGTAACCTAGCCAATGGAGCCGAAGCGGATGGGGGCTGAGACTGTGTCACAAGGGGGACAAACTAACACTACCTTCCATATTAATTTCTGTAATATTACGTCATGAAAATATAGAAAAAATTATTTGACCGAATTTATATACTTCGTTCATGAAGTTAAGAAAAAACAAAAAACACAAGAGTATTGAAATTTTAATCACTACCTCTTCGAGGTCCATGGAGCCTGATATGAAGATACTACTTGCATGAATACTAATCATATTCGATGTCTCTAAATCCAAATCCAAAACCTTTTCCGATAGTAAATACTGGGTCGGCTAGAGAGTATCTCATAAAAGTACAACATAGATTTTACGTCGGCTTGTCGAGCCTTGCACAGCCCGCACTGCGGCAGGAAAAATATATTTCATCCAATCAAAATATATATACCGTATATACTATCTTTTCCTCCATTAGAGCAACTGCAATGGTGCGATCAAAACCAAAGACCAAAGACAAAAAAAAAACGACCAAATTTGAGTATAGTCCGTGGTGTTACACTAGGGTGGAAGAGTAAATTTGGTTGAGCACACATATAATGTTCGCTTGGTGAAAAAGTATACATCAGGATCACTTTATACATCCTCCCCATCACAAGATCACTTTATACATCCGCCCCATCACAAGATCACTTTATACATCCGCCCCATTAGCCATCAGGATCACTTTATACATGCGCCACACTGAGACGTAACTTATATGTATGCCTCACTACACGGACGGAAAATATACGTCCGCTTCAACTCAAGCGTAACTTAAAAGCTCGCCTATAAACGAACGTACATTATATGTTCGCTCGACTATATTTGGTTTTGGTCTTGGTCCCAGACCAAATATAGTCTGGAATTTAGTTTTGGTCCAGCTTTTACTCTTTAGTCCGTCCCAATGTGTCTCGTTTTTGGACCATATTTATGAGTTTGATCGTCCACCGTGGTTGCTCTTAGAGATTGCAATAATTTGATCAAATTGTCGTACCAAACGCACCCTAATACTAGTAAGGAAAATAAATTAAACGGATACGCATAAATAAAAAAAATATTAGAATTTGATAAACATAAATTTATAGTATATCTTTTCCCTTCCAAAATCTTTAACGGAATCGAATATGATTCTGTTTCCCTGAACTATAGGAGTAGAAAAAGGAAACTGCAATCAATTTGGTTGTTTCAAATAAAAGAACACAGGTGTCGTCACCTTATTGGCTTGCACAGGTGGCTTACTTTTTCATTGGCACGTACCCTGTTTGCCTTACCGTATCCAGTTAACTAAGGGATAAAATATTTGGTAAAAAATCTTTTGACATTAATTAATACATTTGTAATTTCGGTAACACAATAATGTAGCCCAAATTAATCTTTTGACTATTATTTTCATACGTATAATACTGCCTCCCAGCTGGGCTTTTCATATATAGATTGAGAAAACCCATTGACCATTGTTTAGAACAACTGAACAAGTATACAGTCATGTTGTTTCACCAGATCATGCTTCCGTTTTTAACTATTCTCTTTTCCTATGTTATTTTCTGTATCATAAGGAAACCTGGATCAAACACAAAGCTCAATTTACCACCTTCTCCGCCGAAGATTCCAATCCTTGGAAATTTTCATCAAATAACTCCCTTGTTTCACCAATTTTTCCATCAAATGGCTTTGAAGTACGGTCCAGTGGTGCTCTTCAAATTTGGCAACAAGCCTGCACTAGTTGCTTCATCTGCAGAGACGGCAGCTGAAATTCTAAAGACCCATGACCTTATTTTCGCAGATAGGTTCCCTACAAAAGCTTTTAGAATTCTCTTTTGTGATGGAAATGATATAGTTATGTCTCCGTATAATGAACAATGGAAACAACTACGGAAGTTTTGTGTTCAGGAACTATTGAGTACAAAGAGGGTACAATCTTTCAAGTATATAAGAGAAGAGGAAGTTGATGGAATGATTGAAAAGATATCTCGCTCGTCAAGAGAGCGGGGCATGGTTAATCTAACCGAGACATTGTTGACTATGCTAAATGCCATTATATTTAGGTGTTCACTTGGGGATGATTATAACAAGGAATATACTGACAGATTTCTTGGGTTGATACAAAAAGTGAATTCATTGGTAACGTTATTCAGTTTGGGGGATTTCTTTCCGTGGCTTAAATGGCTGGATTATGTCAACGGATTTGATGCGAAGTTGAGAAAGACCGTTAAAGAATTAGATATTTTCTTTAATCAAATTATCGATGATCATATCCATATGAATTTGCAAGTAGATGATAATAGTGATCATGACAAAGATGAAAAGAGAAACTTCATAGATATACTTGTTTTTCATGCCGGAAAAAATAACCCCAGTCTCACCAGAGATTGTATGAAAGGAATAATTATGGTATGTAAACTTCTCTATGTGCATCTATCTGTGTGTCTTTCAATATATTAGTTTCTGTCGAACTTAATAATTTAATTTCGCTTATTGTGAATGAACAGGACATGTTTGTCGCAGGAATCGATACATCTGCAACTACCTTGGACTGGGCTATGGCAGAGCTTATAAAGAATCCAAATCTAATGAAGAAAGCACAAGAAGAGATAAGAAGAGTGGCTGGCAGCAAAACTAGTAAGGTACAAGAGCACCACATTAATCAAATGGGCTACTTGAAATGCATCATTAAAGAGACACTACGAATGCATCCACCTTTACCGACTTTAATTTCAAGGAAACCCTCAACATATTCACAAATTGGTGGTTATGATATCCCACCTAACATACAAGTTTTCCTCAATGTGTGGACAATTCAAAGAGACCCCAAATTTTGGGATAAACCAGAGGAGTTTCGTCCGGAGAGATTCATAGACAACCCCATCGATTTTAAAGGTGATCAAGAGTTTCAATTTATCCCATTTGGGTCTGGAAGAAGAGGATGTCCTGGCATCTCATTTGGTGTTGCAGTGGTAGAACTTGTTCTTGCTAACCTCTTGTATGCGTTCGACTGGGAATTGCCTGGTGGTGCTACCAGTGAGGAACTAGATATGGCTGAAAAATTTGGTATCACTACTATGAGGAAGACACCTCTACATGTTGTTCCATTACCATTCAGTGCAAATTTTTCTTAAAAATCGGCAGCAGTTCTGTTATGCCACTTAAGACACTCCCTGGTTTCCTTTACTGAACGAGAAGTTTTAGTCTCACGTTGGTCCTACAACTAGGTTTGGTAATGTTTCTATTTTTCCAAAAACACTTTTAAAAAATATATATAATAATTATTTTTTATATTAGTGTTTGGTAAAATATTTTCAAAGTGCTTTTAACCAAGTACTTTCAAAATTCCCGGACTTTTAAAAGTTGGGGGAGAGGTGTGAGGGTAAATTACCCGATGTCCACGTGTAAACATCTCAAAGGGTGATCTCACGATAAGATGATAAGGTAGAAACATCGAATCATACTCTATAAAGATGATTTCATCTGAATCGAGACGCCTGTTACAAACGTTACATAAATGACGCATGTGAGGAGTGGTCTAATCGATTCAGACGGTCAAGTCTAAAAAGAAGGACTGCATTTAATGAAGGATGAGAAAGAGATAAGAGCAAATCTATGTCATATCAGAAGGATCGGGCGATCTATACTACGACCCAGAGGTGATACAACACGAGGTTCTCCAAGGAATAGCTACATGATGACGAGCAGAGCGAGGCGATTCGGAAGGAGAACCCAGCATACCACCGCGAAGGATAGTATAGAATCCATCTGAAGCAACAAAGGCGATGTATGATAGCTTCACCAGCTCGGCGAGACTAGGCCTTCACGAGTCCAGTCTACCTATAGATACCAGTCCATGTAGAGGGAGAAGGACAACTTATGTAACAATAGATGGTCTTTCTACAGAGAATTCCTGAGAGAGATCTAGATAGTAAGAGAGTAAGAAATCTAAGTGGTATTTGTATCTCTTTCAAGGGTAAGACCTTATAATCAATAAAGAAACATCTTCTTTCCCGTGGACGTAGGTCTTCATGGCCGAACCACGTTATATGCTTGTGTTAATCTTTACTTTCCATGCTTTTTACATCTTGTTCATCTTGAATGTTGAATGTTTTAGTAGTTTATAGCCTTTAGATTTACTTAGGTGTAGTTATCAGAAAAGATGCAACTACATTTTGGCGCTAGAAACAGGGAGGTATGAAGATCTATTCTACCTCCCTAGTAACAGCTCTATATTGCTTTCATAATCTCCATTAGAGAAGTAGTTTTCATACTACTGAGCAGGGTTCTGTTAGGATTTATGAGTAGAGCTCGGACTCAAATATGATCTACACGATCTGTGAAGTCTTGAAGACCCTCAAAACCAACAGATTTACATGCTTTTACCAATTTTCTTTAAGATTTTTTGTTCTTTAAATATTTCTTATATCTTTCTCAAGATGCTCAGAAGAGTTGAAGATCAGAGTCAAAATGGAGTTTTAACACTTCGGCGCTCAAACGATCTCCTCCATGAAAGAGCTGGGAAGAAATTTAGTCAGTAAACTTCATAGGAGAAAATATCTTTATATGAGAGTTGAAAAGATGAATTGTTCATAATTTTCTTCATCCTCAAAGGAACTCAAGATAATCCTCAAACTTCTTCTTAGAAATCCAACTCTAAGTCAAGAAGAATGGTTAATGAGTACATAATCATTCATCAAACTTAAAGTTTGTCAAAAATCAAAAGTTTAAAGATGATGAGAAATATTTCCTAAAATGGGAAGATGTGCTCAATCGTTATAACTTGATTTTTTTCCCAGTAAATGTATGATGTGTTGAAGGAGGTATTTTTCTCGAAAAGAGAGACAACTGAAACACCTTTTTCATCACTAAAACTTTATGCAAGTAGGGAATGTTTTGACATCTTCACATGTCTCCAAAATTTACTGCAAAGTCTTCTGTCCGAATCTGTCGATCGAACTATGACTTAGCAATTGCACATGACCTGCAAACTTAGGGTCCCACTTTTCTGGAAGAACAGACAAATTAAGTGTTATTGCATATATCGCAGGTAAGGTAATGGTAACGCGAAGATCTGCACGCATGAGCCAAGGTGAAAATGGTGGAGCCCATCCAGAAGGACTAGAATACATGGATCCAGGCAAAACCATGCAAAACGATGTGATCCCAGGAGAGGGACAACCCGATGACCAGTATCGGGAAGGATTAACTGACAATTCTAGCTCCGAAGAAGAGGGAAACCCCTTCGAGAGACATGATGATGTCCATCTAACTCAACCAGGAGGGTTGAACCGTTTGCCAAGGTAAACAGTTAACAGTGAGGCCAAGAAGAACAATCTTTCTACCCTCGGCGATGCCGACACTACCATCGTGGCCATCCTGAAAGCATAAGATGCGCAGGATGAGAGAATGAAGAAATTAGAAAGGCGTAACAGGAGGCTGGAACGGAGAAACCGCCGGCTAAAACGCCGAGCAAGCAAATGTGGTGGAGTGGTAGGTCTCTAAACAAGCCTACAATTATACTAACTGCAAGTATACAATGTCGATTATGTAAACGGGGTAAGCACGAGTCGATGCTCAGGGACAAGGTGTGTGTAAGTTGAAGCTACGATCTTACTGATTCCGAACAAAGAGTAACCAAAAGGGGGTTGTTGTTGGGTGTCGATACGACTAAGATGATTGGTAATAACTGAAACAATAAAGCAGATTATGAACAAAGGCTAGGGGCAGTTGAATCCACCACCTAATCCTATGCTAAGGCAATACTTATTCAAATTATGTTCTTGTTCCTTTCCTGGGAAGAATACAATGGATGATTTATCAACTATTCTCACTAACTCACCCCTAATATAAGTTGTCTTCTTACAGTACAACTTATCACAGGTTTATTCGATCAAAAAGCTAATAATCCTTCCTATATCAACTAAGCACATATCTTCTTCCAGATAGGTCTCTAATGGATGATTTATTAACCAATCTCCCTAACTCACCCCTAGTATAAGCTGTCTTCTTACAATACAACCTATCACAGGCTCATTTGGTCTATTAGCTAACTATCATTCCTAAAGCAATGAAGCACAACAAGAACAACAATATGAACATGAATTATCTCAACATGTGATTAAGGGTTTCATCTAAACCCTAGTTATTCAATTAGAGCATGATAATAATACTGAAAACAAATATAAACTACAGCTTGGTGCACCGGCTAATCCGGGCATGAATTTTACATCACACTTCCTTCTCTATTTATACACAATTTTCACTCAATCACTTAGAATTTGATAATTAGAGAATACCCACTCACCCAAAAGATGCTTTCCGACAAACCCCTTCAGCAAATCAGACCTGCAACTCTTGATTTGATGTTTACTTTAACTATTGAAGATAACCCTAACTATATCTCTCTCAATCCTAGCTTCTAGGGTTACTGTTTTTGATAAGAGAGAAGCTAAGATGGAGATAGAAAGAGATTAGGAGTTTGATTGATTGCATAGGGTGGCTGAGATCAGAGGTTTGTTGGGGATGGATTTGATTGATGGAGGTGAAATGGAAGCTCTGCAGAGTTTGGAGAGAAGAAGAAAACGAGTGAAGGTGTGTTTGGCATTTTGTTCGTACAAGGGGATGGATATAAGGTGTTCGGGTGTTAAGCAGTTGCATCAAACCTTGATGAACCGGGTTTGGATATGGGTTAGGGTTCTTTCACTTCCTCAGGCCCAATGCTTCTTTAAAGCTAATAATTCAAGCCCACGCCTAGTTTTGAGTCTTGCAAACAACATTCTTCACTTGCGGATGAGGTGCAAACATCATTCTTCACTTGTCGTCTCTCTTCCGTTGTCACCAATTCTTTTCTCTTTTGGCTCCTCAATTCTTCCAAGCTTTATTTAGTACCTAAAAACGCAAAATTAATTTGTACAAGTATTTATTCTTGAAAAAAATGAAAACACAGAATTTGGGATAATATATGATTTTAAAGCACAAAAGATGAGTTAAATGCCAATAAAAAGGTCTAGAAATATGCATTATTTGGCACTCATCAAATACCCCCAAACCCGAATTTTACTTGTCCTCAAGTGAAACAGAAATTAGGAAATCCTAACTATACCACTGTCGCTGGTCTATCGAATGCATTTAGCGTATGCACTAAGCCTTTAAACTCCTAGGTGTCCCTAGTTGGACGAGTTATAGTCTCGTGAGGGTTTACCAGAGGTGTACCCACAAAACCTTCTCCAAATTCAGAGCGTATCAGAGTCCTAAGCATCCAAGGAGCTATGAGGACATAGAGTTTCTACATGCTAGTAATAAGAAGTTAGAACTATCAAAGAACGCATTCTCATCCTTAAGGATAGAGCGAGAAATAACCATACCATATGAAAGAATTCGGGTTCGAGAGTGATCACAAGCCTCGACTTCTGCCTCGCCAATAGGGTTTTATGATAATTGCACTCAAAAAGACCGCTTTTTTAGTTTCTCATGTGTGATGGGGAATAAAGAGAGAAATCCCGCACACGTTGAATGGTGGGAAGGAGAACCTTCAGAAATAATTTCTGGAGACTCCACAGAATTGTGGACAAAAAGAATCTTTTTCTGGTGATATATCTAAGAAAGGAAATCAATCATTAGCAAGGATGGGAGTACTCACTTACCTTCACATTTGATCGGCAATCAACACCACTCTCACAACATCCATAGAAACGTCTTCAATCTTCGGTCTTCAACTGTTGATGAAGAACTTATGAACTTCTTAGAACCTTGACAATTTCTAATTTTTCTCTTCTATTTCCTTGTTGCTTGAAATTTCCTCTTAAATTCTTCTTTATCATGGTGTTTATTAAACAAAACTAAAAACAAACAATATATTTTTTTTTCTTTTTCTTTTTCCTCTTTTTTTGTTTGATTAAAAACACAAACTGAAAATAACAAAATAATAATGAAACTACTAAAGCCATGGATGAAGGACTTTATGATCTTCGCAACCTGTATTGTCTTGATTTCATAAACTTCACTAATTCTCATCTTATTTTCTTTTCTTTGCTCTTGTGAAATACCTCTTCAAATGTGTATAGAATTCTGCTTTTTGTACTATATCTTCACTTTCAATGGGAACTTTTTACCTTTCCTTGATTTGTTGCATGTAAACCTTGGACTATTTTAACTTTCTTCATAGAATCTGACGTTGCTTTGCTCGTTGATGATGATGTGTTTCTACGAATCTTGTAGTAGCATAAAATCTGACTACTACATCCAACAAGATCTAATGAACATAAATCATTGAAAATCAAACATGAAAGAAAAAAGTGCATAAAAATAAAGATTAACACAAGGATTTTATAGTGGTTCGGCCATTAAAATACCTACACATCCCCTTTGTTTTCACTATTATTGGTGGTGATACACAAAGATCCATAGATGGAGGTCCTCATGGGACTTGAAACTCCATCCATGGAAGAAGAGGACGAGCTAGAGTCTAGCTCGCCGAGAGAATGAAGAAGAAAAGAAGGAACCCATTTACCCTATATCTCATTCTCTTATATAGGGGGGTATTGTACATCGAATTACATTCATGCCCTTAGGGCTGACTACATATTGACTAGATAGGATAAGGATTACAAAAGATATTATTATTGTGTAGTTGCTTGTAGTATTATATGGTGCACCCGTCTAGATCTTGCGCCACGTGTCGAGTTGATATTTTACTCTCACAAATCTGTTGATGTTGTTGAGAGAGAGAATGGTGCTAACTGCAAATCAAACTACAAGAAGGAGTTTTTATCTTTATACTTCATCCTCATGATTGATAAAATTAGCACTCAAGAGATCAAAAATAGTGCTGAAAGTGGTGCGAAGTTTGGTAGCTCACCATTCCTACCCGGAATTTACGTATGGTGACACACACTCTAAAAATGGGTAGTCTCCACTAAGGGTGATCGCAACTCTACTACCAAATATCTTTGCAGCACCTAATTTGCCCTCCGACATGGTTAAATCCAACTTTAAAGCTCTCACAACCAAGAAACCTGATTGTGTTCTCCAGTACTTCCAAGTTCAGTTATTTCGGTCAGACTCTCTATGTAAACATACCTAGAATCATGCTAGTGACTCTAAAATCTCTAGAAGTTGGAGGTTTTATGCAAATTTTGAATTTTTGATTTCTTTTTTTTTTTGTTGAAAATTTTATCTATAAAGAAAAGGAAAAGACTAAAAACTCTATATGCAAAACACTCCCCCCACACCTAAATCTAACATTGTCCTCAATGTTTCAAAAGATGATAAGAATTTAAACAACAACATATCATAAGAACCATGCTGATCAGAGAAAAGGGAAGAGATTACCGGTACGTCGGCGAAAGCATGACTAGAGCTTCATTATTCAAGGCTAGAATCCGAAATTTTCAGTTAAGATCATATTGGATTAGCACAAAGAAAAAGCTAGAAATATAATTACCTACTGGATTATATACAAGAAAATTTCACCATATATTAACAATCTAAAGAGTTGAGGATCAACCCAAAAGACAGAATGCATAAACTTTAGCAGCCTCACACAATTATAACAAGACAGAAATTTAAGCGAGGCTGCAAAACAAAATGAGCTACCCCCAAACCTGGATTTTTCAAAGATATGACACTTATCAACAACTATCAGATCTTAAGTTACTCCCTGCATAATTCCAAAGTCTAAATTGACATGTTCAGGGGATTGGCAAGGAAACAGGAGGAGAATCCAGATGTAGCCTCTCAATGACAGGATACTTAGTGGACAAAATGTCCAAAAGAATTTGAGATGCCCATAACTCTAGCCCTATGTTTGGAACCGTCAACAACATGGATTTAGCATATTCTAAGGGGACAATCTCCAGGTCAGAAGCAAGACCATCAGTTTGTGACTTAGGCATAAAATCAGATGTGTTTAAGATATGATCATTCTTAGGCTCACAAATATCACTACACAGTCTAGTTTTTCCCCAGTCGGAAACAAATAAATCATGCTCACTTTCATAGAACAAATCATCAAGTCCCACTTCAGAATCATCATTATCCAAAACCTCCGTGTCATTCATAAGAAAAACAGATTGAGCAACATATTGTGTTCTAGGCAGGGAATCAGATGCATTTAAGTTACATTCATTTTTAGGCTCAAAAATATCACTATGCAATCTAGTTTTTCCCAAGTCATAAGCAAGTAGTACTCTATCATGCTCGCATTCAAAGAACAAATTAGCAAACCCCAATTCACTATCATCGGCATCATTCAAAACTTTAGTTTCAAGCATAGGAAAATTAGAAGAAACATCACAATGTGACCCAAGAAGAGAATCAAACACATCACTTAAATTTTCATGCATAGAATTATTAGTGTCAATAGATAATTCAACCTTTTCCAAGTCACACACAAGTTGTGTGTTATGCTCTTCTTCACAGGGCAACTGCACAAGCCCTAAATCAGTACCAAAATCATCTGGATTGCAATGAATATGAATATTCGACGAAAAATTATCAATGGATGTCTCTACACCATGGTCTAGCATTTCAGAGTCATGTGACTCCAAAATTGAATCTTCGAGAAGAACTAGCTCTTCTAACATCATATCGTCATCTGAGTAATATGGATACTCTTCCCTATTAACGTCTTCGGTGTTTTCAGTCCACTCATTCTCCTCTAGGTGAGGTTCATAATCAATACTATTTGCATGAGTAGGAATAGACACACTATTTTCAAAATTTTCATCATCATTGTAACAGGGATTTCCATCCTGGAGTGCAAATATGTGAGTGGGTGTCTTGTGTTTCATAGAGAGCATTATCATGATGTGTTCTACAATGCTCCAGTGCATGCAATTTAAGGCAATTTTCAATCAAATGGTCTGAGCTATCACACGACATACAAACATGGAGTTCAGCTTGGGTACATGACTTAGGGACAATAACATTTGCATTTCTACATTTTTCTAGAGCTTCTACTCTCCTAGTCATGCAATTTATGTTTGTATCAGAGTCAAAATCAGACTCTAACTCATGGGGGTTACCCATATCATGTGATGGTGTCGAAGTTTCCCTAATGGATTCCCATTGACGGGTTTTCTCTGCAATCTCAGCTAAAAACGACCATGCATCATTCACAGTTTTATCAAGAAATTCACCATTACACATAGACTCAACCATGGCTCGAGATTTAAAGTCTAGTCCCTCATAGAGGATAGTGACCAGTCTCCACTTCTCAAAGCCATGGTGCGGACACTCAATCAACAAATCATTGAACCGTTCAAAATAATGAAAAATAATCTCCCCATCTAACTGGACAAAACAATTAATATTTTGATGAATAGCAATGGTCCTACAATGTGGAAAGCATTTTTTGGAAAATTGATTTGTAAGTTGGTCCCAAGTGGTGATGGACTGTGATCTCAAACCGTAAAACCATGTTTTAGCCCTTTCCTTTAAAGAAAATGTAAACAAGCGCAATTTCAGAGAGTCTTCGGACATAAGGTCGGGTTGCATAGTCCGGAAAATTTGTTCAAACTCTCTTACATGATTATAGGGGTTCTCAAAATCGAACCCTCGAAATATAGGAAGTATTTGTATCATGCTTGCATTTAGTTCAAATGGGAGGTCGGTCTGAGGTAAGACAATACATGACAGTAGACTTGTTCTTGTGGGATTCATGTACTCATGAAGAGCACGTGGTCGGTTCATAACATCACCCATGGTCTCAACTTGGACAGGGTGTCAACAACTGGAGATGGGATTTCAGATGGGTAGTATTGGTGAGGGATAGCTAGACAATTAGTTTGGTCTCAGAACCACTACCACAGCCTAGAGGACACACCGTTCGACATGTTACAGAGGCCCATAACAGTAATACTCAGGCCAAAGATGATACTTTAAATAAATAGCAACAAATTCAGAGATGTATGCAGACACGACAATTTTGAGAAACTGAGATACGCACAGTGAAATGACAATTTCAGCAAGCAAAGATTTTATTCACAAATCATGCTCAGATAGACCTCATGTTGCAGGGGTTGGATAATATTATGCAGAGCAATTAGTTTAGCCAGCGAATATGGCAATCATTCAAGATAAAGTATTAAAAGTTCAGAGATTACGATACCGTTGGTATCAACCAGGTTTATGCACAATACACGTGTTATTCTTCACCTCTTTCTCCCTCTCCTTGGTTCACAGCGCAATATCACAGGCACCTGGTGATCTCAAAGGAAATTGTCAATGAACAGAAGTGCGTAGGTCAAGCAAAGACAAGGAAGTATCAATACCGTTTATAATTGGATGTGAGGAATCTACAGTATGACAATAATTTCAGATTTCCACTTTCTTAACTGTGAGAATGAAAGTCACAATGGAACAGAGTCACTTTAACCCAGAATGCAACTGGAAAAAGCAGGAGGATGAGAGACGAAATACACTAGTAGAATAAGGGGTTATGGTCCCGGTTGTCGTTGTCACGGTTTAAGCTATAAACGTGACTAAATGTTCGTTTGACACGGTGTGCTGAAATCCCGTGACCAATAATCATGTCTTTAGTCCCTAGATTCGTGTTAGCCGTGTCTCCAAGGTCGTCCATATTTTATGGTCTCGGAATATTGTATGACGCGTGTCTAGATCATTAGAGGTGTAATTTAACTTGCCGTTCAAATACATGTGTTTAAGCCGTAAGTTTTATCTCGCTCTTTCCCTTCTTAGGAGAAAAATCGTGGTGTGGTGGTTAATCAATCTCCATATTCCCACCGCACACCGTAATGGTGGAAAGTGATTCGAGAAGGCACACCCCAGCTTTCCCCACTAATTCGGTTTTTTTTTTTTTTTTTTTTAATTCCCCATTTTCTATTTTCTCTGCTCCCCAATTTTCTTCTATCCAGAGAAACTAGTTCCCTCTACAAATGGGAAGATTCAAACACTAAAGAGAAACCCTAGTGGAGAAATTTTGGCCGCAGTAGCTGTGATAGTTTCATGGTGGTAAGTTCGAATTTTATCCTTGATGTATGAATCTAGGGAACCTAGATTGTTTGTTTTCTCGTGGTTTGAATCATATATATATCTATTTATTTTTTTCAAAGAGATCATTCGTTGCTCAAAGTGGAGTCTTCTTGATCGTAACTTCTAGTCAACACCGTAAGCTCTTAATCTTCAATCTAACTCATCCTTTTCTTTTAGGTCTGACTTATTTTTAACCTTTTAAGATTTACTTTCCTTAATATTGATATTTGAGTTTCTTTTATCTAACTTTGTGTATTTGTTTCCCATTGTTAAGGTTTTCCTAAATTATTGATTTCGCATGGATCCACTTGGTGTGCTTGAAAAAAAGAGGAATAAGCACTTAACGATCCTTTTCAGTCATAGGGACTTAATTCTCACCCTTTGTTGGGTTTACTTTTCCAAATTATTATTCTGGAGTTTCTTTTTATCTAATTTTGGATATTTGTTTGATGATTATTAGGGTGTTCCTGCAGTGCTCATTTACCCTGGATCCGCAAGAACAAACTTGAGAAAAAGAAGTATTAACTCAGTCATCTTAGAATGGACAAATTTTGGATGAGAACGAATAGATTATTCTCACCCGACGAAGCCGTGATTTAGGATTTTGTCAAAGTTGCTAGTCAGAACTATGGTGAATCTTTCGTCTATATGAAGTTTGTGTGTACCTTTCCTGTGAAACTTTACGTTAAGTAAGATATGCTTTTTTTCCCCTTTGGTATTGATCAGAACTATACTTTTTGGAGTTCCCATGGGAGGGGATTCTCATGCTAGTAGTAGTACTTCCATCTTTGAAAAAAGAACTCATAATTCTTTAAGTCATGAGTTCGAAATAAGCCGATGGCTTATATTTCAGGCCATACTATAGATGATGCTCCTAACTAAAATAAGAGGAAGTAGTTGTTAATATATTAGTTGTAGATTTGTTTGTCTTTACCTTCATGACTGATAAGGTCTTAATTTTTATCCTAAAGAATGATCCATACATGACAGATAAAGAATATTTTCAATATTCTTAATTTGCTTATGCCTCTACAACTATCTAGAAACGAACTATACTACCAAGCCTTCAACTCATTATTTTAGGAACACAGTTTGTGAAGTCACCAAAGTTGCAGGAGCACCAAGTAAATTAAGGAGAACATAGAGTTAAAATATTATTAGTATTTTCTGGATCGATGCAAAGCCACAAGCAACTCGGACACAATTGCAGTAGTTTTGAAGGGCTTAGAAACTGCTAAAGCACTTTTGGAGTAAAACACTTTCCACTTGATACTGAACACATTTTCATCATAATTCAGGTTTACTTCTTTTGTTAGGTCTCGACTTCTCTGCTATGATCTTCCTAGTAGTTCATATAGGAGCTATTGCTGTTTCATTCCTATTCGTTGTGATGATGTTCCATATTCAAATAATGGAGATTCACGAAGAAGTCTTGCGCTATTTACCAGTGAGTGGTATTATTGACCGATCCTTTGGTGGGAAATGTTCTTTATTTTAGACAATGAAACCATTCCATTACTACCAACCCAGAACGACCTCTCTCGAGATATACGGTTTATGCTTGTAGGAAAGGTACAAAGTTGGACTAATTTGGAAACATTGGGCAATTTACTTTATACCTACTATTCCTGGTTTTTGGTTCCTAGTCTTATTTTATTAGTAGCCATGATTGGGGCTATAGTACGACAATGCATAGGACTACTAAAGTGAAAAGACGGGATGTATTCCGACGAAATGCAATTGATTCTAGGAGGACTATAATGAGGAGGACGAACAGATCCGCTCAAGGTGTAGCGCAGATCCGGTCAATCACACCGATATCTTTAATAGGTCTAAGCCTTGGTTGGGCAGTCTTTAGGCCTCCTCTCGATAAAAGAGTGCTTTTTGAAGCCTATCATGCGATGCAAAAAAGACCTCTCGTTGTTGTAGGTTCGAATCGTCGGTATATCAATACATAATAACTAGCGAAACACTATCAACCAAGCTACAAAGAAACTACCTCGATGTCAACAAAAGTTCAACAACCGACTCATGTCAAGTTTGAAGTTTAAGCACAACTTTCTCCTTTATACAATTGTTTTCGCTCGATCGCATTTATAAAAAAGAGCTCAACCACGTTTTGATCTAGTTGTTTTATCTTAAGTAGAATCAATTCTTTCTCGTATTCAATCTTCTTAGACGGGTAAATGAGTTTAATTCTTTCGGAAAGTTGATCGTAATTGTTTATATAATCAAGTTCATCCGGAGGCATCTAAGCAAGAGGAATACGTCTTGAATCGCACATTAGAAGGCAGATGTCTTCAGCAGATACCGCCCCCATGCTCCCACGGTCCGCTACCGAGGAAGAGAAAGGTAGGACGGGGGCCGAGCAAGTTGGGTTGGGGTATGAGCCGTAAGCGCGGTGGGGGTGACAGAGGACGTGCTCGTACGGTTCATAGTAGGGTATGATCAACTCGTTGATTGTTGGGAACTCCTCTATATTCGAAATATGCCTTTCTAGGAGCATTACGATCTCGCAGCTCAAATGGTCTCTTATGAAGTCTCTATTGGTCCGATTCGATTACCGTACTAATATGTGTAGGTTCCCGTAATTTGAGTGAGATTGTCATGGCGCAAAAGCGTATATGGTTCTATTCCCTTGTTCCCCGTATTGGTTATGTTCTTTATTTCTTGTCTAGAGAAACGAATCGAGCTCCGTTTGATCTCCCGTGCGGAAGTCGAATTAGTTGCAGTGCTATAATGTCGAATATGCGCTGGATGCGATCCTTAATAGTTCACCGTTGGCGGAAGCCAATGTCCTGGGTCCTGGGACTTATTCGATCGAAACAAGGGGTGGGTTTTTACCAACTTCAAAATCAAAGAACAAGGCTTAAATTCTTCATTCGAAACTCATGAATGTAGGGTCGGGGGCCCTTAGTTCCACGGTTAGTTGGGTAAAGAAAGAAAACTCCCTCACATGTAGGACATACTCTTATCTTCGAGCTCGACTCTAGCAAGTCAAGAACTCCCTCCTTGGACGAGCACGGGCTTAGTCAAGTAGAACCGGGTTGCGCCGTTTTGATGCTCCGATCGAAAACACTTGTATGAATGGGGCCATGCCTCGTAGACAATATGCGTTAGAAAGGCCAATCCCTCTCCTAGACACCAAAAAACCGGGCCGAACTTCAGCAGGCCTGCCCGCTTCCATAGAACAAGATCGTGGCAACGTAGACCTAAGTGCTCATATTGGACCCTTGGGAACCATCACAAGGACGGCCGGCCTATATATTTGAAGGAGAATGCCGTGTCGTCCAAATGAGCTCTAGAAGAAGAGAAAGCCCTCTTGCTGCTTGAAAAGGAACTCATGACATAAATTGACACTATTCAATGTCTCGAGTAGGCCAATTGCCTTTCTTACCTTTGCTGGTGCTTGAGTTGGATTAGATGAGGATTGAGGATTAGCAATGATTCTCCAGCAATTTTTAGGTTTTACCTGGCAAGTCTAACTAGATCTTTATCTCTTGCTTGCTTTCATTCTTTTCAGCAACTCGCCAGACTCGAACTGGCAGGGCTCTGATCAAGCCTATTTTTCCGACAATAGAGTTGCTTTTGGTACGCAGTTCGAGAGGCTTAAATTTCAGCCTTCCTACATCTGCGGGCAGACCGCTTAAAGGAATCCTCTATCCGGACTTCCCCTAGCCCTATATAAGTAAGGTGGGGCGCGGAGACCAAGGTTCAGTTCCTATTGAGTCAGATGTTGGATTCGTTTCATATCATCGATGTATATAAAATTGATAGAGTTCATGTACAGCCGATTCTGTAATAGCGGCTACGAGTACTCAAGCTGCGGTAATGACTCCATCAACAGTCAAAGAAGAAGAAGCCTCAGCCCGAGCTTTGACTATGACTACGAGCTGTTGGGATCACATTCGAGGAGGTCAAGTCGGGTTGAATAGATGAGTGTCACGGCTAAGTCCGGGTCTTGTCATACCAACATCGGGAAATCCGACAGCAACTTCCTTTTGTACGCAATTCGAAGATCGACGCTCGGGTGAAGACAATGAGTGGCTTAACGCTCTAACGGCGGGGACAAAGCCATATCTTTCAATCTGACGGAAGAACTTCTTCTTGGAGCGAAATTCCCTCAAAAGGGATGGTTTCATTGAGTGCCTTACCGGAAAGCAAGGATCTAAAGGAAGGGCTGCTCAGAAAGGGGTATCCTTCCCCCTGCGTTCAAGATGTCCCTTTCCGCTACTACAAAATAATACCTTTCGGACGTTGCCACCGCTCAATCCACCCCTGCAGAAAGTTGGTATTCAAGAGACGGAAACTATGTCAAGAAAAGAAGGTTCTAACAGGGAAGGGCCTAAAGAAGAAAGGAAAGAATGAAAAAATGACTCGTTGTCGCGTTGATCATTCATCATCTTTTATCGTAGAATAAGAATCAGTCTTCTTTCAGCAAGTTGCATGAAACTCTCGACGAACAATGGTTAATTTGATATTTAACAAAAAGAAATAGAGATAACTTTATCCAGTAATAGAGGGAAAGCCTGGTAGCTTGATGATTCCCAGGTAGAAATGCAAGACCCTTATTACAGAGCTATGATGGTCGCAACAATTGCTTTTCGCCACTTTTAATTTCCTGATCCGGATTAGTCGCTTTCGTTAATGATATAATATATAAGGCTCTTGCTTGAACAGGAAGTCGAGATCGGAAAGACTTCATTCCGGTTACGCCGAGCCTGAATAGGGCAGCGAGTGTACGAGCTAGATTGAAAGAAAGAGAAATGAGATCCTCGCCGAAGCCAGATATTCGACAATTGTGAGTCTTCTTTCGTCAAAAATTAGATCAGGCCGATGACCATGTGGAAGTCGACTAGATGATTGGAGGATGCTTACTTCCGCGTATTAATCGTCCGAGCCTCTGATATGAACAACTTTCTTCTCTTGCATCCCAAGATTCATGGATGAAAAAATGATATACCCTTTAGGCCCCATGCCTAACATAACTTAATACTGACCCATTTTTCCTTTTTTTATTCTGTTTCATATCTTCTTTTGACAGCAGGAAAGCTTCCTCGACTAAATAGAGTTTCTTGGTTACCAACCGGAGATTTGCAGAAACTACAGCAACGGGATAAAGAGGATGAAAGGATCCAGATGCCCCCGCATGGAGAGCTAGAAACCGAAGATGTGCAACAACCGAAGATTGTAGACTACATGAATATGACAATGAAGGGCTAGAGCATAATTATGCTATCGTTTCTACCTTGGCGAAGATTTATTTAAAACTTTGGATGGAACTTCTCCTCTGAGGTTTCCCGAGAAGGCCTTGTTTACACTGCTTTGAAAACGGTTTCAGACTTTACTCTCAGAGCCCTTAGGTTAGTAGCCATCTACACTGACTCTAGCACCCGCGTCAAGTGGTGGTACCGCTCGCACGCTGTGGATCAACACCACTAAGGGGTGCTTTTCTTTCATTAATTGCCATCTTCTTTTCCTGGGTCTTCCCCCTATATACGCCTCCCATGCTTCCAGGTGATTGGCCCGTAGCCGGCATAGCTGAGTGTCTTCCTGTGTTCTCGTAATTGTTTATATAGTTCTTTCTTGTCTTCTTTCTTTGGATCCTCGCCTAGTTTCACTTCTTTATAATTTATTCTCCTCGAAAGACTATATCTAAATACTGTGCTTTCTGGCACCCTTCAGCATCTCTTTGATAGCTACCACTCAATCTTTTACACCAATGTATCGTACTCTCGCGACCAGGTCATCATAAAAAGTAGGGCTTTCATTGATTAGTAAACCTCCGGTGCTGGTAAGGTTGGGACCGTGGTCGTCCGTCTCCAGGTTGCCGGCCGATAAGATTTATGAGATGGACCAGACAGCTGGCTATTCCTTTCTAAGGAGTCAGCTGTCTGGGCGAGTCACCTTATTCTAGGTTCCGAGTTACCTTCTTCTAGGCTCCGCTGGACGACACGGCATTCTCCTTCAAATATATAGGCCGGCCGTCCTTGTGATGGTTCCCAAGGGTCCAATATGAGCACTTAGGTCTACGTTGCCACGATCTTGTTCTATGGAAGCGGGCAGGCCTGCTGAAGTTCGGCCCGGTTTTTTGGTGTCCTAGGAGAGGGATTGGCCTTTCTAACGCATATTCTGTCTACAGGCATGGCCCCATTCATACAAGTGTTTTCGATCGGAGCATCAAGCAGCGCAACCCGGTTCTACTTGACTAAGCCCGTGCTCGTCCAAGGAGGGAGTTTACTGACTTGCTAGAGTCAGGCTCGAAGATAAGAGTATGTCCTACATGTGAGGGAGTTTTCTTTCTTTACCCAACTAACCCGTGGAACTAAGGGCCCCGACCCTACATTCATGAGTTTCGAATGAAGAATTTAAGCCTTGTTCTTTGATTTTGAAGTTGGTAAAGACCCACCCCTTGTTTCAGTCAGAATAAGTCCCCGGGACCCCGGGACATTGGCTTCCGCCAACAGTGAACTATTAAGGATCGCATCCCGCGCATATTCGACATTATAGCCTGCAACTAATTCAGCTTCCGCTTCTGGGAGATCAAACGGAGCTCGATTCGTTTCTGCTAGACAAGAAATAAAGAACATAACCAATACGGGGAACAAGGGAATACCGAACCATATCTGCTTTTGCGCCATGACAATCTCACTCAAATTACAGGAACCTACACATATTAGTACAGTAATCAGAATCAGACCAATAGAGACTTCATAAGAGACCATTTGAGCTGCAGATCGTAATGCTCCTAGAAAGGCATATTTCGAATATAGAGGAGTTCCCAACAATCAACGAGTTGATCATACCCCTGCTATGAACCGTACGAGCACGTCCTCTGTCACCCCCACCGCGCTTACGGCTCTATACCCCAACCCAACTTGCTCTGGCCCCGGGTCCTACCTTTCTCTTCCTCGGTAAGCGGACCGTGGGAGCATGGGGGCGGTATCTGCTGAAGACATCTGCCTTCTAATGTGCGATTCAAGACGTATTCCTCTTGCTTAGATGCCTCCAGATGAACTTGATTATATAAACAATTACGATCAACTTTCCGAAAGAATTAAACTCATTTACAGCAGTCTAAGAAGATTGAATACAGAAAAGAATTGATTCTACTTAAGATAAAACAACTAGATCAAAACGTGGTTGAGCTCTTTTTTATAGCTGCGATCGAGCGAAAACAGCTGTATAAAGGAGAAAGTTGTGCTTAAACTTCAAACTTGACATGAGTCGGTTGTTGAACTTTTGTTGACATCTGAGGTAGTTTCTTTGTAGCTTGGTTGATAGTGTTTCGCTAGTTATTATGTATTGATATACCGACGATTCGAACCTACAACAACGAGAGGTCTTTTTTGCATCGCATGATAGGCTTCAAAAAGCACTCTTTTATCAGAGGGAGGCCTAAAGACTGCCCAACCAAGGCTTAGACCTATTAAAGATATCAGTGTGATTGACCAGACTGCGCTACACCTTGAGCGGATCTGTCGTCCTCCTCATTATAGTCCTCCTAGAATCAATTGCATTTCGTCGGAATACATCCTGTCTTTTCACTTTAGTAGTCCTATGCATTGTCAGTACTATAGCCCCAATCATGGCTACTAATAAAATAAGACTAGGAACCAAAAACCAGACGGAATAGTAGGTATAAAGTAAATTGCCCAATGTTTCCAAATTAGTCCAACTTTGTACCTTTCCGGCATAAACCGTATATCTCAGAGAGGTCGTCTGGGTTGGTAGTAATGGAATGGTTTCATTGTCTAAAATAAAGAACATTTCCCACCAAAGGATCAGTCCAATAATACCACTCACTGGTAAATAGCGCAAGACTTCTTCGTGAATCTCCGCTATTTGAATATGGAACATCATCACAACGAATAGGAATGAAACAGCAATAGCTCCTATATGAACTACTAGGAAGATCATAGCAGAGAAGTCGAGACCTAACAAAAGAAGTAAACCTGAAGTGTCGCGAAAGACTAGGATGGGAAACGAAACGGAATGTACCGGATTTTTAGCACGTGCAACCATCAAACCAGAGACCAAAGCAGGGCTCGACAAAACAGAAAGTATCATGGTACGTCGTCCTTCCCTAAAATGGAACTTTCATGCTGGAGCAAGAACTAGCATAAAAGTCGATCTATTACGACCAGCGCGGTTGTTCGTTATTTCATTTTCTCTTCTTCCAAGCCCTTCTTAGAATCACTGAGTTACATTGATTCAAGTGTCTCGAGACGCATGATAGAAAGAACTATATAAACAAATAGAACATCTCTATATAAACAAATATAAGATGTAGTGCCTTGCGTCAGCCTTTGATCTCGAAGAGCCAGAAGGGCCAAAGCACAACAAGCCTACCCATCATCAAAGCAAGCCCATGCTTGAATGACCTCATTGTCACTTCATCCCTCTCCTTTCAGTCGAGTCACTTCGTACCTTTCCCTACTCCTCAATATAGTTGCAGGTTCCATACATTAAGATTTGCAGCACCTATTCAAGAGCTGGGGAATCCGCTTGCTCTGACATTGTACATTCTAAACTAGACCGAGTAACTAGCCTAGCCGAATCCCCACTTTCCTCATCTGTTGATCTAAGTGGCTGCTGGCTTAGTTCGTTCTGTATTCTTGTTTTATTCTGGCCTATAATACGAAACTACTGCATTTGGTTTGTCTTCAGCTGGATCTACGCTTAGGAAAAGTAGGTAGAATCTGGTCTATCCGGTAGGTCAGGGGCATCAGGTCCAAGTGTTTGTAGAGAATATTCTTGGCAAGGAGTTGTGGAAGTGGTCTTGGTTAAAGGAGAAAGAGTTCTGGACTGATTGGTTGGGCAAGAGCTGATGAATGTCGAGAAAGTTTAGATCTAGAGAAGCCTGGGAATACTGTGCCTATTGGGTTTGAACTAGGTGGCACCCCAACCGCTAGTAGCTAAAGGGGGTCTCTTGTTGTTGTAGCTAGGTATTCAAGGGTGTGGGAAAGAAGAGACATCTCTTTCGGGCTTCAGATCATGAGTTTCTGTTTGATTTCTCTCATTTCCTTAGTTAATCAAAATGAGAATTTACTTATGTAATGTCTGTTCTAAAAGAAGGTATCAAGGTTGAAGCTATGCTCCCAAGAGTCCCACTTGAAGTTTCCAATAATGTTATTCCGATCTAAGAAGGAATTAATTTCTGGGAGTAGCGAGAGCATTTTAAGAGATAGCGTCCGTGATCAGTGAGGTCATTAACTAGCGTCTTTTATTTTTCGCTTCTTTTGAGTCTTAGATTCTTGGAGCAGATGGACCCTCGCCTATGAGTTAATCTTGCATTCCTTAACTAAAATAAAAACTAAAGGAGTTTGCCACTCAGTGATATCGCTAGCTAGTATACTTACATTTTCATATAACTAATTGCATATAATAAGTAGATATCACAACTAATATCGTAGAATAAGTATCTTCTTTCGTGAGCAAGAAGTCAGGAAACTCCCATGCTTTCCGTTGGTCAACAACCAACAAAAAAAGAGAGTTTTCTTCTTCGCAACTCCTACATCTGTCTGTCTAGGGGGAATCATTCAATCTCTATCCATCATGCCTCAATTGGATCAATTTACCTATTTTACACAATTCTTCTGGTCATGCCTTCTCCTCTTTACTTTTTATATTGCCATAACTAATGATTCCAATGGGTTTCTAGGGATCAGCAGGATTCTCAAACTACGGAACGAACTGCTTTCACAGCGGGGGACCAAGATCCGTAGCAAGGCATCCAATGGAGAATCGATCTCTAGCAAAGGTTTTAGCACCGGTCTATCCTACATGTACTCAAGCTTATCGGAAGTCTCCCAATGGTGCCACTCTGTGGACTTAATGGGAAAAGGGAGGAAAATGACGTTGATTTCTTGCTTCGGAGAGATCAGCGGCTCACGAGGAATGGAAAGAAACATCTTCTATTTTCTCTCGAAGTCTTCATCTAGCACTTCTGTCAATCCTGTATGGGGAATGCCTTGTAAGAAGGACATAATGCTAATCCACGTTCTCCACGGTCAAGGAAGCATCGTTCTTTAAAGAATGAATCCTTCACATCGTTCGTCGGAGCTTCTTAAAGGAGGGGCCCTTTAGGGACCTTAGACACTCGATCGTTAGATCGGCCACGCCCAACCCTCGACCTATGGGAATTTACTTACTGTCTTGTTCCACAAGGCAGGGAGAGGCTCTTTAGAGACTCGAGCGTATGCGAGAGGCTCAAAGAGACTCGACTGAAAGGAGTCTAGAAAGACTTCTACCAACATAATGAAAGAACCTTCCCACCTTGTACTGTTAGAGAAAGTTTTGATCCCAAAGAGCCCTTCTCAGTTTAGAAGGTGTTCTGAAGAGGGAAGTGGGAAGGTTTACTACAATGAGTCAAAGTTGTTATGATTGAATCTCAGAGGCATTCTTTTCATTTGGTAGATCCAAGTCCTTGGCCTATTTCAGGTTCACTCGGGGCTTTAGCAACTACCGTAGGAGGTGTGATGTACATGCATTCATATCAAGGGGGTGCAAGACTTCTCAGTTTAGGTCTCATCTTGATCCTCTATACCATGTTCGTATGGTGGCGCGATGTTCTACGCGAATCCACCTTGGAAGGACATCATACCAAAGTCGTACAAGACGGACTTCGATATGGTTTTATTCCCTTCATAGTGTCAGAGGTTCTCTTCTTTTTCGCTTTCTTCTGGGCGTCCTTCCATTCGTCTTTGTCACCTACGGTAGAGATCGGATCCTGCTGGCCGCCGAAAGGGATTCTTGTTTTAGATCCTTGGGCAATCCCTTTTCTTAATACCCTTATTCTCCTTTCATCTGGAGCTGCCGTAACTTGGGCTCATCATGCTATACTCGCGGGGAAGGAAAGACGCGCAGTTTATGCTTTAGTAGCTACCGTTTTAATGGCTCTAGTATCCACTGGCTTTCAAGTAATGGAATATTACCAAGCACCCTTCACGATCTCGGACAGTGTATATGGTTCTACCTTTTCCTTAGCAACCGGCTTCCACGGTTTTCATGTGATTATAGGGACTCTCTTCTCGATCGTCTGTGGTTTCCGCCAATATCTTGGTCATCTAACCAAGGAGCATCATGTTGGCTTTGAAGCAGCTGCATGGTATTGGCATTTTGTAGATGTGGTTTGGTTATTCCCATTTGTCTCTATCTATTGGTGGGGAGGTATATGAAGATGAAGGAAGCTTGAGCAATTCAAGCTCGAAGAGGGGATGAATCTATACGTATAACAAGTAAGTAAACAACCTAGGTGGGTTAAGTAGATTTCTCTTACTCGACTAAAAGGAGAGGCCTCTACGGTCGAGTTCTTTCGAATCTCCGGACCTACTTGTAGGACAAGAAAGTGAGTTCCTCCCTTACTTTAACAAGTAAGTGGGAGTTTACAAAGTATAACATCATCCAATTCCGTACCATCACTTCGTAGTCACGAGTGAGTCCTCAAACCCACCCTTGAAGTCGACTAACCCCTGCTTCCGTTGATTCTCGTCTCTTTCATTTCCCTACTGAACCTCTCTTTATTCTGACACATAAATGCAGGAATCGAAGAAATGATGGCAGATTATGTTCACCAAGAAATGACCCGTAGTTGGATCTCGGTCTATTTGAGAGTCTTTCTTTTCATCGTAATCAAAGATCTTTTCTTGTCAATCCTTCTTTTTCCAATTAACCGAAGAACCTAATGGTCATCCTTGGCCTGCTATCGCCAAGACCTATCTTAAGCACCTTCAACAGCTCTTGCTACCCTTCCCAACTTCCCCGCTCAACTTTGAAGCAGAAGCTGCTATAAGAGCCAGTACAACTATGACTAAGGAAGGAAGAAACTTTTTGACTGTCCTACGAGTATCTTCAGTTACGACTGATAGCTCCGTACTTTTTAATCCATTTCGTTCCAGTTCAAACCAGACTGAAAGAAGGAGTTTATGCATTAAAAAAGAGGAGATCATACCTAAATACATAATTTAGGAGAGGTCCCCAATCTATTACAAAAATTTTTTAATTGCTTTAAAGACCTTTTTAAATATAAGATTTTTCTGGAGGTTCACTGATCGCTTCTTTTTCTGCCTTATAGCCATCGGAGGGACAGTCGACAACTCTTTCCAGACCTTGAATTGGGAGCAAAGGTTTACATTAAATTATGAGATCTCTGGTCAACTGAGTAAACTTTGAGCTATCATCTTTATATAATACCTTTTAGTAGAGGCCTTGCTAAGTGCTAAGATATTCACTCACGGCACTTTTGCTAGTGCTGGTGGTACAGGTACAGCTAAACGCAATCTTTTCTTCAAAGAAAGATAAGCTACACCAAGTATGCTGCTAGAGATAGCAAGTTTACCGAGATTGCTATCGCTTGTCACATACAAACTGCTTCATCGCTAACACTTCTTTCCCTATGAAATGTAACATAGGATTCCCACCTGTGAAAACAGTTTGACTACATCTCCAACCAAGAATGAGCGGGTGTGAGCACCTAGACGTAATACCTTCTTCAAGAAGCAAAGCAGCAAAACAACGAGCTCCACTAATCTAGTCTTTCCGAGATATTTGCTAACGCTCGTAAACTCCAAACTAACATCGGTCGTAGAACTTCTTTTATGCAAGAAGAGGTCAGCTACTTAGTTCTTCGTCACTACGCTCCTACACTATAGTAAATCTGATTACTCTCTAAGGCCCATGTAGACACGTTTAGCGGCCTTTCATTTAATTTAAGCAATGCTCGCTTTTCTTTTTATATAATATTGTAAAGGAGTCACGCAGAAGGACGCTTTTAGCTTCTCTATTCGATTCATAAAAGGAACTTTGCCCCGCTTCGATCTGTCTGCTGCCCCGCTTATTTACCAATTTTTTTGAAAGGCCTGTCTTCTCGGCTATTACTCGAAAAGGAATTGTGTAGACGTCAGTACCAGCCTTCAAGAGAAAGCTATTTCCCTCTCGTCACCTAACTAGTAGAATTTTCGCGAAAAGCGGATGACTGAGCTTTCCGTCTCACTCATCTTACCAACGATCTTTCTCAATCGAAGACCCGGATTCCCGACTTGTGGTTCAATTTCTTCGTCGTCAACCGGGATCCCTAGTCTTGTATCTAGGATCTCTTCCATTGCTTGTTGATTTCCTACCCGATCTATATATCCTTATTGTTCATTCGCTCTCTTTACAGGATGGTCTCTAAGTGGTAGTTCAAAGAATTAAGTTGAGGGACCTGGAAGCCACAAAGATTATAGATTCTAGACCCCTTTTTTCTAGTTACATCGAGACAGCCAGAACCTCCGGGATCAGAATCATACCTTGCTTAGCAACAGGAAACACAGATTGCTAACGCTTGGAGACTTACTCTCTATCGCTCATAGCTTGTAAAGTTAGCGCTCGAAGCTTGGTCGCCCAAATTTACTTTTCCCACCTCACAGTTAGGATCTACTTTCCATCAAGTGAAAACGAGGTCCAGTCAGATATAAAGGCATTCCAAGGGCCTCTCCTGGATTGACAAAGGCACGTCCTCATCAATACCCATTCACATAGACAGCACGCCCATCTGCCCTATCGAACGTCGGGTTCTCAAGATTTGTTTAGTAAAATAGCACCCTTCTGATCGTTCCTTTCATCAAACTGATAACCTCTTTTGAATCAAATGAGACAAGTCTCAGCCAGATTGAAACAGTCAATTTTGCTGGGATCTTCGAGACCTCCTACTTTATATTGTGCAACAGAGTTATACTTACATTCACCGGCTCGGGACTGACCTTCATATCCTCAGTGTTATAGAGGAGGAACCTGCTATAGTAGGGTCAGAAGAGTCGAACTGGTTTGAGAAGCTTCCTGCTCCCTAGGTCTGAACCACCTATACAGAGGGATTGAGCGTCTCTTTCATTGCCTCCAGTTTATCAGTAAGCAGCTTCTCGAGATAAATTAAAAGCGACTGGAATTCCAAAGTAGGCTAGATGTGAAGCCGTTGGCTATACGTATGTGTAAGCGGAGACTTCCATCATCTCGAGAAAGGTTGTCCTTTCTCATACTGACTTTGCATATTGAGGAACAAAAAGGAATAAGATTATATAATTCCGATCTATATCGTAACGATTTTAGGGCGGGAGATGCGCGGTCATCTTCTTTTTCAGACCGTGTTTAATTATTTAAGCAAATAGGTTCCTTTTACGATTCTAAGCCAGGCAGAACCTCTCATCTTAGAAGAGTATTTCGGTCTTTCAACAAGTGGTGCAGAGCTTACAAGCTAGGGGGCATTCCACAGTGATAGTATCACATCATGTCCTCGTCCGTACTAGAATGAATCAATTGGTCAAAGCATTCAGCAAGAAGTGGAGTGAGTTCGCGAAGTAAGGTACATTAGAGTGACTCAAGCCAACATTCTTTCTTACCAAGGGGTGCTCTTCCGTACCTTCCCATATGATGAATCAGTCATTGAGTAGAGGGAGAGAACAGCTCCGTATACCGTCAGTTGTTTACAGCTATCGTTCCACTCCAACAATCTCAGCGTCTTCACGGGCCCTCGCCTCACCCTCGCACCTCTGCTTTCAGGACCCATCTTGTTTTCCGGATGAAGGGAAGCGCGTTCACTCGGGAGTAGGAACTCGCTTCTCCGTTAACAGCAACAAGAGTCACTTAAGGAACTCTTAACAAAAGGTTTTGACTCTTGAAGATGGGATAAACCTTTAAATGACTTAATCAGAGCAGAGTAAACCGCTGTGGGCTAGAAACTGGCTATAAGTGTCAGGGCTTACGACTCAAACTTGATCTCCCATTGCCTGTAAGAGAACTTCCTCGCCTAAGAGACTTAAGGGCTTGAGAGACTTTGCCCTATCCACTACTCCTTATCCAATAGATGGAAGGTCTTATCTTTGTCCTGGTACTGGCTCTGCAAGGAAAATATAAGCATACCGTATTCGATCGTATAGAACAGGCCTTCCCTCGTATGCAACCTATTATCGGCTAAAGGATATATATTCAGAATAAATTAGGCACTTCATATAGGGATAAGGCTCACACCTACCTTTGGCAGAGTATCTCACTACACAAGGGTTTACTTTTCCTTTGAATCCTAAAGAGGGAGTACTCCCATTAATCGCTGTTGCCGGTTTCAATACCCCGAGCTAAGAGGATCATGAATGGAATTAAAGTATACAAATACTGGCAATAAAGAGAAGCCGGGTATGAGCTCTTATTCGTTTATGGTATTCAAGCGAAGCCAAGCCGAGCTAAGGGAATGAAGGAAGGCTTGCCTATACGTCTTTCTAGCGTATGCGCTGTTCCTTTCGATTGGAGCCTGTCGCTACCTGGATCAATCAGCCTATTCTAGTTCGCCTTGTGTCATCCTAATTGAGTGAAGTTCCGTTGAGAGCCTTCGTTCCGTTCCCACACGGATTGAGAGTAAAGGCAAGGACTTCGGGGTGAGGTTCCCTTGCTTGAGGATTCTTCCTAGGGTTCCGTCTCATTTATCTTAATTTGAGTGGACTGAATCTGTGCTTTCGAATTCATCCTTCCCTTGGAATGACCCCTGACTTGAACCTTTGAGGCCTACTGACTCCTGTAAAAAGCAGTAACCTTGCCCATTAGCAAAGACAATTCCTCCATCACTGAGAGTTCGCTTGACTTCCTTTGAGCGCTTGGACCGGCTCCTTGTTTTCGAAGTCCTCTTTGCTTTCCCCGATTGGAAGCAATAAGAGTAGTCCGCTCGTCCCTTCGTGACCTCGTTAGCTTCAACAACGAATACGAAGAGTCAAAAGACTCGAGCCTATTGGCTATAGCTCTCATTCTTTCAGATTGTGTCAGTCTCTCACTACCCAAACCCAAAGACTTTAGCCTGTGTTCCGTGGCTCGGCTATAAGATGATGGGGTCTCTCTTGCAAGCGTGCTTCCTTTACTCTATAAACTGAATTGGATTGGTTTTCAAATGCTTCTGGTTTTTCCACTCCGCTGGCAGCCTTTACTGCTTGTGACGGTATTCGCCCTGCCTTTGGCCAATATCTGAGAGCCCAATTCCTTAGTGCTTTCTCCGACTAGATCTTTCAAAGAAATATATCACCGCGGGAAGGGGTTGGACAATGAATGAAGTGGAGAGGAAGACGAATCACTCTCAGTAGCACTCCAGCGGGGATCCAGTTGCAAGACCAAATCATATTGAATCAATATGGGCTAAGTAGAATGACCTTCTCGTGCTCTTTCAGAGCCTTTGCTCCTATTTAACATGCAAAGGATTGAATCCTGTTTTGAACTAAGAAATGGGGGTTTTCCAGAGAAGTCAGAGATTGGGCATCTGATCCGGGGGAGTGTGCGCGGGTTATCAGTAGCTTACCTTGCCGTCCAGGAAGTTAGCCCACAGATGTAAATGAAATGACTTTGTAGGCGCAGGGGACCACAAAGCAGCGACTCTTATGACCTTCAGTTTAGGCGGCTCAGTACCGTTGGCGATGTGTTGATCTATTCCGACTCTCTCGTCTGGTCTCCGCCAACTCATGCAAGATAGGGTACTCCATGAATCCAATATAAGAGAATCCAATCAATATTAGTGAGCAGGTGCAAAAAAGGAATTCCCATAGGTTATTAGACTCAAAATTGAAGGAATTTAACAGAAAGAGCTATTTTAATTACGAGATTGCATTTCCCCTCTTTTATATTAAGTAATGACTCTTGGCGCATCTAAGCCATATCCTTAACAAGATAGGCAATTGAAAGAATTGCTTTCTTACGTAAGCACTATTGGGGGGTTTACCCACTCGAACGTAGAGAGAGGATCTCGAATGAATACGTAGAGGCTACGTTATGAGAATATAAAGTAATTTCTATTAAATCACGTACCCCCCTACTGGTTCTCCATCTTAGAAGCCATATCCTTTACAAGGTTGGAAATCCCTAACCTTACTCGCCGGTCATCTTACTAATCATACACAAGAATGCGGGAATCAAAGAAGGTTATTTACACGCTTACTTGTTAGAGTAAGAAAAGAACCCGAGATGTGATAGGTCAAATAAATTTACATCAATGATCTATCCGCAAATTGATTCCTGAATAGATGGTCTAAGGGGGCTATAAGTATGCTACTGCTAGAAGGGCTGTTCACTTAAAATTGTCTTTTGTAACTCCTCTATCGGAGTCTAGCCTTGAATGCTATTAATGAATTCAACCGCAATAGTTCCTCGTACTCGGAAAGTAATAACGAAAATGGCTAACCCAATAGCAGATTCCGCCGCTGCCACCGTTGGAACCAATGAAGCAAATGATTGACCCATCATATCATCTGAAGAAACGGAGAATACCAAAAAGTTCACATTCACTGCTAGTAACATTGATTCGATTGGCATTGACATTATAGGAATATTTCGTCTATTAAGGAGGATGCCCCGGATACCTGAAATAGAGATGATCATGGAAAAAGTAAAATATTTGATCGGATCCATTTCGGGTACGTGGAATCTAAGAGAAATTCAAAGGAAAAATATGGAGTCAACAAGCAACGGCTCCTACCTATAAAGCCGTTGCGCGTTAGCGCGCGCATCCGTTTTCTTGGACCCTTGTAGAACAAGAAAGAAAGTGGGTAAATGACCTTACTCTAGCAAGTCAGTCAGTGTAGAACACTACCTTAATTGCCTTTCACTAAGGCGGGGACAGGATTCGAACCTGTAGCCTTCAGGTCATGAGCCTGATGAGTTGACCAATTCCTCTACCCCGCTAAAGCACCGGATGGAGAGGGATTCGAACCCCCGGTCTTACTATGCAAGACTTCGGTTTTCAAGACCGACTCTTTCAACCGCTCAGACATCCATCCAAGGAATTGACTCTTGCAGATAAATCTTTATAGTTGGGATCTTCCTGTCCCTTTTCTTGATGGGCGAATGACGGGGATTGAACCCGCGGATCATGGATTCACAATCCACTGCCTTGAACCACTTGGCTACATCCGCCCCGTAACTCCTAAACTTTAGCGCGTCAGTGGAGGAGGAGAAATTCATTGATCGATTAAATTGGATCTTAGGTCGGGACTGACGGGGCTCGAACCCGCAGCTTCCGCCTTGACAGGGCGGTGCTCTGACCAATTAAACTACAATCCCAGGATGGGTCTTTCTCTCTTTCAGAGCCGTTAGTCTCTCTGCTCGTGGCATTGAGTTCCCATCTCGATCTCCGAAAGCTAATGAGTACCTATCTATGAAATTACTCCAGATAGCGAGCGATCACTCAGCAATGAAACCGCCGGCCGGGGATGAGTACCTATCCCTTACGGGAATCGAACCCGTGTCTTCGACATGAAAAGACGATGTCCTAACCACTGGACGAAAGGGACAAAAAATGCTTCAGCTCGCGTCTAAGTTTGGGTATAGCGGGACTTGAACCTGCGACCATTAGGTTAAAAGCCCAATGCTCTACCAACTGAGCTATACACCCGGTAAAGGATCGGTATAGGCTTAGTAGGGCTTGAACCTACAATATTACCGTTATGAGCGGTACGTTTCAACCAATTAAACTATAAGCCTCTACAATAAACAAATCGCTCGAGAGGAATGAAAAGTCTCAATCACTGTCCTTTGATGCCGAAAGTTCTCATAGCAGGGGATCTATGAACTGGGGGAGAGGCCAAGGACGGGCTCGAACCGTCATTCCAGGATTTGCAGTCCAATACATTTCCATTATGTTACCTAGCCAACTCATTGCGTCTCATAAACTCTTTTTCTATTATATTAAGTTAACTGGGAGAGGTAGGATTCGAACCTACGTAGGAAAAACTCCAACAGATTTACAGTCTGTCGCTTTTGACCGCTCGGCCACTCTCCCTAAATTGAACTCTCCTCAAGTAGGAATTGAACCCACGACCAATCAGTTAACAGCCGACCGCTCTACCACTGAGCTACTGAGGAACAACGGACGACAGCTCTTATGATTATCTTTCTTTTAAGTCATTCTTTTCAACACGCTCTGTAGGATTTGAACCCACGACATCGGGTTTTGGAGACCCACGTTCTACCGAACTGAACTAAGAGCGTTTTCTTAGAGAAGAAAGCTGACCTCTTGCAATCCAGGGTTCTGTACCAGCATTCCGATGTCTTTCTCGTATTCATTAGACCTGTCCAATACTCAAGTCCCTATCTCTGGTCTTGTTCCTATTTATGAATGCACCAATTGAATGAACCTAAGTACTAAAGAGTTGAAAGAAGAAGTGAATTGCACGAGCTAAGAAATTCACTTATATTAAAATGAAAGAACTTTTCATTCTTATACTAAAAGAAAACAACTGTATTTGTCCGAACGAACTCAACCCAACTAACGAAAGAAAGAACTCCACTAATTAGACTTGGTAATGAATCTCTGTCCTAAAAGGACTTATAGTCATTACGAAGCGCTCTATCTGACAACCTGGTTCTGCTCACTTATTATACGAAATTCATGGTCAATCCGATCTTGAACTACGAAAAACCTTATCTGCAAAGTCTGGATATCCTCGTTTTGTAAGAGAAAGCCTGCTTTGTAAATAAATTTGACATGACATCTGCTTCCATTAGATTGTTCTGTGATAAAGATAGAACATATGAGTCAGTAAACTCCCTAAGAAAGACGATTTGAACCTACTATATCCCTTTTTGAGACCCACTTTCATCACATTAGAGATGAACCTGGCAATGGATGGATGCAAAACAAAGGAAACCTGGGAGAAGAAGGCAATAACCAAAGAGAGCTGCTTTTGCGCCATGACTCACCTCATATTAACATAGTAGAGATCAGACCCATATAGAGACTTCATAAGAGACCATTTCAGCTGCATGAAACGATTCGTTCTTCTCATATGATGAAACTTGATTCAAAGCTAAAAGCCTCAGAAAACTAGGCACTTTAGAGATCCAGTTGAGACAGTGTTTTTCAGACACGATGCAAATATCAGACTCTTAGACCGGTGCTCAAACCTTTGCTAGAGATCCATTTTCTCCAGTCGATTCATTGCAACGGATTTTCTCTCGAAAACGGGTCATTCCTCAGTTTGAGAATCCTGCTGATCCCTAGAAAACCAGATCCATCATTACATAAGTCAATATAGACGGGACACTTTCGGATCCAATGTCCGATCTATCTCTTCAAATCGCAACTTAGAGCATTCATCAGTCGAGAAAGTGGAACTAAAGAGCGACGAAGACCTCAACGAAGGGAATTTCTCAACTCATTAGTGAAACTGCAAAAGAAGAACTTCTCTCATCGATCAATTCACGAACTCGGAACTAAGGGACTCACTTTCTAACCTAGTGAACCGAGCGTACAAAAGAAGACTTCTTCTCTTAATATAAAAGTTGGATTATCAGTCAAGCTTGAAGCCTCAAAAAACTAGGCACTTTAGATATCAGTTGAACAAGTCATTCATCAATAGCCGAACTAAGGTGAGAGGCCCAAGTCCAATCTGTTGGTCAATCTTCGTCAGGTAGGAGGAAGAACATCTACAGACGAAATCAATACAAGGATAGCTCATCAGCTACTTGCTTTTGCCACCCTATGAAGTAAATTTTCAATGTTAGGACTTATTTTCGTTGACTAGACCCTGTCTTGAATTTAGTTAAAAAGACTGAAGCGCTTCATACTGAATTGACACGTAAACTATGGAAGAAGCCAGAAGAGAAGCTGATGGAACAGATGGATCCTACCGATTATTGAGATTTCTAGGCTCTGGCGTGTAATTATAAAACCTCTTTCAGTCCCTAAATGGGATAGGCCCTCTTCGAGCGGTTTTATAAGTCAGCCAGTAAAGACCCAGTGAATGCTTGCAAAAGGTTCCAAAAAAAAGGAGATCTTGTAACTTACAGACTTTAATGCCCTACACAAAATTGAGTAAAGCGAAGCTTTCGAAGTGGACCCTACAAATATTACATTGATTAGCTGGGCCAGCCCAATAGTAGTGAAGCTTGCCGGAACTTACTTTGTCAATCTAATCTTTCAGAGAAGGCTCTGTATGCCCCTGATCGCCAGGATCTCCGAATTCCCTCTCTCATTCTACGCCAAATGCTAGGCGGTGATCCGAACAGCTGCGGCTCCCCTCCCTTCTTTCGCTGGCTAACCTGAATAAATCGCTATGGAAGGGAAAACATATTGAGAAGGGCTTCGATTGAGGATATGCTCCTGCTGACCTTTCTTTTCTGTAATATCCTCTTCTTCGAACTTACGCAAATCTTCCTCTAGTATTCACTTCGATTTGATTGCCCTGAAGGCATGAGTAAAGGCAAGGAATGAGTAAGGCTAGAATCGCAAGTAAACTCATATATCGAAGAAGTCTGTTTTTAAAGGTCTAAGCAAGAGTGGCAAGTGGCAAATAGTATGCCCCTCAACCCTTAGTGAGTCTCATTTGTTAAGAAGTGAGTCAAAGGCACCGGATGATCCCTCTCAAAATGTGGATAGCATGGTAAACAAGAACTCTATAAGTCTCCTTAAGTAACCCTCCAGCTCAAGTATTGGTGTTTTTCATTAGTTCGTTCGTTTGTAAGAAAGACTAGATTCCACTACATGTAACGTAACCCCTCTAGGTTGGAGTTAGGGGACCCATTCCCAGTAGCTTTGCTTTAGTGATCGAGTAATGTCATATAATAAGGTAACTTGTTTTGTCAGAATAGGTTATAATGACTGGGCCTCCTAAACCCGTTAGTTGTAGAAGCAAGTGAACCTCCTCTGGAAGTAGGTCTATTAGAAAGGATGTTAAACCCTCTGACTCAAGTTGAGATAAAGAATACAATTCCCTTTATTCGCGAAAGCATGAGTTCGGTAAACGAGTCCCTTTGGAAGAATAGATTCCAAGACATGTGAACCCTCTTTCGTAGCGTGAGGAGTCGTATTTGTGGAGTTATGATCCCGACTGAGTGGACCCTTATAGAGGAAGAACGACGTTTGACGGCTAACACTTCTTCCCTCGCCCTGCTTGTATGGATTTCTTTCATTACTGTATTTGCTTATCGGGCAGAGATTTCTCCATCCAATATTGCAGTTGAAGAGGATTATTCTTTTGGGTTTTATAGATCCAATTGCACTTTGAATAAAAAAAACTCAATTGTACGTGAGTGGACACGGCTTTCATCTTTAGATCTGAATCTGAGGGATAGGCCGGGGAAGAAGAGCCAGCCCCAAGCTGCTCAACAGTAGCTCAGCTCCTAACCGAGTTTCCTTCCGCTGTTGAGCTAACGTTGTTTTTATTTCGTCTGTAGCTCTCGTTCCTAAGCGAAGATTGATTGACGAAGACGGATATTCGTTATTGGGGATTGGAGTTACCTTGCTTGACACTAAGTACATTATCTGACATGCCCAGCATTGCGGTCATTCTTCCTAAATTGGTGTCCAATCCTAGCTTTGGTACAGGTCCCGTGTTCCCATTAGCAAGAACCTTCTCTTATAAATGAGTTGTTTAGGGGCTTATTAACAATAGGGCCTGTGAATGCCCTTTAAACCGGGCTGAGATGCGAGATTTCCCTTAAATCTACCAAGTCCCGCGATAGAGAAAAGAACGAAAGAACACTCACTTTTCTCGTAAGAGAAGTCAAACTTAAATTAACTACCAAATTCGTCTCTCTCCAATATGAGGGTTCTATACTAGCCATGGCAGGTCAATGGAATTCGTCAGAAAAAGCAGAGGCCAGTAAGTAGATAGAGTCAGTGAGACATGGAATGATATGCCGTGAGTGATACCGAGAAATATCATAAGAAAGAAGAAAGCCAGTTTTCCCCTTCATGGGTATCCGAGTCTCTAGAACCAAAACTCAAATCTTGAAATGACATAGATAGACACTTTCTCGAATTGACATAGAAAGTTCCTGTTCGGTCGAGTCACTAGTCAGTTCCTCTCCTTTCAGTCGAGTCTCTAAAGAGCCTCTCGCATACGCTCGAGTCCCTCACTCTAAGCAAGTGAGTCACTTTATCCCTCACATGTAGGACATATGAGTTCTTTCAGACCTCCGGGCCTCCTGCGGGATGATTAACAAAGCAGAAGGAAATGAGCACGCAATGTCAATAAACGAATTCTCTCATTATTCGTTATTTCCGGGTCTTTTCATTGCATTCACTTACAACAAGAAACAAACACCAGCGTTTGGAGCATCACCTGCATTTTTGTGTATTCTTCTTCCTTTCCTTGGTCTTTCGTTCTGTCATATTCCTAATAACCTATCCAATTACAACGTATTAACCGCTAATGCACCTTTCATTTATCAAATCTCAGGGACATGGTCTAATCATGAAGGTAGTATTTTATCATGGTGTTGGATCTCAAGTTTGTATGGATTCCTTCTTTGTTACCGGGGTCGCCCCAAGAGCCATAATGTCTCAAAGCGAGGAGGCCCTAGGGAAACTCTTTTCTTTTCCTTTGTCTCGAACTTCGTGAGGAACTCACAACTGGCCAAGGAAAAAAGGATGAGTTCTTTCTTGCATCTGGCACGAGATGACAAAGAGAGAGTTTCGTCTATCGATGAACAGCGGAATGACGTAGCTGTTGTTGGCATTGCTTTGTTTTTCTCTCCTTTCCTATTAGCGAGTTCCGATCCTTTTGTTCTCAATTTCTTCGTTCGTACCGAACCGCTTGCAGAATCAAACCCTGTATTACAAGATCCTATATTAGCTATACATCCTCCTTGCATATATGCCGGAGACATCGCCAGTGCTATGGGCTTTGGACTATGTAGATCCAAAATTTTGAATGGGATTGTGGCACGTCACTCGCCGCCAATGCGGAATGATGCCGCCGAAAAGAATGGAACCTTGCTTCGCTCTGCTGGATGCGTCGGATCCCGACTCCTGAAATTCAAAGATGTAGGCACCACTACTTCGTCTCTTTGTTGGACCGCCGGCGCGAGCACAGTGGTTTCTGACCAGGAACAGGAACCTATTCGAATTTGGATCTTGACATGTCGGTGCTTTTTAACCGTAGGCATCTTGCCAGGAAGTTGGTGGGCTCATCATGAATTAGGTTGGGGTGGCTGGTGGTTTCGGGATCCCGTAGAAAATGCTTCTTTTATGCCTCGGGTATTAGCCACAGCTTGTATTCATTCAGTCATTCTACCACTTCTGAATTCTTGGACCTTGCTTCTGAATATTGTCACTCTTCTATCCTGTGTCTTAGGAACCTCTTCAATACGGTCCGGGTTGCTAGCTTCCGTTCATAGTTTTGCGACAGATGATACACGAGGACTCTTTCTCTGGCGCTTCTTCCTTCTAATGACCGGCATATCTATTATTCTTTTCTCCCATATGAAGCAGCAGGCATCGTTCCATAGAACCTATCAAAAAGAGATGGTTGTGGCGCGAGCACGAGGCGGTAGATAATCATCCTGAGATCTTCAGGTCTAGTGGCATCAATATGTTATCCTTCGCTTTCTTGATCCCTTTTCTGTTATTTGGCTCGAGACTACATGCATTCCCTATCACTGCAAGATGGGTAAAAAAGTTCAGTGAACTATTCGCGTTTACTTTGAGCGTCTTCTCTAGAGAAGCTTTGTTCTCAGATAGAGCAGATGGTCCAACTGCAGAACTTTTTCTTTTTCATTACTTCCATGGTCGTCCTTTGTGGCACGGCAGCACCCGTCTTATTGAAATGGTTTGTCAGTAGAGATGTTTCCACAGGTGCCCCTTCTTTCAATGGTACTATAATTCCTATTTCTATCTCTGTATTCCCTCTTTTGGTCTATCTACATTCCAGGAAATTCATACGCTCCATCGACGGAGCCAAAAGTGGAGTCTTGGTCAGAGCAAGCCGTCCTATTCTATTACCATACATAATTGGGAGAAGCTCATCCAAAAATAGAGCTAGAAACGCTTCATTTCCTTTCGTTCCTCTTCTTCATTTCCTTCTTCTCGAATCCAAGGGTGACTTGTCATATTTAGAATCTTTCTGCGGTGTGCTCTGTTTACTATTCTTTCGTACTCTCTTCTCTTTACCACGCGATAGGTCAGCGAAGCGTGAGCGGGCGCGGAGAATGAAGATTCATCTTTCACATGGAGGAGTGTGCATCTTTATGTTGGGTGTTCTTCTGTCTAACACAAAGAAGATACAGTTCACTCAACGATTGCCTTTGGGTTCCGAACTCAATATGGGCAAGGAGCGTTGTTCTTTGCGAGGTCTCGATCATTTACATGGACCCACTTTTCGTGGAATTTGTGGGAATTTGATGATCTATAAACCGTCCCTAACGAAGGATCGGCTCATCTTTGAGCATGATTCATCACTTCGTGCCGCCCTGACAAGCTTGCCAATAGCCTCATATGAGAATGGCAAACTGGAGCAATTTCTGCATCGGTGGATGAAAAATAGCGAACAGAAGAATTTCTGGTTGACCATGTTCCCAGAAAAAAGATACTTCTTTTCTATTCGAGAAACGACGAGCACGACTGAAGTGGCTATACATACAAATCTATTTACGGATCTATATGCTTCGATTGGAACAGGAAGTTCCAGAACAGGCGGCTGGTATACGACCCTAATGAAACTGCCTTTTATCTTTTGTATTCGGATAGGATTTCTGTTGGCTTCGTCGGGAGGCTCGCGTAGTTTGAGAATTCTCCTCAAAAAGGAGAAGTTGCATTGGAATCGAGAAAGGTTAGTTCATAATTGCGTAAAAGGAGTCGATGTTACGCGGCGTTCAGTCGAGAAGTGAATGATTTAGAAGGAATAAGTAAGAAATTGAGACGACTCTTTCTTGAACTATTCCATAAACAGATCTTCCCCTCTACGCCAATCACGAGTTTTTCTCTATTCCTCTCGTATATCGTCATCACGCCCTTAATGATAGGTTTTGAAAAAGACTTTTCATGTCATTCCCATTTAGGTTCGATTCGGATCCCTCTGTTGTTTCCTTCTCCTACCGAACCTTTTCCTCGAAATGAGAAAGAGGATGGTACACTGGAATTGTATTACTTAAGTGCTTATTGTTTGCCAAAAATCCTACTTCTACAATTGGTAGGTCGCCGGGTTATTCAAATAAGTCGTGTTTTCTGTGGTTTTCCTATGTTGCAACTTCTGTACCAATTCGATCGATCCGGAATGGATCGGCTAAACATTCTATTAGGGAGCCCGGTCTTGACTCTTCTGTGTGGTATTCATTCTCGTTCGGCTCTTGGAATTACATCTAGCAGTGGTTGGAACAGCTCGCAAAATTCAACGACTTCACCTACTTCATTACCCCTAACCGTTTCCCGTACCTCTATTGAAACAGAATGGTTTCATGTTCCTTCATCGATTGGTTATTCCTTTCTCTTCGTCTCTCTTTTTCCCATTTTGGTCTCGATTTGTTTAAAAGATTGAAGAGCCTTTCTTGATATCGGCCACGGACCAACAACTGTAATCTATTCCTCCTCTATCATGTGTATGGAGCAATTTACTTAAGAAACCTAGTAATCTTCACTAGTCACTTATTGCTTATTGACCTTCCCCAAACTCCCTGTCAGGCTGAGCACCCTCGCCCGCTTCAGTCATTAAAATCTTCACAGTTAGGTCACATGATCCCAGGTTTCAGAAAGGGGCAGTAGGATTTCACAGATGGTTTCCCGTTTCAATCAAGAACGTCCCGGTTTCTGACGAGAAAAAGACTAATCAATCAGTCACATTCAGCTAATAAAGGGGTCAAGGTACTTTCCAGACTCTAGAATAGGTTCCCACAATTCATGCATCAGTCAAACAAACTAGCCTAGCTGAGTCCTCCAGTAAGTCTCGAACCTAATGCATCGGAATAAAGTCGGCGGATGACTCTTAAGCATCAAGATTTTCTATACGCTTCTGAAGGCGGAAACCCAAGTTTATTACCCTTCGGGAGTGATTCCCTATTAGTGTCTATTTTATGTGTAGAGAGAGGGGATGAGTACAGAGTTTCTTAATAATGCTAGGGCTAGAGGTCAGATGAAGAGTAATCTTTGGATTCTTTGGTCTTCTGATTATGCTAGACCTGCGGTGATAAGTAAAAGTAAGCAAGCAATTTCTGTGGTCCAAGAAAACGGATGCGCGTGCTAACGCGCAACGGCTTTATAGGTAGGAGCCGTTGCTTGTTGGGCTTGTCGTCTTCTCCAGTAATGTATGCAATGAAGGAATTAAAAAAGGGGTCAGGCATGCTGCTTCTGCAGCAGCTGCGGAAGACAAAGCAAATACCACTGCTCTTGGCCCTAGCTCTTGAAAGACAACATATCCAAGCTTTGCTTCGTGCCAAATGACATCCTTTCGAACTCTCCTTTTTGTGCAATTGAATGTGTCTCAGATCTCGCCTTGAAGGAGAATTTCGTTCTATCTTGTTCCAAATAGCCTTTCTGCAGATGACCGACACTTTGAAATCATATGTTTCCATCTTGATATCGAACCGCGCCTTATATGAGCATCTTTTCATCATTAAAATTGGGCTTATTGAAATGGTTAACCGGAGTTACTACAAGAGCGAGACTTTAGTTTCTATTCCACTTCGTTAGCAGATCACTTGAGACTTATAGCCGAGCTAAGGTCCACCGTAGGGTGTGGCTCCCTTTAGTATAGAGGATACTTGCTTTCCTAGGGCGTACATGGGCCGATATATTATCCCATTCTTTTGTTATACTCCACTTTTCACGAACGAAGCATTTGAGCCAACTCTACGCAGGCTAAATTACTATTGCTTTGTCTTTAGTTACGATCAGATGGGAGTTCCCGGGAGGTCCTATTCCACTAGTTAATATATAGAGCGGTGAAACTTACGGATAGTTGCTCGGTATTTCCAAATCGTAGGACACCATATGAATTCTGTTTGTTCCACATAAGGCATCTCGGCCATGAGCAGCTAGTTAGACTCATGAGGCTGATGCTCCGATCTATATAAACAGAAGAAGGGTTTACGGAAAAAGCAACTAGCCGGTTACGAAGGAACTCTCGGCTACTTCTTCGTTTCAACTAGTCAGCTTCGGCCAAAAAGACTACTTGGAGGATTTCGAAATAGGACAGTCTCTGGTGGGTTCCCCGGTTCCCAGGGTTAAGGTATTCCCTATTATGAGCCTACTCAGATCAGAACTAGTTGATTATCTTTCGCCGGCCAACCTTCGCCTGCTGAGATCCCAAGTCTCTAAGTGGGCCCTCTTGGCCACCCATGACCTTGGCTTTTTAGAGAATCCCGGTCCTCTATCGTAGGACTTCTAGCTCGATAGTCCAACGGGTGGGTTTCGTTCCAGTTTCGAGTGTCTTCTTGGATAGTTATAGCGGCCCATAGGCGCGAGATGTACCTTGTGGGGGGGCGGCGGTCCCCTGGACATAGTCCTTTCAGGCAGTGGCCGTTTAGTCCATGGTCCATTGGATGGTCGGTGCAAGGCCAGAAATTGGAACACATTGATTCCGCTCGTTCCCGTCCTTCGCTTCAGGGCCTGTCCCTCAGTGTGGTCAGTACCTAAGACTGTCGGGCAGCGAAGCTTACACTTGTTCACTTAACGGTTCACCAGGGCCTCTTTCCTCCTCCCTTTTCTGCTCACTCGTACCCCATAGGGAGGAACTGACTTTCTTTCTTGTCCCACAAGGAAGGTCTGAAAGAACTCATATGTCCTACATGTGAGGGAGTCGACTGAACATCTCAGCCATTGGCGGGAATTTCGCCCGCATCCGATCCCCAATTCTTGTTCACCGTGGATGATCTGGGTGAATTGTGACCTCGTACGATCGTGTCGGGTGAGCAAGAGCCGCTTCGTCACAGTACTGACTTATGGGCTAACGGGTCACACTTTGGCCAAGTATCCTACAAAGAGACTCCCGAAAGCCAGAAGTATTAAAGGAATGGCCATAGGAATGGGCGCATCATGACATCTCTTGATGTCTCGCCCGAATGAATTAGTAGGTACTAGAAATGTTAGAAAAAGTGAACGAAAGGAGTAATAAGAAGTGAAAAGGACAGAGACACTTCCCAACCAGAAAGCAAAGTTCCCACTGATGGTATACTTAGTGTAAGCGAGCTCTAAGATCACATCTTTGGAATAAAATCCAGTTAGAAAAGGAAATCCAATGAGAGATAAGCTGCCCATGAGCATCATGGCATAGGTCAAAGGAAAGGAGGAGGCAAGCCCTCCCATCTTCCGCATATCTTGCTCATCCGACATGGCATGAATGACCGAACCTGCACTCAGGAAGAGTAATGCTTTGAAAAAGGCGTGATTCATTAAGTGAAAGACGCTAACCGAATAGTTAGAGATGCCGCAAGCAAAGATCATATAGCCTAATTGACTGCAAGTTGAATAAGCTATGACCCTCTTTGAATCGTTCTGTAATATTCCAGTAGTTGCCGCAAGGAATGACGTCGTAGCTCCTGCAGAAGTAATCACAATCAAAGCCGTAGGTGGATATTCAAATAAAGGGGAGCACCTTGCTATCATGAAAACGCCAGCAGTGACCGTAGTAGCTGCATGAATCAAAGCGGATACTGGCGTGGGACCCTCCATAGCATCGGGTGACCAAGTATGCAATCCTATCTGTGCAGATTTCCCAGCAGCACCAATAAGAAGTAAAATACAAATTAGAGTGATGGCATTAAATCTCATATTGCAAAAAATCCAAGAGTTTCTAGGGGCACTAGCACGAGCAAAAATGGTTGAAAAGTCTACTGTTTGAAAGAGAGTAAAACGACCCGAAATCCCAGGAGCTAATCCAAAATCACCTACTCGATTGACAGGCATAGCTTTTGTAGCTGCTTTATCTGCCTGAAGTCGTGTAAACCAGAAATGAATTAACAAATATGAAGCAAGACCTACTCCCTCCCATCCCAGGAATAATTGAAGAAAGTTATCTCCAGTCACCAACATTGGCATAAAAAAAGTAGGAATGGATAAATAACACATAAATCGAGGGCTATGCGGATCCTCGGACATATATGAAATGGAATAAAGATGGACCAAGCTACTTATGAATGTAACCACAATTAACATTACGACGGTCAGGCTATCGAACACGGAGTCAGAAGTGAATTACGAGTCAGACCAATCTGCGAATCGAGCGAGTTCCGTGGCTCTCATTCTAATTCAGTGCTCTCCGAACCGTGCGGGAAGGTTGACCTTCACACGGCTCACCAACTTGATCTTTCTGCAGTCTGAACGGAAAAAGAGGTCTCGCTCTTTCCTTTGTCACTCAAGTGTACGGCATCTGCCGTTCTTAGGCCCCTTCTTCCCTGAAAGAGTCCACCGCCTGCCGTCAGGCCTGTCCCTTGAGTAGGTGATTCCGAGGCTGGATCAAAGGGGGTACTACGAGCCCTCTGCCCCACGCATCTAACCAGCTCGCGTGGTTCACCGGTTCCACCGACTAGAACATATTCTCAGTCGATACAGAGGTGCGCTTGAAAGTGGGGGGTGTGCTGTCCTTATTGGGCCCTTCCCCATAAGGCCCCATCGTCGGGGCATAAGCGCCCTCTTGCTACCCATATGCGAGGCGCCGTCTTAGCCTTCCCTGACCAGGATCGCTCCCACACCTGTAACGTTCGTGATCGGCCTCCTCAACTGTGTATCGATCGAAAGGCAGGGCGGTACAGCCCCCAAGGGAGTGGTTACGCCCAGTATGTCGCCCCCCTTATTCCCGACATGCTATGGTGCCCTGGGGTGGGTAGGAGCAGGTCGAGTCCGTATCGCCGCGGAGCAAGAGCAGCGTCCGGATCTGATCTATATACTCGGCAATTCATCCGGTGACTTCACGGTCGCCAAAGAAGCCCCAAGAAGCATCAAACATTTCCGATGAGATCCATGGAGCAATTCTTAGATAGCAAGCACTAGCTCCCAGTGCGACTTCATAAAAGGCTATCATAGAGAGGATCGAAGAGAATGAAACGCACGTGGTGGTCATTATAGCGGTTCCTTCTGATCCTAGAAAACGCCCGAAAAAACCTGCTACGGAACTACCGAGCAGGGGCAAGAATACGATAAGTAGATACATCAGATAGAGTGTAATCTATGACCAAAAATCAGACAATGACAGAGAGTTTAGTGACTCGACTGAAAGGAGAGGATCTACAGTCAAGGTGACAGGATTCGAACCTATGGCCCTCTGTACCCAAAACAGATGCGCTGACCAGACTGCGCTACACCTCGTCTCTCACCCTGCAGGAACTTGAGGAAATCCGTCTCGCCTGCTGCTTAGAAGTGGATTTGAACCACTGACACAAGGATTTTCAGTCCTTTGCTCTAACCAGCTGAGCTACCCAAGCCACTTTCTTTCCTAAAGTTTTCTTCGAGCGCTTTACAAGGAGTAGCTTGCTCTTTTTCCGTTCAACCGGAGGAAATGGGATTTGAACCCATGATACAATAATCTTGTATGTTGATTTAGCAAACCAATGCCTTAAGCCACTCAGCCATCCCTCCAAGTTTTGTTGATCGGAATTGGATTGCCAGGTTGGCTGCTCTCTCAGTTCAAGTTCAGTACTCTTAAGATAAAACGACCCACTATAGGGAATTCTACCTGCTCTCTCAGTTCAAGTGCTCTTAAGATAAAGCATTTCTTTCTATACGAGTTTATTCCCGCTACGAACTAGATACAAAACAGATGCGATCCAGTAGAGACAGCTTCGAGCTATAGCTTGCATTGGAGAGGCCTTCTAAATGAAGAGAAAGAGTTCAACTTTCTGGCGAGTCAATCTGGAGTAAAAGGATTCGAACCTTTGCATGCCGGTATCAAAAACCGGTGCCTTGCCACTTGGCTATACTCCAAGTTAAGGTCTGAATTCCATGAATCTTTCGGGACCGTGGAACTGGATTGCGAGACTCTTCTATTATATGACATTACTTCTATGGGCTATCTATCTATGTAATTGCTATCTATTCATGTAATTTCCAATATAGAACTTGAAGACGAGCGCTCGTCGCTATTTATCTCTCTCCAGAAGTCACAATGTACGAGAAGAGAGTGATCCTGACTTCTTTCTGTTTCCGCTCCTACTCTTCTATAGCAGGATTTTCCATATTCCATTCTTCGTGACAAACAAGTAAGTAAACAACCTGATCGGAGCTAGATCTTTGGATCATCTGGTAACTTTCAGTTAGTTAGAGTCACTATATAAACAAATAGAACACAAGCTCTACCGTCCACTTTTGGCTCTCGGTAGAGTATAGCTTTCTTGCCCGTAGAGGTACTGAAAGTACTCGAAGCATATGGACCTAGCCCACCTAATCTAACAGAAGACCATGCTCCACTTTGAGTCTTCTTTAACACTTTACCCATCTCCTTGAGAGACAGATTCCATTAAACCAACTGTGAGATACGCCTCTACTAGATCAACTGCTTCAATTAAATCAACTGCGAGCCGTCATTCAGATCGAGAGAACTTATAATCAAGTTGACCAGTGCTAGTTCCTCTGCTCTATCACACCCAACTGTGACCTGAATTCTTCTATGTATAGCTTTCAGTTAGCTATAGAAACTATATAAAAAAATAGAGCAAGCGAATAGAGACAATTTCCTTCTTGAACTCATTTTACTTTGTCGACTTCTTTCGTTATTCAATCCCATCTCCAACTGAGACCACTCGACCGATCTCATCACTTGAAAGTGTCAAAGTTGGTGATTCTGCTGGGGCGTGAGCTGCTCTGGGAGAAAATACCTTAATTCATTGAATATAGTATGGGGAGAGATCTAATTGACTAATGGACTAAGAAGGAGATATATAAACAAATAGATCAGGCGCAAGGGTGCTTACTAACTTTCTTATCTGGGCAACACTAAGAGCTAGACCTCGCTCAAGATATATAGGGTGTATGCTACATAGAGACCTTTTTTTGAGATCAGTGCCCGTTAAATTCTATGCTATATAAACAATTTAGGTACAAAGAAAGTCACTTACTTCTAGTTGCTTTCTCTCCACTCCTCTTCCATTCAGTCGAGTCTCTTCCTTTCCGAACAAGAAAGTAGCTTTCATTCTCCTTCTTTTATAAAAGACAGTTCCTTCGGACCTGACTCTAGCAAGTAAGCAATTAAACTACCTTTTTTCGACGCTCAATTTAACTTCTGGCATGAGAACTTGAGATGAAGTAACAACACTTGAGATGGAGTAACAACTATACCTATATATGCAATTAGTGAACAAGGCGGACGAATGCCCTGCTCGAGATATCCTTTGACTATCTTTCTGACCCACTTCGAGCAGTCGAAATTTAATCAAGAATCGAGTTTACTCTACAGCAGATGAGAGAAGAAAAGTCTTCTATTTTGAGCTCTTTTTATAGCTTAGCAACAGCGGTTAAAAGCTACTATTGAGAGCCTCTCTTCATGGTCATGCTTGTGAAAAAGAGGAAAATCGCGAACATTCCACCGATCAATCAAAAGTTCTGCTAGGTTCTTAGTAGCACTACCTTCTTCTTTACTTTATTTCTCTTTTAGTCTCCTTTCTACTTTATTTAGTTTTTAGTCTCCTTAATTGCAGGAAGTTCTCCAAAAGTATGAAAGGCTGGAGGACTTTGGACCATCCATTCCAGTGTGGGTGAATTCTCTTTAACAGCCCAATTTAGTTCACTTGGAGCAGATTTTTTGTCACTGCTTAAAGTGATTGCGACGACCACGAAGAAACAACAAATCCCAACTACAGATATATAAGAGCCAGAACTGCTAATGGCATTCCATCCAGCATAAGCATCTGGATAATCTGGAATACGACGTGGCATACCTGAAAGACCTAAGAAATGCATTGGAAAGAAGGTCGAATTAACCCCGAAAGAAGTGATCCAAAAATGGATTTGGCCTAAAGTTTCAGGATAGGTTCGCCCAGAGATTTTTCCAACCCAATAGTAGAATCCAGCAAATAAAGCAAAAACGGCTCCCATAGACAGTACATAATGGAAATGTGCAACGGCATAATAAGTATCATGTAGAGCGATGTCTAGCCCCGAATTTGCCAAGACAATTCCAGTGAGTCCTCCTACGGTGAACAAGAAGATGAACCCTACTGCAAATAACATGGGGGTTTTGTATTGTATCGAACCTCCCCACATAGTTGCGATCCAACTAAAGATTTTTATTCCAGTAGGGACAGCAATGATCATGGTAGCTGCCGTGAAGTAGGCACGCGTATCAACGTCTAAGCCCACAGTAAACATATGATGAGCCCAAACAAGAAATCCAAGAACACCTATACTGATCATGGCATAAACCATGCCTAGATACCCGAAGACCGGTTTCCCCGAAAAAGTAGAAACGATATGGCTGATGATTCCGAAACCAGGCAGAATGAGAATATAGACCTCTGGATGCCCGAAGAACCAAAAGAGATGCTGGTATAAGATAGGGTCTCCTCCTCCAGCAGGATCAGAAAAGGTTGTATTAAAGTTTCTATCGGTTAATAACATCGTAATTGCACCTGCCAGTACCGGGAGAGATAATAAAAGGAGGAAGGCTGTCACTAGAACGGACCACACAAAGAGGGGTAATCTATGCATAGTCATTCCAGGTCCACGCATGTTGAAGATAGTGGTTATAAAATTGATAGAACCTAAAATCGATGAAATACCAGATAGATGAAGACTAGAAATTGCTGAATCAACTGCTCCTCCAGAATGACTGGTAATACCACTTAAGGGAGGATAGACCGTCCACCCAGTACCACTACCTACTTCGACTAAGGCTGAGCTTAATAGGAGCAAGAGACTTGGTGGCAACAACCAGAAAGAGATATTGTTTAGTCGTGGAAATGCCATGTCAGGTGCACCTATCAGAATGGGAACAAACCAATTCCCAAATCCACCTATCATCGCCGGCATAACCATAAAAAAGATCATTAAAAAAGCGTGAGCCGTAATTAAAACATTATAGAGTTGATGATTTCCACCCAGAATTTGATCACCGGGTCGTGCTAATTCCATACGAATCAGTACTGAGAAGCATGTACCCATCACTCCAGCAATGGCGCCGAAGATGAAATAGAGAGTACCTATATCTTTATGGTTAGTGGAGAAGAGCCATCGATTAATATTTGTCATAAAATAGAGATTGAATGATTCCCCCTAGACAGACATCTTCAGAGTTGTTTGAAATGCTCGTTGGAATTGATCCGCTACCGACATCTGTAGGTGTTTCGAAGAAGAAAACTTTCTTTTTCTCGCATGCCTGCAACTGACATCTGTAGGAGAAGAAAACTCTCTTTTTCTCGCATGCCTGCAGAAGAAGAAAACTCTCTTTTTCTCGCATGCCTGCAACTGACTGCGCATTGTTTTTCTGTTGGTTGTTGACCAACGAAAGGTTGGGAGTTTACTGACTTGGAAAGAGACAGATCAATGTGCTTGGCCGATATATGAAATTAGATACTTGATGTAGATATATAGCATCATTCAAGTAGATACAGATCAAGATCGTAGAAACATAAGCTTAATAGGAAAGCTTTGCGACTCAGTCGCTCGAAAGGCGACTCCGAAGCTTATGTGCCCATATTCATGATCCTTTCAGTACGACGAACTTATGATCAAATAAATGGCATGTGCTGACCGAGCCTACTCTCACGCTCGGGTCCTGCTCTCCCTTTGCCTCCTTCGCTTGTCGTTGGTCTTTTCATGCCATTCATCGAATCCCTATTTCGAAAGCATCGAGGCAAGGTCCTCCGGCTCCTTACATTGAAACTAGAAAGTTTAAAGCAGACGAGGTCTGTTGGAGCATTAACCCTTGTCTTAGGGAAACCAAGAGTCACCTCAAAGATAGCTAGGAAAGAAATTGCCTTCAATTTAGTTTTCTATGTCGTCGACTGCCCGCCGAGTGTTGGTCGTTTTGTAACCATCGGAGCGGCTTTCACAAATATGGATAATGTAAATCAAACCTTTCCATTGACCTTTAATTGCTGGGATTTAACCTTTGAAGTACTCTAAGCTCTGCAGCCTATTGGGTCAAGTTCTTATTGATTCTACGTATACTTCTTGCCAAATACGCAATGCTTTCGAACTCGTCGATCAGGATCAACGAATTTTACATAGTGGGGAATGTCTTGGACCACCACCTCGCCCCCGAAAAGGATTAGCCAACCGAACCCCCTGGCCTCTAGATTAGCGAAGCTAGCAGCAGCAGCTAGGTAATGGGAGTACCGAGAGCCAAGTTTTCGTCTTCTATCTCTATGCAAGCTTCAAAGCGAGTGTTTGCTAGCTCTATCCGTTAAAATCTGAGTTCTACCTTGGCACTATCAAAACGTTATCAATAAAGATGCTTTTATCGTCTGGGCTAAGATGTACTTTTTTACCTCGCATCGCTTTTACATCCGGTCTACGAGAACACGTCATACTACTAATACTCGAAGTGAAGCCGCCTACTAATAACCTAATACAAATGATATCCACTCAGAATGGTCCCCGTTTATCGTTTCTTTAGCGTTTAAGCCAAGCGTGTTAGAGTGATTCAATCGAGTCAACAACAACGGCTCCTACCTATAAAGCCGCTTGCGCGTTAGCGCGCGCATCCGTTTTCTTGGTCATTCGCATTCATACTAAAAACAGCATTTCTAAACAAAGAACTCGCTTTCATTCTCGTAAAGATGCATTGATTCCATGTGATAAGTGCAAAAATCTCCTTGCACTCTCTTTGTTATCTTCCCCGTGGCAACGAACAAGGCGAACCGCCATTCGAGGGTACTCCGGTAGGCTCTAGGTTTCGCCGATTCATTGATTTGCCCATACATTATGAACGGTGAAATTGACACGGGTCGGATAACAAAATGACCGAATAGATGGTTTTAATTAGTACGGTAACAAAAAAATGCCTCTATCTGAAAAAGTGACAACGCACCCAATTCGCTGTTCAAAATGCTATCTCTCGGAACAACGGAATTGCGGTCTTGCAAAGATCTTCATTGGCCAACAAACATCTAATATCGTAGAATAGAGTCAAATGTCAATCAACTACCGAATAGAGCACTAAATGAGTTCTGGCCGACACAAGGAAATAGCAACATAGGGATGCAGATCAACCGTAAATCGGCTATCTCTGGTACATTGATTTCGATCTTCAAGCACATCAATGGCATCAAAAAAGTGACATAAGTTATGTTGTATAGAAAGTAAATTCTTATTTCAAATAGCCCATCTAGGTTCATTGCACCACTTTCTTGTTCTACAAGGGTCCAAGAAAACGGATGCACACAGCTTAACGCGCAACGGCTCTTTATAGGTAGGAGCCGTTGCTTGTAGCCTTGGTCTTCGCCCGAGTACCGTAGAGCGAAGATAGGGACGAGCCCGAAAAAGAAGAAAACTAAACACCATGACCAACGAATTAATGCGCAGTCAAGTTCGGCCTTTCTGCAGACTGATCCTAACCGACGTCTCGCCCCATGTCTCGAGCTCAACGATCGTAGTGCAACAAATTCCGACGTGGTGGCAGCCTACGCCAGGGATGCTCGATATGCCCATGACAAAGCATATCATTAAGGTAGTGAATAAGCGATTTATAATCGCTAGAACTTGTAAAAGAACAAATAAAGTTTTGTATCTCATAGAGGGAAGGCCCCCCGTAATGTCTGGAACATGAATATGGCATTATGGCCAACTTTATGTGTGACAAGGTGCCCACGGTGCGTCGATCAAAGATCTTGTTCAACTGTCGGATGAGGGCACGAATAGCTATTATTACATCAAAGCGATGGCAGAATTTTTGGACCGTGATTGTTTTGTTTGAGTAGTGTACAACAACCTTAACCGCACAAGCCCGGGCCTACCTCCATCCCGAGAGTAGCCGTATGAGGCTAAGCTCCACGACGGTTTTGAAGCCGAGCCTTCCAAAGAATGGGCTTAGGGACCGATATGATGATTGGTTTAGGTAGGGCGGCCGGCCTACTAAGGGCACCGTAGAGATTAGTGCGTGAGACCGCGATCCACAACATTCTTCGACGCATGGGACTCACCCATTAGTGTCAATCAATGGGAAACATAGCATGTCACAAGAGCGAGGCGAGTGGGAGATTCCCCATCTGCGAGAGGGACGCCTCGCGAGCCGGGCTTCTAGAGATGAGTTTGGCGAAGCCAAGTCAATTCTCGGCCACCAAAAACCCCGCAATGATGAGAAGAAGGACCGGGGAAAGGTCTACGTTGTCACACTCCCCGCCTTCCAAAGGTGCCTAGAGGGCGGGCCAGGACGCAGCAGAGCGACGACCCGGAGCGGATTCCCACCGGCGGGGGACAAGACATCCGCCATCTCGAGGCGCATCACGACCTCTGAGCAAGACCGGCGAGACTCTCGGAAGGCAACCCGATTGGGAGTCGAGGATCCATAGTACCCGCAGCCTCCCGGACTTGATATTCATCATTTTAGAAAGCGGGGGGTAAGGGATCTCTTTTTCACCCAACGTAAAAAGGCTTTGAGCAGATTTGACTCGACACAACCTAACGATACATCCAATACCAATGATCTCAGTGCCTAGAATGTGTTGCTAGAAAGACAGTAAGAACTAACGCGACTCGGGCTTCCCTTTCATTACTTCTTTCACGACGAGGGAACCACGTCCGCATCGGCCGAAGGAAGGCCCTCCCCGAGTCACTTCCGCCCCGTAACTCCCATGCCTTTCTCTTGGTCTGGACCAACCCAACCGGCGATTTCCGACAAGTCTTTCTAGCATTTGGAGAGCGGAACTACAAGAAAGCTTTTTATGGATAACCAATCCATTTTCCAATATAGTTGGGAGACTTTACCCAAGAAATGGGTACATCAAATGGAAAGATCGGAACATGGGAATAGATCTGAGACCATTACGACTACCCATTTCCATTGTTGTGCTTTCTCAAATTGCATACCTATACAAGGGTTCAAGTTTCGATAGATATTTGCGGAGTTGATCATCCCTCTCGAAACGAAGATTTGAAGTGGTCCATAATTTACTCGAGTACTCGGGTATAACTCACGCATTCGTGTACAAACCAGTGCAGGCATTTAAGTAACACGAATATCTCCGTAGTCGGTCCATTTCCATCAGCCGGCCGGTGGGAGCGAGAAGTATGGGATATGTTTGGTGTTTCTTCCATCAATCATCCGGATCTACGCCGTATATCAACGAGATCATGGTTTCGAGGGTCATCCATTACGAAAAGATCTTCCTCTCGAGTGGATATGTGGAAGTACGCTATGATGATCCAGAAACGTGTGGTTTCGAACCCATTGAGATGACCCAAGAATTTCGCTATTTCGATTCTGCGAGTCCTTGGGAAGAGCGTAGCGACGTCTAATTAAGAATAGATTAGATCCAAGTCCAGGAATCAATAGGAAATGCTATGAATGCACTTCTATGAGGGAATTGTAAAGAATCGAATTCGAAAGCCCGGCGCTGGCTGGTAGCATAGCTACTTGCTTGCATTCTAGAAAGTTCGTTCCGCTTTCGCTGTCAAGACCGTAAGTAACTTTCGATTGCTCCATTCGGGGAAATGAAAGCAGAACTCTTTCATTGCCTCTACATGTTCAATCTGCTTTTAGCGGTTTCCCGCAGATCTTTATCATTAACGCAACCTTCATTTTGCTCATTCATGGAGTTATTTTTAGTACCTCTAAGAAAGATGATTATCCACCGTTAGTCGATAATGTGAGTTGGCTTGGATTACTTAGTGTTCTAATAACTTGCTTCCGCTTGCGCCGGCGCACCTCTCTAACTATTGGCCATTTATTAGGAATAATCTTTTGAGGAGGGACAATTTTACATATTTCGCCAAATCCTTCTATTATTAAGTACTACTGGTACCATTTCGATGTGTTTTGATTCTTCCGAAAGAGAGGTTTGATGCTTCAATCCATTGTATTAATTCCACTTCCTACTTGCAGAGATGCTCTTTATGATCCCGGCTCATGATTCAATTGCCATGTATTTAGCTATTGAGCTTCAAAGTCTCTGTTTTTATGTGATCGCAAAGATCAAAAAGAAAGTCCGAATTTTCCACGGAAGCCGGCTCAAAATATTTGATCTTAGGTGCATTTCCTCTGGAATCTTATTGTTGGCACGACCAGGACAACTACCGATATCTATGAATCGACAATTGTTTCTTATAATTTGGATTCTATCTTCTATAGGCAATGGTCTAATTCCACGACGGAGAGTGGCGTGGCGTAAAGTGAAGATTGGGGGAGTAGAGCAAAATCCCCTTAAGGGTATTCCGAAGGTCTAACCTAGCAACGAAAAAGGGGCCCGAGACTTAATCAACACTAGAGGAGCGAGCAGTTTGGTTCACCAAACCCCCGACCCAACACACACCTTCTCCAGGTCCGAAGGGATCCAAAGGCCCTTAGATCGACTCCTCCGGAATTGCGTTATCGGAGCCGAACCGGGAATGGTCGTTAGTGGACACCGACCACTTTTCACCGATTAGAGAGGCCCTCTTTAATACATCCGAAAAAAGATGTTCACGAGGCGAGTAAAGACTCGGGTCATAGGAAGTTAGACTACCTACTGATTCGGTAAAACCACCTCGACCGGATCTACCGACCTTGAAAGAATTCCACCCGCTTTCCATAAAGAAGGGGAGATGCACATTTATCGCTCACGGAAGGATCCGACTTATAGTCAAGTCGCCTTCCTTTCTTTTTAGGGGTCTCTTTCTCGAGTTGCAACACTTTGATGTTATTTAGATTTTAGTAAGAGTACCCAATTGAATTAGTTGATTCCATTATCAAAGTCGGTCTCACTTATAGAGCCAAATGGGTATAGTAGGCCCAATGAAAGGAGTTTGATTTATCCTCTTGGCTTATGAGAAACCAACTATAAAAAGAAGTGACTTTGATTGCACTAGCCATCCGTAGTGCGGGTCAACCATCATTAATAATGGTGGGGCTGGCTCATCGATTATATGACTCTCTTTATTTTAGAAAGGTTCTAACTGTATAATTAAATTAGAAGGCCAAGGGGGCAGGGAACTCAATTTCTAGTTTGATCAAGTGCTTAGTGAGGCTTCTTTAATAAAGTGTCGAGGTTTCATATTGTGCGCTTAGCTTATAAGGGTAAGGTGTCGAGGTTGTGCTAACAAAGGTCCTATTTCCGAGTGCTTCTTTCAATTGGCAGAGCTTCCATATTTAATTAAGTTTAGGAATCCCGCTTACGAGATTGGTATTATATGATGGTTATTCATTTGCGTACTTACTTAACTTGCTCATACTTTCATCTACTTATTCAACTCGGTCTTCCTTGGTCCATAACAAGCTTGATGAGATATTTGAGCTTTGGTTTGATAAGATGCTAGAGTGCTTATTTAAGGTGGTTCACCTTTCGGATTGGTTCTTTCCGATGGTTGAAACGATAGAATGAAGGAGGAAATGATAGACAAGAGTACTAACATGGAGATACCAAAGTAGGAGAATACGAGAAGCGAGATACATTCGGGCTCTTTCATGAGAGACCAAAACCCATGACAATGTGAGGAAGATGTGCATAGACCAACCAAGCTAAAGAAGATTCCCCAAGGCATACTTCCTTCTTAAGATAAGAGAATACCTAGGAGCATTATGAGCCGGATCACTCCAGCAATGGCACCTTAACTCATCCTTACGTTCTCATCTTGGCCCCTCAATGACTCGTGACTGATTCCTCCCCACCAATAGATAGAGACAAATGGGAATAACCAAACCACGTCTACAAAATGCCGTACCATGCAGCTGCTTCAAAGCCAACATGATGCTCCTTGGTTAGATGACCAAGATATTGGCGGAAACCACAGACGATCGAGAAGAGATTCCCTATAATCACATGAAAGCCATAGAAGCAGTTTGCTAAGAAGAAGGTAGAACCATATACACCGTCCGAGATCGTAAAGGGTGCTTGGTAATACTCCATTACTTGAAAGCCGGTGAATACTAGAGCCATGAGAACCGTTGTGACTAAAGCATACACAAAGACGCCGCTCTAGCATTAACCACTTGACTAGACTATAGCCTTCTCGAATCAGCTCCACGATAGATGCCTTTGACGTAGAACCCGGGACAAATCTTTCATGAACCGAGGAACGAAACCCTGTCACTAGCTCTTCCTAAAGATCCAAGGTATATGAAGAATTGAGGAGGGTTCCTAGCTTCACATTAAGGTTTCGGCATAACAAGGCTTGACCTGTCTCTTCACACCGAGGCATTCGTTTAGCTTGTGGTAATGATTCCACTACGGTGCCAGCTGTACTTGCAAGCTGATTCTAAGTAGACGCTCTTGTTCCTTGGCTTCCAGAAGAAGGGCTTCATTAGGACCGATCTCTGCAATTCTTCCCGTATCGCTTCCATTCGGACATCAAAGGTAGCTTGGAAGGTATCCCCAAAGCTCCTACGAGTCAAGAGAATGAAGCCGGTAAAACAACCCGCTACGATCGTCCTCATTATTGATAATACAACAATTCTTCTCATAATTTAACACCTAGGGGGCTCATTTTTGAAGTCGTAAAAAGTGCAAGGTCTAAATCGGCATGTATGCTCGAGAAAGCCTTATATGCTTTCATCTATCTTGAAAAGTCACGGCAAAACGTCCGGTGGGCTCCGATTCCCATGCAAGACGCCTCGCTAGTCCCATGTCCTTTTGCGGGACCCACTCCTTACCGCAAGCCTCGCCCCTCTTTTCCGCGAGTCCACTCCCCCCCTCACATGTAGGACATATGAGCCCCTACGGGTCCCTCATATAGACATATGAGTTTTTTAATCCCTTCTCTGTCCTTTTCTTTTAAGTCGAGTAATTTTTAAGTACCTTTCCTCTTCCGTACGCTTAAACCCTACCTCTACCTTTTTCCTTTCCATCCGATCCTTCTCTTTCGCTTCTCCTAATCTTCCCGAGCCCCATCTTGTTGAAAGAAGCCGCTCCATGATGATAAAGTCTCATCTTGTGTGTTGGCCAAGTGACAATAGTCACATTGAACCTCGAATATGTTCGAAGATCTCGAAATGATCCTCCAGTTCCGGGGGAGAATTCGCAAAACTCCGTTTCCATGGAGAATTGAATGGAGTTCTCTTTTATTTTGAGGAGAATCTAAGATAGACATGACCGCCGAGATTCTGGACCGAAAAATGAGACATTCCTTGCCCTCGTAGACCTTTGTGCCGTGATAGGTCACTACAATGAGATCCTCCATATTTCTCGAATGGATTGGACTTAGAGACTTGATGTTGAGGTTCCCTTTGTATGAATCTTTGACCACGCGGAATCTCCATAGCCGATTTTCCATTTTGTATTCAAATCGAGGGTGTTGATACGACTACGATTTCACACGATCCAGAACTTCCATAACGTTGGCATGATTGGTTTGAGCAACGGATCCCGAGGCGTGATACATCTTCGTAATGAAAAGAGAGTGGAAACATGAGAAATTGAGTACCATTGGTGTTTAAGGTACTTAAGATAGGTCTTGGCAATAGTCCGACTCCATGGACTTACAATTCAATAAACTTTAGCTTCTTCAACCAATTTAATAATTCTTTAATAGCAATCGAATGGCCTTTAAAGCGTGGGGGCGCTTATTTCACTTCACACGAGTTTAAGAGAGGAAGTCTTCCTAGTTCATTTCTTTCATGAAGGCGGGTAATGGCACAGGATCCTAAGTAAGTTAGGGATTGGAATATAGCCATTATAGGGCTCTGTCAGAGTAAGAGAAGGTCTGCAGGTGGCTCCCGAGTCCTTCCTAAAAGTAGCATATAGCTAAGGATAAAGTTTGTAGTTTTACCGGTAGCTAATCTTTGGGTTGAGGACGTTGTATCGCTTTTTTTTTTTTTATTGTATATGATATTAGTTATACATAGGGGTCTTGAGTGATTGAATCCGTTGGCCATAGCTAACATCAATCATTGTAGGGCTAGCCTCAGCTAGAAAGATTTATCGCGACGAGAAGGCCGACCTGGGCTCAACAAGATAGTCGAGTTAGAGAGGCGGTGCACTTGATGCAAGGTGCTAGAGACGGAGCGGTGGCAAATTAAATAGCCGAGATGAAAGTGCAAGTATTCTCAAGTTTGAGCTTCCAAAAAGAGAAGATATAAGGGCGCAAAGAACCCATTTGAATGATTCCACGTGAAGCATATTCTTAAAATCTTTCTATTACGCTACGGATATTCGTGACTTCCAACTCTTATTACGCGTCAATCAAAGCACGGACTCTTTAGCATTAAATACGCTTAGGAATATTAACAACCTTTGAGGGCAGAATCAATAACGACATTCATACCTCAAAGGATAATGACTACTCTACAAACCAAAGAGATGCCACTGCTAGTTAGTTATTTGTGTTTCTAGCGGAAGTTGGAGTGCATGTCAATCCCAATTGCTACCGAAAGGCATAGGGTGTTAGTTAATGTTACTCGTGTAAGTTCTTGTTCTAGATTGATTCCTTTGACATTCTATTGGATTTGCTAATAGAGAAAGTGGAGATTCAAAATTGATGGGTTTGGAGATCCCGAAAGAAGAGGTGGTGATATTAAGGAGATGGGTCCATAAGTAGAAGCGAGAAAGTGGCTCAAGGGATGAAGTTCTTGGTAAGATTAGGCTTCCTACGCCTTTAAACTACCGTAAATATTGGTGATCTTGAATCACGGGTGGGGAATGTGAAGTTCCTAGTGATCTTTGGGCAAAGTAAATCGAGATAGGAAAAGTTAGACTCGATCACAGCAAGCCTCATGCTTTCAACGCTATGTGTTACTTCTATTTGGACCCGATTCTGCGTATAAAACTCTACGACTTGGGTTAGGCCGAGAGAGAAGTGTGTAGAAGCGGTTCCTTGAGATGAATCTATTCCAAGTTAGATGGATCCGTAGATGTGGGATTCGTTAGGCGCAAATGGTCTTGGTTTAAAGCGAGAGGGACACGGGTTTGCGGATTGCGGAAGGCTACTTTGGGCTTGACATAACTGGAGGTTAGTTAGCGAGACTAGGTCAAAAGGGATCCTATTGATGTTCATGGGTTAACTAGTTCCTCGACATCCAGGTGGTTAAACTGGTTAAAAAGTGGGATCATATGGGGTAGTGGGTAAACTCCGTTAGTGAGGAATCGGTCGATCGAGTCCTTTAGTTGGGAAAGGTGGAGAAAGTAGGGTTATGTCGGTCAGGTTAGTTAAGTCCGGATCTTCGGGTGGAGAAAGAGGTTCATTGTTTGCTATTAGCGAGATCTTGGACCTTATTTGAATGTGTAAACTCTTGCTTTTGCTAACTTAGTGAGTGACCTTGTTTATGCAACATTTCATGGTGGAATTATGTTTCTTAGGTCGGATGGATCGGTTGATGCGGATTTGCTGATAGCGTTATCGAGTGCAAGTGGAAATAGTCCCGGTCCAAGGGAAAATGTCCTAGCCTGGGTTTGCTTGGTGGAGAAGGTCGTGGTCCTTAAAGGGCGAATGGGGGTCCTCGTGGAAAAGTTGCTTTATTGTGTACTATTCCCGGGAATGCTAGACCTTATTAGTATGTTGAAACTCTTGGTTTTGCTAACTTAGTTAGTGATCTTGGATCAGTGCATCCACATCTGTCGGCCCCATCGGTTCCGTCGAGATCGGTCATCACCAAGTTAGTGGTCGGTTAATGCGAGGATTTCGTGGTTCAATTTATGAAAGAAGTCTTGGTACTCGGCTATTTGCCTTAGCTGATGGATGAGCTTTTTATAGAAAAAATGGGCTGCATTTGGTGTGTTGATATCGGCTAATGGAGAAAGTGGAGATCCTTCAGAGGATACGCTCGAGATTGTTGGACAGGGAGCTGGTCGAAGTGCGAGATACTAGGTTTCACGCTTCATGACCAACGGTTGGTGATCTTGGGGTCACTAGTGCGGGATTTAATGGTCCCATAACTGGGTTTAGTCGTCTTGATAAGGAATCTACCCTTGTATAGCTTAGAGCGAGGCCCCTTTGGTTATGAATTGTTTGGCCTCTTAGTCTTCTTAGTTACTTGGACTTCCTAGGCTTGGTGCATCCGCTAGGTCGTACTTGTTGGTTGAACATGAGCGGATGATAATAACGAAGAAAGTACTCCGCCGGGGTGAGTCACTCAGAGCGATTAAAGAGTACAAAAAGTCAAAAGTCTTGATGTCCGAGTCTAAAGTGAAGAAGCTCTTTACTAAGTGTGGAAGATTCCGACCGGTTTTTATGAACTTTCGGTTTATTAAGCCCCTAGATTTTTTGAACTATGTTTGGTCGAGGTACCGCCGAGATCTCTTCTTAGTCACTTTGGTCGTCTTGGTCAGGCAGAACGTGATTAGGAAAGGTGGCTGGGGAATCGTGTGGGTCAGTTGATTCGGATTCGTTGTGCAAGTGGAAGTGATCTTGGTTCGAAGTTAAATGGTGTTAGGCTAGGTGGGCCTGGAGCAGGTACTAGTACATAAAGTGGAGATCCCTTAGGCCAAAAAGGGTGTGAATCCTTGGTATTGCTATAGCCAATAGCTTCTTAGAAGGTAAACCGATTTGATCACCTTTCACGACCGCAAAGAGAGGATTTAATTCCCTTTCATTATTGAGCTTGCCTCACGGGGTAAAATGAGGACTTTTCGGGTATTTACCATAACTAAGAATTCTCTATTGGAAAAGTTAAAAATTTTAACACAATTTGGATCGGTATTCAACTAAGGGCCCTGTTAAGTAAGATGGGAGCCAATACAAAGCTAACACAGCTTTCTTAAACGGAACCCCGATCTAGACACAAAGAGGGATCATTGAGTTAGAAAATCTAATGTGCGTACAAGCATCTTTTTCCTTTAATTTTTAAAAATTGCACTATAGAAATAAAAAATAACGTGCAATAATGTTTTCTTCTGAAACACTAACCTGCCAAGACTCACCAATAAGGTAACTCCACCGTGTGTTTTTGGATCAAATCCTGTGACAATTCTCCACTCATGTCCTTCGAGCCGAATTGCGCGTGCACTACTGGGCGAGAGAGAATCACGTGTGTACTTGTGTATAACCTCAGCAAGTATCTTCCATCGTAACCCAAAATCGGCAACGAATATTTCCTTTAGACTTTCTTCAAATGGCCGAACACTCACAAATAGGTGGAAAACCACTTAAGTTGGTTGTACTTATCAGTTCGTTCAATTCACAGGGCGGGGTGATTGAGGTGCGTGCCGCAAGTTTTTAGTTTCTTCACACAACAAAGGCATGATAGTCCGTACTCACCTCACTCGTAAATGTCCTTGCTATATATCCTCGTTTAATTCGGTCATTGAATCAAATGAAACTTTGATGAATAACTAATTTCTTTCTTTTCTTTCAGTCATTCTTTTCCCCCGGTCTATTAATAACAAAACTTATTCTTCCGATGTAAAAAATAAAAATTCCAATGGCTTTGGCTACTATGACCTTCCCAAAGCCATTGGAATTATAAATTTTATATAAAGAGTTTATCCGTAAGAGTAGCGGGCTAGGCCTCCGCGGGAGAGGACAGGTTTGGGAGCATAACCATTTATCTCGAGCTCTTTGGAACTCCCAGAGAATAAAATATTACCGGCCACCTTAATATCTTCTATGCTTCGGTGAGCCCTATTCCATTTCTCTTCTAGTACTTCCTAATTTCTCCAACTCTCTCTATGCAAATTTGCATGATTAGACAATATCCCAGCAACTAATTCAAATCCAGGGGTTGATTTATCGTGACATCTTTCATGTTGATAGTATATGTTGTTAATTCTAAATATATGATTATCTTCATTTCTCTCTGGTTATATGCATGGGATGAGCTATTTGTAGAGGTGAATACTTTTCTCCCATTTTTATTGAAACTTTTGGGCTATTTTGAACATTTTTACGTGCTAATTTACCCTTTCCTCTTAATCAGGAAAAAAAAAATGTATAGGACAAATAAGAGACAGATCTAGCTATTGAAATTTATTTCTCAGAAAATGTGGGAGTTACTAAAGGTAATGCATCTCTCTATAATCTTTTTGAAGTCTTATCAAGATCCGTCGACGTATTGCTTACCATTTATGTACTAGCTACTTGTAAATTGTGACTATCAGGACTTGAAGCATGGTGTTCTCGTAAAATTGAAGAAGGCAAGACAATTAGCCCGACTGGGCAAAGGCAACTGGGTGTCTACAAGATGCCGGTGAAGTACCTAGTAGGAGTGCTACAGGATCACAGGTATATCCTAATTGATTGTTTGCTCATCTCATTTTTAAATCAAGTTTGGTGGTCGTTTTAGAAATTTTGGATCACGCTTAATAACCATTACTCACGCTTTTTCGATATTGCATCTGGTGCCTTTAGCCTTCTCATCAAATCTATTTAGTTGATTTGTCACATTACTAAGGATATGATTCATTACCAATTGATCCATTACTAATGATAGGATGATATCACTCAATGACACTAAGTGGTAAGTTGGTCATTTATTTAATTACACCGCTAGTTCCTTAATTGTACTGTTCTAATTTTGAATTCATCGGACAAAAGAGCAAGTTCTTTTTTCAAAGAGGCGGGGAATATATATACATCCAAGATGTATTTATTCAACATTCAATTTTAAGAATTTTTGCTTTTTCCAAGTTGGTTCTTAGTGGATGTCACGAATGTTAGTTCACCTCTTTGAAGTTATGATTGTATTCTCGAACATGTATTTTCATCTTTAATCGCGATTTCTTGTTGTTTTCCTCAAGCTTGATGACATACTACTTACCGAAAATTTCGGAGTAGCTTGATGTCTTCCACATCTCCATGCATTATACACAAGAAAGTACAACAAACTTGAATTTAAAAGTTTCGCGTGACAGATGAGAACTTCGGATATCTTATTATTCCAAGTACTTTCAAAGCATTTTATAGTTCATCCATTTTTGTCTGCTCATGTTGCGGGGTATGATGTACGTATTTATGGAATATTGAAGAACTATGAGATCCTAAATTGCACCCAAAATCTTATGTACTCTGTAACTTGAGACAGGAAAATGTGACTTCGTGGATATGTTGTTTGATTTGGAATCTATGTTCTATTTGTTGTCAGCTATGTATTTGTCTATTTCCTTTCTTACCGTATGTCAAATGCTTGACCAACATACAAACTCGTCACGGGGTAAATGTAAAACGAGACCATTTGAGCTTACTTGGACACTGTGGGAGCTGTAATCCGTGACCAATGATCAAATTAGGACACGGTTTCATATAAAATTTCGTGACTAAAGAAATTTTGGTCACGGTGAAATAGCGAGACTATATAAACATACTTTTGGCCTCGCAGGCTTTGGTCACGGTTTTTCAAAAATGAAATACCGTGACTATAAACCTTTGGTCACGGTAATTTACCGGGGCTAAAGGGCCTTTTTGTACTAATGATACAAATATGCTGGAATGGATATATTACAGGGGGATAACTACTCTGAGATACTTTATACTGTTACGGATTTGTAATCTGAACTACAGGACTATAGCACACTAGAAAAGATATGACAATAGTTACAAAAGCTACAGAAAAAAGAAAGCTACAGATTATACTACTTGAAAGCTTTTAACTAAAACAAGAAGCAAGATATAAAAGATGGATTACATTACTGAGATGATACTATAAAAGGTAAAAAGAAAGAAACTTCAAAATATTCACATAATTATAGATGAAGGTAATCATGACAGCAGCACCGAGAGAATTTTAACTAGATGCAAGTACCTACAATAACAACTGAGCTACAAAATTTTAAGTAACAAAAGATACAAAATGAGTCTAATTGCAGATGCAGTCTAATTTCAGACTAGATATGAGATGGAAAAAGATGTAGTTTATGCGAATGAAATGGAAAGATAGAAACTACAGTTACAGATTATGACCTAACATCAGACAAAACTAACAGATTCACGATTAAGGCTACAAGATTATGTAAACTAATAAGCTACAACACACAATGAATTATTTTACAGAGAATGACGAACTTGAAAATGAGAAATTACAACTAATAATGCAAAACTAAAATGCAGATTATAACTACAATGCAGACTAACTCTACTTACACTGAAACAATACAAAGAACGAATTTTTACACTAAAACATCCGCTATGTAACACCTACTGCCATTATTCAGCCAGCACAATGAAAATTTTTAAGCAAATTTGAGATTAGTACCACAATGCAACTGAGACAGGGACAAATCATGCTTGCATATTATATGGCAGATGGATTACAACTAAGTTATATTAGCTATGACTAAAAACAGAAAAATCTAAACGCATATTTACGGTACCTACAAAATCTTTGAACTGACACTGAGGTGCAGATTACAAAAACTTGTGAACTATACTACTGAGATAAGACTGACAAGAGCGAAAAGAAATAAAGTTCAAAGTATTTACAGGATCCTAGATGATGGGTATCAATAGATGTTAATATGTTTAGACTACGAAAGAAAACAATTTTTGCAAAAATACATTTAAGTTACATGACACCATTATGAAAAGATGCAGAAACAAAATGGTTGAAATAAAAAGAAAAACTACAGCTAACTAAATGCATATCATATGAACAAATGGGTTACACTGTTGAGATGGATTTAACAAAACAAAAAGTCCTAACTTACAGCAAGCTAGAGAGCTACAGTATGTAAAGATAGAAAATTTTAAGATGATGCAAAATATATATGACAGATGATTTTAACTATGCAGGATATATGATGATGCAAGAAAAATCAAAATCAAAACCACAACTATACTAACCAACAAAATGCAATGATCTAACACATATGTACAGGATTGAGCTAAAATAAGTAAAGTGACGAAGAAACTTCAGCTACACCGCTACCGAGTCCCCGGCAGCGGCGCCAAAAACTTGGTAGGTCTCTAAACAAGCCTACAATTGTACTAACTGCAAGTATACATTGTCGAGTCTGTAAACAGGGTAAGCATGAGTCGATCCTTAGGGACAAGGTGGTGTAAGTTGAAGCTACGGTTTTACTGATTCCGAACAAAGAGTAACCAAAAGGGGGTTGTTGTTGGATGTCGATACGACTAAGATGATTGGTAATAACTGAAATAGTAAAGCAGATTAGGAACAAAGGCTAGAGAGCACTAGGGCAGTTGAATCCACCACCTAATCCTATGCGAAGGCAATACTTATTCAAATTATGTTCTTTTTCCTTTCTAGGGAAGAATATAATGAATGATTTATCAACTATTCTCACTAACTCACCCCTAGTATAAGATGTCTTCTTACAGTACAACCTATCACAGGTTCATTCGATCAAAAAGCTAATAATCCTTCTGTTGATGGTGGATTTTCATTTAAGGCTAAAATTGTAAAAGCCAAAATTATGCGCTAACATCATGCAAAAGATAAAGCCATTAATAAATGATGAATACTTCTTCAATTTACTAATTCACCTAGAAAGGAGCATGTGGAAACAATCCCAGTATTCTGTGAATTAAACACGTGAAATTCGTCCAGGTTGGAGCATGTGGCAACAATCCCATATACCCTGTGAATTTACAACATTATTAACTAATGCATGACCAACCTTGTATTTCCTGTACTCATTATCGGTGCGGCATGACGACTGAGTGTTGTTCTCAGCAGAGCAACACGAACCTCCAAGCATTCATAATGAAGCATGTACGAAATACCCGTACAGGCTGCAACTCTCGGTGTGTTATACTAGCCCGATTGAGCATATTTGAATCCAGAAACGATCACGACCATCCAACTTCACCAAGCATGGTTGGATGGCTTAGATAGAATCCATGACCCCAAGCGGTATTGAATATTCACTACCGACCCAATGCGGGCCCGCATGGTCGCCTCCCAAAAGGGTGGCCTAGTTTTCCAAAAACCGTCCAAGCCATAGCAGTATGGACGAAAAAACCCTAAATTAGAGTTTGCGCACATTACATGTGTCGCAAAACAGTCTCAACCATCCATCTTCACAGGCATAGATGGAGGGTTTAAAATGTAAACCAAAGGTCCCATAGCATGTCAACACGCTCACTGTAAGCCCGCCTACACACATGACTGATAGGTCAGGACCAACCATGGCTGGTCGTTCTAGATCGTGCGCCCAAAGTGGGCATGCCGCACGGTTGACAAAACCCTAATTAGGGTTTGCATTGATCGCAAACGTCCGTTTTCTCCTGATCGAATGGGGGGTTTAGGAGATGACTGAGCAGGTCCGGTGAGCATCAACATGATCATCGTGGACTCATCTATCTCCATACCCGATCGTCCAAGGCATACCATGCCTGGTCGTTCCAATTCGCATGCCCAAACTAGCGTGGTCACACTTCCCAATCGCAAACTGATCTCGACCACTTAACTTCACCGGAAGAATTGAGTGGCTTAGATCACGTTCCTAAGGCATGAACACCAGCCTGCCACCTACATGCCAAACCAATCGTCTGGGACCGACTAAGCTTGGTCGTCCCGAAACGCGCGCCTGAAGAAGGCATGACGGCGGTATTTGCGGCACCAAACTTCTGTTGTAAATCAATCCTGACCGCTCTTCTTTGCCGGACAAATTGAGCGGTCCAGATCACACTTTCATGGGACAATGAGGTATGGGCATATATACTGGCATGCCGTCTACATGCATGCCCGATAGGCCATTCCAAAATCGTGTCTCAAGCTTGGATTCGACCAAGCTGAAAAGTGGTGCTTACGCACCTCTTCCAAAACCCTAATTCCACTAACGGTCTCAAATGAGTGTCTCAAAGATCATATCGTCTGTCCAACTTCACTGGCTTGGTTATACATCCTCGGTCAGGAGTTAATTGGTCAGTGAGGCGTCATGAAGATCACCACTGTCACTCTACTACACCATGTGGTCGGCCAAGGGAGGACTTGCTTACGCAACCTCCAAACCATCACATGAAGTAGGCTGGACATGAGGCTATTTTGATACGCTCAAACAGCGATGATTCATGCACGCTGAATATACTCGATGCAGTACCTGCATAAAATACACACGATACTTCACAAGTATCGACTTCTTAAATAACTTAGTTATTTAATCTAGCATTACATGTTACTTTTTGTGGGTCCCACGATCCACACACTCGAGACATCAATCATGTCACAAATCGGGATACATCTTTGGGGTATTGATGCAGCGGTTTACGGCGTGCGGCACAACGCGTCATTACAAGAACGTGTCAGGAAGTCATGGGCAGTTAGAAGTGGGCAAGACTGGTCGTGTGACACCAACACACGACTCCACTACTCCCTCACTCAACTTTATCCACTTCCCACGAGATACGAGGGTTAGGCTTGAAGACTTGTATAAATAGGTTCTCCTCCCTGTTTTCCAAAATAGAAACAAGACAAGACAACAGCAGCAAGTGTTGATACAATCGTATTCAAACACCGGAACTGATAGCTTACATCCTGCAAGCCAATTCCACTTTCTGATACAAGTCTAACATAGACAACACCTTCACAATCTCAACACCTTCTTCGCTTCCCTCCCTAAGATTAACCCCATCTCCTTCACTTTGCGACCGAAACAAGTCTAGAATGGACATTTCTTGGTTTAGTCCGGATTGCACAGATTGATTTCTCGAATCTACAAGCACTCCCGTGCAATGCATTTGTTTAAGGTTTAGACTCATTTCTCATCCACACACCCCAAATTACCAAAACCGGAAGAAATAGTTTTCACCCATAAACAATTGGCGACCACAGAGGGAGTTTAATCTCTCGGTTGTAAAGTCAATTCCTTCGAAATCCGATTCAATTTTATCAATTTCAAAAAGGGTAGATCTTAGAACCAATTCAATCAACAATTCATTTCAAGATGGTGGAACTCAGGTCTGGATCAACAATCAATTCTAATGGAGCTAGTGTGGATAACACTTCTGGTGTCGATGTACCCGTCAGTGGAGCTACTGTGGTCAATACATCTCGTGGAGTCGTCACTTCTATCACCAACGCTAGCGGAACAGGAGACATTACAGTAGGTGTAACACCTCCCATAACCAGAGCCAGAGCAGCAGCGAATCCCGTCATCTCCTCAAGTGTAACGCCTCTAGTGGTCACCATAGCAACGACTTTCACTCCTTCATCAGGACGAGGATCCGAAGGGACGAGAGGAGGACCACCGTCCATTACCATTGCAGACTTGATGGAGAAACAGGAAGTTCTTGCTAAGACTCAAACGGATATGGCCACAACTCAGAAAGAGGTACTTACTTTCCTCAAAAATTTAACTGAACGATTGCCACAAGATTCACGGCAACCCTTGGACCCAACAAGGGATGCCTTCAATACACCTGGAGAAGGCATTTCCACTCGGACCCACATGAGTGAAGAAGCTCGTGTTGCTCCCGAACGCCCAAGAGAAAGGGACTAGCCATCCAACTTCATCACACGTGAGGACCTGCATGGTTACACGACCGTGAAAGCCAAAATTAGGGTTTTGAGCATCACGAGCGTCCATCTTATCCGGCACGAATGAAGGGTCCAAGATTAGATTAAGCAGGTCCGGTCATACCAACATGAGCACCGTGGACCCATCAATCTCCTCACCTGGTCGGCCAAGGCATACCATGCCTGGTTATCCCAAATCGTCAGCCCAAACTAGCGTGGTTACACTTCCCAATTGCAAACTAATCTCGACCGCTCAACTTCGCCGGACGCATTTGAGGGCTCGATAACGTTTCAAGGCACGATCAGTATAGGCGTGAACACCAGCCTAACACCTACACACCAGACCAATCGGCCAAGACCGACCAAGATTGTCATCTTGGAACGCGCGCCCGAAGTGAGCATGATGCGCGGCTTTTGCGGCACCAGATTTTTGTTGCAAAATCGATCTCAACCACTCCTCTTTGCCGGTCAAATTGAGTGGCCTAGATCGCACCTCCATGGGACAGTGAGGTATGGATGTAAATGGCATGTCATTTACACGCATGCCGGTCGGTCCTTTCCAAAACACTTCCCATGCTTGGTTTCGACCAAGTGAAGAGTGATGCTGCGCGCACCTATTCAAAACCCTAATTCCATCAACGGTCGCGAGATGCGTGTCTCAAAGATCATCTCGTCCGTCCAACTACCGGCTTGGTTATACAACCACAGTCGAGTTAAGCGGGTCATAAGGCGTCTTGGTGATCACCACCCATCACTTTACCACACCATAATGCAGTACCTGCATAGAATACACACGATACTTCACAATATCGACCTCCTGAATAACGCATTTATTCAATTTAGCATTACATGCTATCTTTTGTGGGTCCCACGACCCACACATTCCAGACATCAATCATGTCACAAACTGGGGGATACATACTGGGGTATTGGTCTGGCGGTTTACAGCGTGCAGCGCACAACGCGCCATCACAAGAGCGTGTCAGGAAGTCATGGACGGTTAAGTGATGATGGGAGAAGTGGGAAAGCCTGGTCGTGTGGCATTAAGACATTACTCCACTACTCCATCACTCCACTTTCTCCACTTCCCACGAGATACGAAGGTTAGGCTAAAAGACTTGTATAAATAGGTTCTCCATCCTATTTTTTCAATAAGACAAGTCCAGACAACAAAGGCAAGTGTTGATACAATCGTATTCAAACACCGGAAATGATAGCTTACATCCTGTGAAGCCGGTTCACTTTACGTGACAAGTCATTCATAGCCAACACCTTCACATTGTCAACACCTTCTTCGCTTCCCTCCCTAAGATCAACCCCATCTCCTTCACTTTGTGACCGAAACAAGTCTGGAACGGTCATTTCTTGGTTTAGGCCGGACTTGCATAGATTGATCTCTCGAATCTACAAGCACTCACCGCGCAATGCATTTGTTTAAGATTTAGACTCATTTCTCATCCACACATCCCAAATTACCAAAACCGGTAGAAATAGTTTTCACCCATAAAAATTTGGCGACCACAGTGGGAGAGTAATCTCTCGGTTGTAAAGTCAATCTCTTCGAAATCCGATTCAATTTCATCAATTTCAAAAAGGGTAGATCCTAGAATCAACTCAATCAATAGTTCATTTCAAGATGGTGGAACTCAGGTCCGGATCAGCAATCACTCCTGCTGGGGCTAGTGTGGATAACACTCCCGGTGTCGATGTACCTGTCAATGGAGCTACCATGGCCAATACATCTTGTGGAGCCGTCACTTCTATCCCCAACGCTAGCGGAACGGGAGACATTCCAGTAGGTGTAACACCTCTCATCACCAGAGCAAGAGCAGACGCGAATCCCGGCATCTCCTCAAGTGTAACGCCTCCAGTGATCACCAGAGCAACAACTTCCACTCCTTCATCAGGACGAGGAGCCGGAGGAATGAGAGGAGGACCATCCCCCATTACCATTGCAGACTTGATGGAGAAGCAGAAAGTTCTATCTAAGACTCAAACAGATATGGCCGCAACTCAGAAAGAGGTACTCACTTTTCTTAAGACATTAACTGATCGATTGCCACAAGAGCCGCGACAGCCCTGGAGCAAAAAAGGAACGCATTCAACGCACCGGAGAAGGTACTTATTTGGCGCGGACCTCCATGAACCTGATCAAAGAAGCGACATCAGATATGAGCGGTCCTGTCATGGAGACTCCTACACTGGGGACTGATCCTCACAACGATCCTCCTAAAGTAAATAGTTTCACTATGAACCATAGGCCGGTGGATCGGGAAGCGGTTTCTCTAGTGGAAAGTTTATGAGAACTTTAACACCTCTCGAAGAATCAGTACGCGGAGACGTGTTGCTGCAATCAACCAGAGGAAGATCACGACCGTGCCCTACATGTCACCGCACGCATCAAGGATTCAGAGTTCAAGACGGCCCTTACCACACACAGAGCGTCTTCAATGTGATTACTCTCAAGACTCTCAGGACATCCAAGGTTCTCCCAGGCAAGGTCGTACGGAAGCCTACGATAATGACGGACTCAAGAGAAACCAAACCAGCACATATGGGAGAAGCTCCGCGGAAAGAATAAGACAAGTTCGTTACGTCCCACTCCCCACGTGGGCGTCAATTCAGGAAGAAGACCGGCTTGCATCATTGAGGTCTAAAACCCACGATGCATCTTTGCCGACGAAGCATTCTTCTCCATCCCGCGAAGCCACGACCACGTTCACATGAAGAGGAACGAACTTTTATGAAGCAGTCGTGACCGAGAAAGGGAAAACGGTATACCGAAACCGCCATTATCAATTAGGAGGGGAGGCGCTGCCGGTCTCCACATAATGGAATGCTACAACAACAACAAACCACAAGAACAAGTGCTAGATGCTCCACAACAGCTGCAAGATGGCACCAACTCCACAACTGATGAGATTGAAATCGTTGAGGAATCTCCTAGGCCTATCTTCATCAGCCCAACCTTGTGTACGAATAAACGCATGAAGCTCGTGGAACTTCTCAAAGAGTACCAGGACATGTTCGCTTGGAGATATGAAGAAATGCCGGATTTAGATGAAAATTGGTCACCCATCATCTACATGTCATACCTGGATCCAAGTCGGTTAAATAGTTGTAGTTCAGACATGAGGAAAATGGATAGATCAGGTGTTGCATAGACTTCAGAGACTTGAACAGTCTTTGCTCCAAAACGATCCTCCTCTACCTAACATCGACATGTTAGTAGATGCAACCAAAGGACACGACATATTCTCCTCCATGGATGGATGTAGCGGCTACAACCGATAAGGATGTACGAGCATGATGCAAGTAAGATATCTTTTCGAACTCCTCTCGGAAATTTTTATTATACTGCCATTTGGTTTAAAGAATGCCGGTGCAACGTATCAACGCTCTATGACGGCAATCTTCCACTGGAGCCGATACCTCAAGGGAGCAGTCTCAAGAAGATAACGATGTCCACATGTCATATCGAGCAAGATCCGGGCGAGTCACTCTATCAGACAGTAGTCGAACAAGATCCTGGTGAGTCACTTTATCAGACAGTGTACATGTCTATCATGCTATGTTGGAGAATCCGCGCTTTTGGTCATCCTCTGGAGCTGTTGAACGCTCATCTACAATAACATATGCCCTGATAGAAAGAACCAGGCCTGCCGGTAATGAAGAGCCTCATAATGTTTGTAGGGGCATATATCTCACCAATAGGCGATACAACCTTCAGCCTTCTGTAAGCAGTTCCCTGAAGCAGCAAGAGGAAAACCACCGAGATACAACATCCCGCGCGTTCGTCAACTCCAACTCCAGTACCACATGCACGACTCCCACAATGATGAAACAATATCCAAGATATTCCATATCTTGCTCGACAACAACCACTACGAACAAACCATGTAAAAACCACGCTTGGTGACCGAGCTCAAAGATGAAGTTCCTTTACCGTCGATCAAGGAATTCTTCAACACGGAGAGATGGTCAATCAAGAAGCATGGAATTCACAAGGGTAAATCGAACTGAGGAGGGAAACACTTTAACACACCCTCTAGCAGAAGCTGCTTCAATGGTATATTCAAGAGCCGCCTCAACGCTCTCTCTGGGACCCACGTTCGCTTCAGAATCCTTCTTCAACACTCTCTCCAGGATCCACCTCAACGTTCGCACAAGAAACCACTTTAACATCCTCTCGAGCCATTTCAACACTCAAGCTGCATCAATAATCTGAGCTCTGGTCAAGTTATCTTTGATGTACTCATTGTTCAACATATGTCTCGTCCATCCTTCATGAGGGCCCAACGGAGCATGAAAAACCTTGAAGTCGATAGGAGAAGGGTTATCTTGTGGAACAGATATTTTCATATAGTTGAAAGGGCGCGGTGAACAACTCATCATTAATGTTCGGCATATCTTTGAAGCTTTTAACACCTCCTGACTTGGCACCAGCATTATCCCCAGAAGACATCTCAACATGAGTTCATTCTACAATAAAAGACATGAGTGAGTACTTGTATAAAAACGCGTGAGATGTGTAGTCACACATGAAAGAACACACATTCACGTTGGAGTACACAAGGCTGGTATTGGGTCCAAACACCGGCATTGCTCAAGTCTCAAGTCCGGTGTTAATCAAGTCACAAGTACGGTATTGATCAAGTCACAAGTCCGGTATTGCTCAAGTTTCAAGTCCGGTGTTGATCAAGTCACAAGTCCGGTATTTTTCAAGTCTCAAGTCCGGTGTTGATCAAGTTTCAAGTCCGGTGTTGATCAAGTCACAAGTCCGGTATTGATCAAGTCACAAGTCCGGTATTGCTCAAGTTTTAAGTCAGGTGTTGATCAAGTCACAAGTCCGGTATTGCTCAAGTCTCAAGTCCGGTGTTGATCAAGTCACAAGTACGGTATTGATCAAGTCACAAGTTCGGTATTGCTCAAGTTTCAAGTCCGGTGTTGATCAAGTCACAAGTCCGGTATTGCTCAAGTCTCAAGTCCGGTGTTGATCAAGTTTCAAGTCCGGTGTTGATCAATTCAATAGTCCGGTATTGATCAAGTCACAAGTCCGGTATTGCTCAAGTTTCTAGTAAAGGATCAGAATATCGCGACATCAATACTTTGCGAGATCAATAAACGACAGCATTGCAAAGGTGTCGCAGGGAAATAATTAATGACGCAATGGATGACGACAACCAGAACATGAGAAAAGTGTGAAGATTTGGCGAGATTTAGGAGTGTCGCGAAGACGAACACTTATACACTTGCGATACTTCGCAAGTCATTCCCGAAAATAAAGGACAGCTTAGCTGTCATCCACTATGTAATACCCTATATAAAGGGTTGAGTAAGTCTGTTGTAGGGGAGGTTTTTTTGGGGAATTGTTTAGCAAGTCATTAGGAGAGAGAAAATTTAGAGTGATTGTAATTCCTTAAACTCTATTCTATCTTCCTGTGTAAACATTTTAAGAAAATAATCAATAAAATCTACAGTTATTCATCTTCAAATGGATTAGTTAAGTAAATTCTAGTGAGGGGTGTAGTGTAGGATTTCCTGCAACTACATATGCGCTAGAAACAGGGAACGAAGGAAGATTGAAGATAGAAGATTACAGTTAAAATCATTCGAATCAAGAAAATGAGAGAGGAAAAGATTAGATCAGATGAGGTAGAGGAGTTCAAAAACAAGGAATATGATGAAGATATGGAGTATAGTTCGATTACAAAAGCAATGATTAATGAATTTCATGAAAATATCAGAGGAAGAATACATAAACGAGATTTTTGAAGGAAAGAAGATTACGTAGATAGGAGAAGATACTCTCGTGTTATACTAGTCTGATTGAGCATCCGATCATCAGATCTGATAGACTACAGCCATCCAACTCACAAGCAAGCATTAATAATCAGACTGACTTCTGCATCACCCCCAAGCAGGTATGGAATATCCACTGCCATCCAACGCAGGACTCCCATGATGTCTGCCTTTGTAGATTGGCCTAGCTTACAAAACGTCCAAAACCATAGCAAGATGAAGTGAAAACCCTACTTAGGGTTTGCATATTGCATGTGCTTGAAATAGCTCAACCATCCATTTCCCAGGTATAGATGGAGGTAGATGAGACTCAAAGGGCCTGCAGAGTGTTAACAACAACGAGGGCCCCGCCACACTTGACCAATTCCATCAAGACCAACCATGCTTGGTCGTAGTCAAATTGCGCCTAAACAGTGGACGCACGCTTTGAACGTAATTAGGGGTTTCATCACTGAGCGTCCATCTCTCCGGCACGAATGAGGTCCAAGATTAGATTACAGTCCCATTGCACGCATGGAATCACCAATCGATCTATCTCGGCTCACCTGGCCAAGGCAAGAGCTCATGCCCCACACCCAAACGCAGTCTAAACTAGCGTGGTCACACCTCCCAAACCACAACCGATCTCGACCACTGTCTCGCCGACGACTGGATGTCTGGGATCACGTTTTATGGGATATTCAGCATAGGCGTAAACAACAGCTTCACCACTTCACACTAGGTTATCTGGTCAAGACCTACTCAAGATTGGCTGCCGCCTCTTGGAACGCAGCCTGGCGGGCGTGACGGTTTTATGTGCACTGTTTTCTGAGCCGCAACGGGATCTCACCTACTCAACTTCACTGATGAACTGTTGACCATCACTTTCAGAGGTAATAGGTGGCATGTGCGCCTACACCATCATGCCGGTCATGCATGTATAATGCCTGGCTAAAGTTAACCATGTTTATTTCTTGACCAATAGGAGTGATGCCTACGCACTCCTTCGAACCCTAATTATCAATCTATCGTAGATGAGTACCCAAAGATCATCTTCATCCGTCCAATCACCAGCTTGGTTATACAACCTGTCAGAGTTAGTTGCAAGAGGTACACCATCACTTATTACACCATGCAGCACTGCAGAGAGTAAAAATACACAATTATACTTCAGCAACATTGACCTCAATAACACACCAAATTAGGCCATGCTAACATCAGGATCCACGCATCCACACGCCCTCCACTCAACTATGCGCTGCGCAACTCTGGGATACACACTGTGATGAAGTGAGTGCAATAGTAGCTGCAGCGTGGAATGCGCCACCAAGAAGTAATCGCCGGGAGCTTCATGTAACTGTGATGAACAGAGAAGTGGGCAAGATTGGTCGTGTGGTGTCTGACTGCACAACTCCACTACTCCATCACCTCTCCACCACTCCACTGTAGAGAAAGGGAATAAGGCTCAGCCACTGGCAAGTTCTCATCACTTTCAAACACAAGGAGTCAACAGAGGCAAGTGTTAATACAAAATGTATTCCAACACCTGTGAGCCCCGCTTGCATCAATCAGTTCGTTTATCTTTCTCATATGTCATTCATAGCCAACACTTCGCAATCTGAACACCCACTCCGCTCCTCCAAGATTCAACTCATCTCCTCATCTTGTGACCAAAACAAGTCCTCTCGAACGGCCATTTCTTGTTTAGGCCGACTTGCATGATGATCCAATTTGCCAAGCACTCATCACAGCTGCATTTGTTTAGGGGTTTAGATTCACTTCATCCAACACACTAAATATGTAAACCAGCAGTGAAGAGTTTTCAAACGACAACACCAATATGTATCCTACATGCAGTATATACATTGATAACTGAATGCATCTAATCACAAAAAAAAAATGACATGAATACAATTCATATTCGTAGTTGATATCAGAAGTATCGTAGTATTCATGCAAAATGACGAGTATGTTCCAAGATGTATGGAGCATTGTCAAGTGTGCTGGGCTTTCACTTGAGTAAGTCAATTTGCTGCTTTGAAAGACATCATGTCCTACCATCTTCGAGTGATCATTTGCGCTATACATGTAAGCCCTCTGACTTGACCGATCACCCATGTGGAAGAGTGGCACGGTGATCGCGGCATGCCTTGCTGGTCTTCAACTCCTAACTGTGGTCACAATTCGGTCAGAGTTGGACGGACGAGATGATCTCGCGACACTCATTCGGACCCGCCGATGAATTTTGGCTTGAAGAGGTGCGCAGTATCACTCTTCAGCTTGGTCGAAGTCCAAGTATGAGGTGTTTTTTGAAATAACTGATCGGCATGGGTAGATTGGGGCATGCCGACACACGTCCACTCACCTGTCTCATGAAGCAGCGATCTAGCCACCAATTTGACCTAAAGGAGGAGCAAGTGAGATCGATTTGCACTGTAATCAATGCAAAAAGCCGCGCAGACGTGCCAATTTCATACACTGGCAGATCAAGTTACTGCCTTTACCATTGATCTGCTGGTGGGAAGTGTAGGCTGGTGTTCACGCCTGTACTTTCACGCCTCAGGAACGTGATCTGGTTACCCACTTGACTGAGAAGTTGAGTGGTCAGAGATCAGTTTACAATTGGGGAGAGCACCATGCCTGGGTTTGGTGCGACCGGTGTACAACAAATTTTATCTTGGCCGACCTGTGGATAAGCAATCAGTGATCATGTCGAGATTTTACCACCATGAATTATTCTTAAATCTTCATCCAAAAGGAGAAAAGGGACGTTCGTGATCGTGAGATTACAAACCCAATCAGGTTGTGCAGCCAATAGGTTACACGTAGTTTGCATTTGATCAACACCGCACGCCAACTATATTAGTCCCTTGAATCATCGCCAGTATGTAGAAGTGGCCCACTATGCTTGTGTTAACATGTTCCGGGCCCTTGAATCTACATTCACACCTCCATCTAAATATACATGTGATATTAGATCGACGGTAGCGAAGCACAGACAGTCGTAACCTCTAGTTTAGGTTTCACATTCATATTAACATATTTTGGTTTGACTAACCTGTGGCAGCGCTGCTTCCTCTTGGGAGGCTGATCATGTGGCCTGCATTGCTGGTGGTGGTTGGTCTAATACCTGCTTTTGGGTCATGATGACTTGGCCATCCAATCATGCCGGTGAGGTTGGATG